>JBBCBC010000040.1:1151957-1609933 GCA_037126765.1 Stenogyne calaminthoides
TTTAATTTATTTATGTAAATTATAGAGCGAGGTAAAATTTAAAGTCGAGGGAATAAAAAATTAAATATAAATAAGCGGTCTGTATCTTGACGATAATAAAGCTTTGATATGTCAGCTTCTATTGGTTCACTCATGCCATTATTGATAATGTCTTATTTTTTAATAGATTCGTATATATCTTTCGAATGTCAAGATATAAAGAGGCTAAGCTCATATAATTTTCCCTTTTTTAATTAATATCTGTATTATTAATGTACATCTACATCAAATAATACTGGTTAGAAAATCAAATGAACTGAACCAAGCGCAGATTTCTTGCAAGCCCACAAATCTGTACAATGTGCGTGGGGTTACACTGTTACCGCTGCCTTGAAAATTTCTTGGCTCTCGCGGTGTCGATATCTATTACTTAGATTTAAAATTCGTGTTTCAATATACTTTCGTCTTTGTAAATTTAAATTCTGGATCCGTGACGGAGTATAAAGTCAATTTTCTTCTTTACCAGCCCTTAAAACAGAGCCAGAACCGAATTTAAATCCCAATTGCTCATCTAATTCTTGTATCTACTCTTTTGATTTGATACTATGAGCTTTTGGTTTCAACCTAAAAAAACATTCATCATTTGCGTTAGTTTGAAGCATCGGATATCCTAACATTGGTTTTTACATGACGTGTGTTGAATTACAAAAAAAAAATTCATGACGAATTATCAAATTATGAAATAAAATCCAATCCTATCCCCTATTTTTTACACATATGACGTGTGTTAAACAAACTCCTTATCCTTATCTATTTTAATTATATAGATGAAAGTAACATCTTGAGTTACACATGCCTTTTGTATTGATATAACTTGACTCACAAAATTCCAATCCAAATAATATTTTGTTTTTTTACATAAAACAGTTTGTGTGTGAAAAGATTTTACACTAAAAACGAGATAAATTAACTTTAATGCGAAAAAATAATATCACATGGTGTAATATTGAAACGTTTGAAATTATTTTGTAAAAAATATAAAAATTATTTTTATTATCATTTTAATGAAATGTTCAATAGAAGTAAATGATAGGGCTTTTTGAACAAATATTTAGATAAAAGAGGAATGGAAGTAATACCTTTCCGTATAAATTTACTAACCTTTTATTTATATAAAGTAATATATTTTTAATCGCATATGACCCAGTAAATTGAATCAAAATTATTTACATTTTAGAACTAAACTAACGAATAATCATGCATGTACACTTATCATTAATGCAATTCTCAAAATTAAAATTGTCCACAAAACTAACGAATAATCATGTATGTACATATCAGAGTCAATCTCAATCGTCACAAAAAAGCCAGCTTCATCATACAACCCTAATTTTTCAGAGGATTTTGTTATACCTAAAACATCCTGATAAATTATCGAAAACGTTACCTGATATAACAGAAATAAATTTACCCACGCCAAAAGAGTCGCCAGATATTCCGTTTCAGCTCTGGAATTGCAGGAGGGATCGATCACCGTGTTGAAATCTCAACCTCCGTAACAAATTGCAGAAATCTCAACATTGTCGTCGAAGATAAAATTCACAATGTTCTGAGTGCCTTCCAGTGAATACAGCTGCAAGTAGCCAATTTCTTCTTCGGTCTCGACAATGTAAATTCCAATCCACCTTCGAAATCCTAGATTTGCAGAGCGACATCGAGGCCATCATATCAGTGAAGCCGATTCGCGTTTTACTCGGCCTTCCCAGCCGTAATCGGCGTCGTAGAATCGAATCGTGATCCGGCCACTCCGAACAATGGCACCCGATCAATTTCCTGAATTCCACCGGCCAATTCTCTGCGCCGTCGAGATCCCCTTCTCGTTGTATACAGTCTTCCTGAATAGCCTTTCCGGGCCGATCCGCCGCAGGAATCCGTCCCCTTCCATACCAAACGTCCGTGCGTCGATTCCGCGCCCCACGAACGCCAAACAGTTGCCGAAATGCATCACCGGAAGCGGCGGATCCTAGCCGACCGCGGCAGTCGGCAGCCAGGAAACAGAAATCTCCGGCCGTCGTCCGGCACCGCCCTGCCTCCGCGCGTACCAAACACGCCCAAACCAGAGCGCAGGTCATCGTGAACGCCGTCACGTGCATTTCCGGCCGCCGTCTCGTGACCAACGATTTCAGCATCTCGATACGTCTCTCTCGAGGATCACGAAAGTCGCGCACTTTGTTGAGAGGAAAAGAAGAATCGCCGCGGTTCCACAGATCTGGATCTCTTCACCAGTTCCCCAATATTTTGAATCTAAAAACCCTGGGATCCTCCACAGACGTTCTATCATAAAAACGGTACCGTTTTTGTCGTCAATCAGCTTCGAATCGTCGCCGAATCTGTTAACCGACGCCCACGATTTGGTGGGGAATATCGTGCTTTGCGTCGCCGATGGCGCGGTGGTGGTTAGTAAAACCCTAAACCAAACGCCCTGTTCTGGGAAACAGAGTCACCTGAATCGAAAACACCAGCAATATAACGCATCCGGCGTGTTTTTCGCCGGCAGCAGCTGAGGGAACGAGCGTAGAACTCATCGGAGACGCGAAATTGGTTTCCGATGAGATGCCTAAAGTCCTTGTTGCACTCAACGATTGTGAGTAAACAAGAGTCCGACGCGACAGATCGGGTGAAAAGGCCTGCTGGAATCGATCAGGTGGACGTGTTCCGGCGAGTGGAGGAAGCCATTGGAGAGTTTGAGGAGAAGATTGCTTGAGCTCGATTACTTCCATAAAATGGTGTTTAGAACAAGGGAATGGAAGAAGAAGACGCTGGACAGGGTGATAAAAGCCGGTGATGTCAGAAATGGAGAAAGCGGGAGAGTTAGCTCCACTACCGTATCCAGCATTTCTGGATCTGGCAACAGTCGAGAGCAGCGGCAGCCATTGGATTTTTCATAAGTTGAGACATGAAAATGGAGGAAGAGAGGCATAAGTAAGGAAAGACCTTTTTGGGTAGAGTAATTTTAATTTGAATATTTAATAGTATCCTTTATTTGGTTGTCGGCGATTAAGCGAAAAAAAAAATAGAGATTTAAAATTGAGGAGTTTGAAGACAAGACATTTCCACGAGGATGATGTGACTGGTTTATTTCTACATTGGAATAGTACCACTTTGTTGATTATATGGAATTAGGGTCCTTGATATACTAGAGTTAGGAAAATGATAGACTGCGTTTGTTTTCCAGATTTAAATGTCTTGAGAGTCGATCGAAAGTTTTAGAACTGAAGTTTAAAATTTTTATGAATGATAAATATATGTGTTTATTTTGAAATTTGAATATGATAAAATTTAGCTTTATGTAGTGTGCTTAACGATGATTTATTTATATTATTATATTATCTTGAGAATAGTAATAAAATGTATATAAAATATGATGTATTGAAATAGTAATAATAGATTTTATAGGTATTTGTAGATGTGGATTAGAATATGAAATTTGAAAATGCATCTTTAAATGCAAGCTAAAATAGCAAGGGTCATCAAAAATCTTTAAATTCATCCAAGTGGTACAAAACAAACACCTTGTTTAGTTATCTTGTGAAAACTTGTTGAAATTTGTTCATAGTAATTTTGTTTTTTTGTTAATAGAGCGATTCTTGTAACCACGATTAATATTTTTTTTTAAAATATAAATTATTTCACTTTATTACAAATTAATACCAATAAAAGAATATCATCACATTCTTGATCTTTGAAAGAATATATTTTATAATAAAATCATCATTTAATTATTACAACTAATACTTTTTTAATAATATAAGTCATATTTCTTAATCAATTTTACAAATCTTGTGTAATTTTGTTCACCCTATACTTTGCCAAATAATTTATTTAATGCAATGAATTTACGCTTCATTATATTCCTTTAGGTTTTTAGGAATCTGAAAATAATTAATAACTTTCAATTTTAAAGAGTTTTGATCGATTTAGTGTACTGAAAGATAGTGAACCTATCAATTTAAAGCGCGCGAAATTTTCTTATCATTGATTAAAAAGATGTAAACGTATCGATTAGGGACTTTGAAGATAAAGCTATCGATTGAGAACTATAAATTTTAAAAGCTGTGTTTGACCTTAAAACCGCAAACCATGAATAACTAAGCCTCCGTCACTAAGCGATGAGCAATGAGCCTTAGAATTCGCGAGCGAGTAAGCGCAAAAATAAAAAAAATAAAACGTGAAATAAGGATATATGAAATATAAGTGTGACGTAGGCCCAAAATGTGACGCCAATTGATAGTTTTATCTTTGATTGCTAATCGATGGTTTTTCTATCTTACATGCAGCAGATGATGAAAATGCTTTAGGCGGCTAAATTGATGGTTTTGTCGTCTTCGGGCACTGAATTGATATTTTCTTTTAAAAAGATTAGGTATCGAATGCAATTGGTGAGAATAGGTTGGGTTTAGGATTGAGCACCACTTTGGAAACTTCTGATGAGTTCTTGAATTGAGGCATATATAAATCTTTACCCTCCTTTTTTTATTTACGTATAGTTTTAATATTTTGAATTATTTGTGAAATAAATAGATTACAGTATTTTATCCCCTTATCTCATATTTACCCTTAATATTGTAATTTTAAATTTTCTATACATGTGTTGTGTGTTTAATTTTACAACAAATAGTATTTATTGTTAAAAATATTTAAATAATATTAATTAAGATTAATTTTGAAAAAATATATTTCAATTTTGTCAAAAAAAAGCTGCGAATGACATTTATTAAAAAAATGAGATTATTTTTTTAGATTTTTTTTATTCATATCATCCATTTCAAATTTTTAGTTATAAAGATAATTTTTATTTATTAAAAACAACATTACTTATATTGAAATATGATAAAAGTGGTGAAATGATCCTATGATTTAATGGCACTTGAAAAAAAAAAAAAATTAGACCCTTTATGTTCATATATATAAAGAATCTATAAAAATAATTTCACTAAATAATCAAATAAAATGAGATATATAATAGTAAAATATATTTATATTGTAATGTATTATATTTTTTCAACTAAATATATCAAAATAATGAAAAAAAATTTAAATTGAAAAAATAAAAATAAATTTATATTCAATAAATATTTTTTAAGTACCTATACAATATTAGATATTGGAGAATAGTTAAAAAGGAGTGACAAAATTAAGAGAAAGAAAAAAACAATATTAAAACTAAATTAAGAAGAAAGCATGATTGATTAAGAAAAAGTAAGAACCGTTAGAAAAAAAAAGAAAACTTATTAAATAAAGACTTAGTCTAGATAAGAGGAGCGAACTGTAATGCTTTCTCCAAATAATTCAGGAAACAGGAAAAATAAAATGACAAACTCAGTGTAGGACACGCGACCTTTTGACAGTTATAGACTATAAAGAAACCACTCGGCCAACTGCTAAATGCTCTTTGGATATAATAATATATAATTATATTTATATATTTATATATAAAAATATATGAAATTTTAATAAAAATTATGATAAATTGGCCCTAACAGCTGGAGCCCGTGCCGCTTCGGTTTCTTGACCGGTGACTCTCTAAAAAGAAGATATAACTTGTATGTAAACAGTCACGGTAATTTGAGCACAAAGTTTAACATTTTTAGAAATTGAGTGTTGATTTGTGCAATTTTTCTTTGTATGCGTCTGTATAAAAGCAAGATTTCATACGAATTATTTATTAATATTTATGTGTCTCTATATAAAGACCGAAATCATACTTAATTCTTTACTTCGATTATTTAAATGTCACTACCATATATACATGGACCCGTAGATAATGGATATGTGTGGAAACAATATTATGATATTTTAAATTCGGTGATAAAATGTATAAAGAAAATGCAACTCATACTATACTCTTTCCGTTCGATGTAATTTATCCCTTTTTTATTTTTAAGAAATAATAATAAAATAATAAAATGAAGGATAGTTTGGTATTTAAGAGAGAAAAAAAGTATAAGGAAATGAGAGGACTAGTGTATTTTTCTTTTATAATTTTTTATAAAAATGAGGATAAAAATTATGGATAATTGGGCTATTTTTTTTTCTTTTATTGGGAATGAGAAAATTATATTGAGCGTGTATAAAAGAAAAACTAGGGGGCAATTATATAGTGGAGCGGTGGGAGTATCATTTTTTTACGTTATTCAAATGCCTTAACTAAATTGAACACCACTAATAAATTAATGATCGCAATAATCTTTGTAAATTAACGAGATGATCATACAACTGATGTCTTATGGCCTTTACAGGGATCCTAGTCTCTACATTATGTATTCTGGATTCTTTGTTGATAAATATTTTAAAATATTTACTATAGACTGTGCATATAAAAATGGTATTACACCGTATATATATGTTTTTCAAAGTAAATAAACTAGTGATATTGATTTACTCAAAAGATCGGCTGTCGCATTACTTAACAAATGTGATTTGGAATACTGGACCTGGGTAAAAAAAAAAAAAGAAAAAGTGAAGCATTAGAAAAAACAAAAAGTTGCAAGCTTATGTATCTTTTTTTTTTTTTTTTTTCCAGAAGATCATAAAATAAGATTAGGGCCTTAGACATCAAGTGTCGGGTATCTTATCATAGATCAATCTTGAGGGTCAGGAGGTGCATCTTGCTTTGGTAGAACGTGTCTTGGAGTTTGTTGTTGTACTTGGCGAGCGTCTGTTCGCGCTTTATTTGAGAATCTGTGTTGAGTTGTTTCACATTAGCGCAATACAATCCTACTACTCCACGTATGTTTCCGATTCTAGCTGCGTTGATATAGCGTGTCACGGTAGGTAGATTCTTGCCTTACCATTATTGTGATTGTTCGATTAAAGATAACGGGCTCTACTGCGCGAATTATTCGCAGTGGGTTAATTTTGCGGTATCTGCCCGCATGGGGATTTTACGGGTCAAAAATAGCGTAAGGCATGGCGTCATCGCATTTATCTTGATGATCAAAAGCGCGTCCACACAAATTGAGAATCTTTGGTTCAAGATGTCTTTCCTTATTGTGCTTGTATTTGTGGTTAGCGAAACTTTGTTGCCCCATTGTTTCACTTGCCATTATGAAAGAATCCGTGAAGTTGTCACCCATTGCGGTTGAATGCTGGGTTGGGTGTGTCGGTTTTGTTTGTTGGCTATGTGGGTGATTTGACATCTTTATTCGGACTCCGCATTTTCATTCTGCATTTTTCTAGCGACTCGTGGTTAAATCTTGCTTGTCGGCCCGCAAACACCGCCGTCTTGGCAACTTTCTGAACCGCTTTAATGTCTTCCACCATTACGTGTTTTCCATGTTTCTTTGACTACATTACGTAAAAAATATTGTGATTAGTGTTGTGGCCCAACGATGGCCAAAACAAAGAACGCACTGGTACGTGGTAGAAAGATTTTGTATACGTTGGTTACAAATGCATGTGTAACTTTCGGAGAAAAAGATTTTCACTTTAGGAGGTAATCGGTTTCATATTTTATTCTAAATAGGTCGAGTGGTGGAAGGCGGGCCCGGCGTCACGTGTTATTTCGTGAATGTTCCTTGTGATGGCAGATTTAACCGTGGAACTTGCCAGTGTCTTACGTTCAATATCTTTCATCCTTCACTTTCTTGACAAATGGGGGTTAACAATAGCGTCACTTCAAAAAGCGAGGAATAGTTCATTTTAATTTAGGTATCGAGGTTCATCGCAAGATAAGATGTTCGCCCAATGTTGCTTTTAAATTTTCGGCGTTGGATAGAGATCTTTCGCTTTATCTAAATCCTTGATCAGCGTGTCTTAGCGTGGATACACTTCCCTGCAATTCTTAACTTTCGAAAGAAGCCTTTGTGAATGATTTCTCTTTCTTCCGACATATGGATCTCGAATGTAAGATGGGTTAGAAACCGCGTGAAACTTCGTAATATCCACGATCTTTGGTAAGCGGGCACTTAGGATTGCGGTAGGGAGTAGGGTTGAGATAAGTCTCCGTGCTTGTTTAGCTAGTAAACCTTGTTGAAAGCCAACGTGTCTTCAAAGTGTTAAAAAACAGGTGCGGATCTATTCGGCGTGATTATTTAAATACATATTTAAATTAAACGATTAATTACTAAGATGAATTAATCCTAAATCAATTCAGCATAATAATAAACAAACATCTTATATAATTAACGTGAATCCTAAACATGCGAACTAGGAATTCTTTTAATTACTAACCTCTTAAAGAATCAACCGGATGAATCAACCCAAGAGCTTCCCAAATATATCTCCATAGTCCACTTAACGTGTTATCCTGCAAAGATTTCAAAGAACGATTTTAATGGGAGAGAAATAAAATATTTGCTACCATTTTGGATTTCTAATATTTCCAACATACTTTAATTGCGACTGGGAATGAAGAGCTCATCCCCTATAATAGGGAGGAGGGATGAAAATTAGGGTTGGAAAATAGTGAGAAAATCTTTTTCGATCTCAAGAAATCTTGAATATATCTCCTATATTCTTTCTACTTGATTAAATTTTCCATAAAAATCTCTTCCCCTCTTTTACCTATATTTTCTAAAATTACACTAATAAAGTAGTCAAGATTTGACTTCTTGAATTTATGGGATAATTATGTATTCCTACAATAATTATCTATTTCATAAAATATCTACAAAAGAAAATCAAGACAAATCTTTTCTTTATTTTAATAGAAAAGTTTTCCAAAAATTACTCATTGAAATTAGGCAATAATATTTTTTTCCTCTCTCATTAATTGGACTTTATTTTGGGCTATTTTGGGGGCCTTTAGGAGAGTTAAGATTGGACACTCCAATGGACTATTAAACTATAATATTTTGGGTCAAATATTATTCAGTTCATTAATATTTAATTTACTCCTTATAAAATTAATATCAACTGATTAATCTTAACCCATATTACGATTTCACATGTAACATGGCTTAGGTCATTATTTCCCGCTGCTTAAGATTATCTTAGTCCATTAATTAATTAAAAGCCACCTAACACGTTTATATATTAATTATTATCTTTGCCCTTGGAGTAAAGACAAACTCAACATTATTATCCATCTTAAAATAAATTTCCCACTTGCAATTTCGTATGATAAAGGATATAGGCCACCAAGGGACAAATCGAAGCAAGACTTGCTTCTAACGCGTTCTCCGTGTTAAATGTCGCGAATAATTACATAATGTAATTAATATATTGCAAGGATATAAGCGATAGAATCGCGATTGACTCTCTTCCCGCATCATAAGTCAAAAGAATATTTATTAATTTAACGCCATCCTATTTAAGGGTGACGGAGATTGCTAAACAACGCGACCACCGAGTCTAATTCAGATATTCCTCATAGAAGAATTTGTCCTCCCAGAGGTTCGTTCATTGCCTAAATGCGCTAGTGTACAGATCCTCGTCAAGACAGCTAACTGGTCCCCTACGCCACTCTTCAGCAAATTCATGATAGTTTGTTCATTTCCATCCTGGTTGTGGAATTTGTGTTCTAGAGGTTATTAATTTGATCTTCGATGATCGGGTATCACCAAATTACTTCTAGCATGTCGTCTTTATCTTATCGAGCGGGTTTACGATAAACATATATAACATTCATTTATATTTGTCTGTGGTGATTAAATAATTTATTCGATAAGTAAATAAAAACTTGATTTAGTTATACAAAGTAAAAGCGTAATTTTGTATAACTGACAATCTCCACTTATACTCCAAAATGCAGCTTTTAAGTATACTTTGACTTTATATCTCGTGTTCTATGTGACATCTAATGTCTTCTACACAAACAATAATATTTCTCCCCTTATACTCCGCCAGTTAAACAGCGTTCTTAGCGCTCGTTCGTATGTCTACCGAATGTACTCTGGAGACCCTTTGTGAATGGCGCCAGATAAGGTTGTCTTAGATGCAATCTTAATACCCAATGTCTCGTCTCTAATGATTTTCGTATGAGATGGTATTTTCTTCAATGTGTTTTTGGCGGCTTTGTGGGCTCTCGGTTCCCGAATTTGCAAGCCCGCTCCGGCGTTATCCGCGATTATCTGAAGTGATTTTCAAAGGCAAGTCGGGATACGTCGAAGTCCACCGGGGAAGTTCTTGAGCCAAACCGCTTCGCCATTGCTTCTGGCGGCTGACGTGTCCGGGCTTCCATGGTAGAATCGCGATGCATTTACACTTCACGGCTTCTCCATTGTCGTAGCTCACGCCGCGAGAACCTGTACGAGTTAGACTTTCAGGTCGATATCGATTAAATCGAGTTAGATGTGTAGATGGGGGATCGGTATCTAACTAACAAATCAACATTACATCGTGTACTTTTCGGTACTTTAGAATGTTTCTCTTATGATCGATACTTTCTTTCGGGGTTACTTTGATATCTTGCCACCATACTTGCGGGAGCCGGATATCCGTCTGTGCGGCATTGCATACGTAGAGGCTTCCAGTAAGCTGAAGCGTAAAGGGATGCCCTTCATATCATCTATCTGCTTTTACGTGTCTTGGAACACGTTTCTTTGGATAGATGGAAAAGTGTCTTTAGGGCACAAAATGCTTTCTTGGAATCGCGTCTGTCGCGCTTCAAAATAAATGTCTATGTATGAGGGCTTGCAGCCGGGATCATTCTTTCTGCGATCTCGGTGATCTTGATCCTAGGATGTGGGTTTCTAAGTCCGCCGTATCAAACTATTTTGGCAAATCATTGCCTTACGCTCGATAACACATTTACAAGTTTCGATGAGCGGGAATGTCGATCTCTACGATAGTACCAAAAAAATACCAATCTGCGGTTTAAATCACATTTTTTATAGACACAACTTTCAAATTCGTTTTGATCGAATCCGTGGGATTTATAACTTGATCAAAACCGATTCCAGCTTCGAATGCTTTGTTTCGGTCCATAAATGGACTTCCAGCAAACCCGGATATTCTTGGCCTTTTCAATGAAGCCTTGGGTTGTTTGCATATAGATTACCGTCAAGATTTCCATTAAGAAAGGCATCTTGAAATCCATTGCGGATCTCAAAATCTAGATCTTGTGACCCAATCGGCGGCGAAGAATCGCGGATGGACTTGAGCATGGCTACGGAAAAGGTTTTCCTCATATCGATCCTTCTTTGCGAGTGTACCCTTTCGCCCAAGTCTTTTCTTTGAAGGTTTCAACCCTCCGTCCGTCCCCTTTTTTCTCTTTGTATACCCCTTGCATCAGATGGGTTTACTCCATCAAGTGGTTCGACTAGCTCCCACCTTGTTGTGATCCATTGAACCCATCTCGGCTTCCATTGTTGTTTGCCAAGATTGAGCATCTTTTGTCTTGGATCGCCTCGTTGTAGGACCATGAATCGATTAACCCTGCGGAGATCAAGTCAAGAAGACTCCGTCCCTAAGAATCTCTCGGGTTGTCGATAACCCTCCCCCTTCTGACGAGGTTTGGTTGTGTAGGCGTGGCGTTTCGTATGTCATTTTTGGAAGATTAGCCCGATGGAGTTTGGGCCTAAAGTTCTAAGGTAATTTCACTGAGAACTTCGATTTATACATAGTAGTCTTCCAAAAATCTAAAGTAATCTTCATTATCACCTTTGTCTTGGGACCATAGAACACGATCCTTTAGTTCCTTTGGGGTACCCTATGAACATCCTTAACTTTAAGCGTCATCCAATTTACCGGCTTCCTTGTACATGCGACGATGCCGGACACCCCAGATCTCGAGTAAAGTAAAACCGGCTTTCGCTCGTCTACGATTCTCTTGGGGTTTAAGGTACCGCATTTGGATGGCACTAGGTTCGTAATATAAACCCCGTTGTTTCTAATGTTAACCCGTAACGATTTTGTAAACCAAGATAACTCATCATTGACCTTACCATTTCTAAAAGCGTTATATTCTTCGCTTCGCCACCCCGTTTTTGTTGAAATTTCCGGTGCATTCAATCGATGTAATTTACTCGATAAGTAGTTGAGGAAATTCATCGTTGAGGTATTGCCCACGATCGGATCAGAAACTTGATACTTTTTCCTTATGATTCTCGCTTGAGCACTTAAATTCTTTGAATTTATCAAAGGTCTCGAATTTTATGCTTCATTGGGAAAATGTATCCTTAGCGTGAGTAATCATCGATAAAAGTAACCAAATACACGTGAAAACCCAATTTCTAGCTTTGATTTGCATTGGACCCACACATCGGGTGTGAACGATTTCCTAACACTTCTTTAGCTCTAAGCCCTTGGCTCCCAATGCCCTCGTCATTTTACCTTCCGCTACCCATTCCAAGCCGGAAATGGCTCAATTTGGAGACCCCAAAGGACCATCTTTTCACCAACCTTTAAATCCTTTTC
Organism: Stenogyne calaminthoides; assembly: GCA_037126765.1. NCBI lineage: Eukaryota > Viridiplantae > Streptophyta > Magnoliopsida > Lamiales > Lamiaceae > Stenogyne > Stenogyne calaminthoides. Next base: position 1,164,297 of record JBBCBC010000040.1, read on the forward strand.
GGGTTAATATGACCTAATCTTAGGTGCCGCGAAGTTGTCTCGTTCCGTCGGTACCGAGCGCTTCATTTACAAGAAATAGTAGATGTGTTATAGGATGTATTTTGTGAGTGATGTGCACGATTAATAATATAGAGATTGTTCCTCAAAGTTCAATTTACGGATAATCACATCAATTCACGAAAAATAGTAACATCTTTTATTAAAACGAATGTAATATCCATCGATAAACGGTTTAGAAATAGAAATAAGGTTTTTTCCAAAAAAATAGGAACATAAAGAACATCTCTTAAAATTAACATCTTGTTCCAAAAGACAAAGGTGCACTTCTCCCACTTTTTCAAATGCCCTCTCGTAGCATCGCTTAGTGTGATGAGGATCTCACTCTCACTTAGTCATGGTCTGCTTGAAACTCCTGAATGTGAAACATACATGATCGATGGATCCGTATCCAATACCCACGAGTGGGTAGAATACTCCAAAACAAGTTTCAACAACAAATGGCAGTGTGAATTACCTTCTTTCCATTCCTTTCGAATTGGAAGCATGCCCACCTCCTATGTCACTTCTCCCCACATTCCAAATATATCCTCTTTTAAACTTTCATCCTTGAAGTTTGAATAGAACCCCAGTTAATCATGTTTGTCTCTTCACCGTTCTTACCACCAAATGGCCTAAAAGCGAGAAGAGACCTTTTTTGCAACCATGTTCACTTTCTTGCGCTCAATGTCCCTCTTCAACCAAAGTAACGGCTCTTTTGAGATCATCCACAAGAAAATTCATATCTTCCAATAGGTATCTTACATAAGGATGATCATAGCTCTTTAGTAGAGTTTTGAGAATGAAATCAATTTTGCTTTTGTCACATTTTTTGCCAAGATGTCCAATTCTTCAAAGAGGACCATTACCTTGAAATGTGCTCTATGTATAATTCTTCTTCCAATCCTCAAATTTTGTTCAAATCATGCTTAATGTTTTGAGCGCGCCATATCGGGTCGATGTGTAAACATCACTTCAAGATTTCTCATAATGTCCGCGGTAGAGAGAAATCCTTGATGAAAACCCATAATCGGACATTGATTTCAAGATAACGCCCTTTATCAATTCATTAGCTCCCATTCATTATATTCCATCTCTTCCCATATATTGGCATCTTTGGTTAGTTCTTCGGGTTTTTGGTTCATTAAGCACCCATTTGTACTCGTGTGAAGCAAGGAAATTCATAAGGTTTAGATTTTTCAAACAATAAAGTTTTCTCCGGTGAGAGAAGGTTGTCTTTCAAAGATATTGAGCGATTGGATTAAAAAGGTTTGCGACATGATGGTCAAATAAACATATATATTTTGTATCAATATCCAGATCAACACAAAATAAATCATATAATTCTATCCACATGATCTATATTAAAATCTCAAAAAATTATGAACATGCATCGCCCAACATCTCAAAAACATATTTAAATGAGCCTAGTGGGAGGGTCATCATTTAAATCACATTCAAGCAAAAGTTACAAACAAGAACAAATTACAAACCTTTAATTAAAATTAATAATCAACTCCACTTGACCAATATAAAATTGACCGGGGACTTCGTAGGCGATATAAATATCAATTTTATACCTAAGTAATAACCATGATTAAATACGAGAATTATTACTTGACTTTGATCGAGCCTCGTTGGAGGTCATAAATGCCACTAATAATAATTCACAATCATTATTTTGGGGAATTTATTCATGGAAAGCTATCTTTTGAGTAATCGTAGGGAAATTTCTCAAAAAAGATTTTATAAATAAATAAATCATGGAGGTCAAAATTAATTTGTGTCAAAATAAATTAATTATTAAAACATACTTAGTAATTTTTTTGAATTTGAGATTTTTTCGATTGAGCAATTCTCATGCAAACACATTTAAACAAATTAAATAAAGACAAGAAAATACGGCAACAATAAATCAAGCAAAGCATAAAATAAACACATTGGACACAAATTATCCAGTATGCATGGTTTGATTTTTCTTTGAAGCGATTTTTGAAGAGACGTCGTCTTGAATTTCTCCCACTCGCTCGTCCCGAATGTAACTCTAAAATCTTTGAAACGCCACGCCAAGCAGCCTTCCGGTAGGATGCACGCCCGCATCCACCGGCCGCTTGGTTGGGCGCGCGTCTACGTCAGAGAAAGGCGCACGCCTTGCGTCCTTTGCGCCGTCCATGGCTACCGAGAAGGCGGCTTTCAACACGCAGATGCAGCCTCGGCCCACGTACGAGCGCATGGCTTATCCACGCGTCTGGCTGTCGTCGCCTTAGAGCGATCTTGCCGCCTAAGCGCCCTTGGCCCATCGTTGCCAAGCCGCGTCCAAGGTATCGTGTGCCTCCTTTGCTAATGTTTTTTCTTGGCGCGACGCCGTCACGCACGGTTCGGATCCGTCTTTTAACTCGCTCTCCGCTTTTGTCTCCGACAAAGTTACAATTTATTTAACGAAAAATAAATACCTTAAATCTAGACTAGTCTATTACATTGAACAAATCAAATAGCCTAATCTCTTTTCGTGGATTTTCTCACGAGAAAACAAATCAAGCTAGTCGAATTAAAAAACCATTCATTCATACTTTTATGAATATAAAACACATTAAATACCAATGACACAATTGGATACCGCAAAATGATCTAAAGAATTCTACTATCTAATTTTAATTTAATGTCTAAACAATTTAAATAACAATTTAAAAAAAATCAGAGTCTCAAACGTAGAGCTCGATGCGGCTTGTTGGGAAAAACAGGGGTGCCGGGGATCTATTCGAGGTGATTATTTAAATACATATTTAAATTAAAAGGTTAATTACTAACATGAAATAATCTAAATCAATTCAACATAATAATAAACAACATACAGACACATAATTCACGTAAATCCTAAACATGCGGAACCAGGAGTTCTGAATTACTAACCTTCAAGAATCAATGGGATGAATCAACCCAAGAGCCTTCCCAAATATATCCCCAAAGTCCACGAAACGTTATCCGGGGTGGGAAGATTTCAACGAATGATTTTTAATGGGAGAGAAATAAAATATTTTGCTACCCAATTTTGTGAATTTCTAATATTTCCAATACATGGAATTGCACTGGGAATTAAGAGCTCATCCCCTATAAATAGGAGAGGAGGGTGGAAGAAAATTAGGGTTGAAAAAAAATAGGGAGAAAATCTTTTTCTTGATCTCCAAGAAATCATGAATATATCTCCTATATTCTTTTCTCCTTGATTAAATTTTCCATAAAAAATCTCTTTCCCCTTCTACCTATATTTTTCAAAAAATTACACTAATAGCCGAAATAAGATTTGACTTCTTGATTTATGGATAATTATGTATTCTACAATAATTATCTCTTTCCATAAAATATCTACAAAGAAAAATCAAGACAATCTTTTCTTATTTTAATAGACAAAGTTTTTGAAAATTACTCTCTTCTCTCTCTCATTAATTGGACTTTTATTTTTGGGCTATTTGGGGGCTTTTAGGAGAGTTAAGATTGGACCTCCAATGAGGTATTTAATTTATAATATATTTTGGGCCAAATATTATTCAAGTCCATTAATATTAATTTACTCCACTATAAAATTAATATTGAACTATCATCTTAACCCGTATACGATTTCACATGTAACATGGCTCGGTCATTATTTTACGCGTTTAAGATTATCTTAGTCCATTAATTAATTAAGCCACTGAACAAGCTATATATTAATTAATATCTTTGTCCTTGGAGTAAAAGACACCAACATTATTATCCATGCCGAAAAATAAATTAGAACTTGCAAGATTTGGCATGATAAAGGATATGAGCCCACCAAGGGGACAAATCAAGCAAGACTTACTTGCACGTGATTCTCCGTGTTAAATGTCGAGAATCGTCGCGTAATTAATAATATTGCCCAAGATATAAGGTATCGAATCACATTGACTCTCTTCCCATCATAAGTCAAAGCAATATTTATTAATTTCACACGATACTATTTAAGGACGGAGATTAAAACAACGCACCAGCGAGGTCTAATTCTTGTATATTCATCATCAAGAATTTGTCCTCCAATAGGTCCTCATTAAATAGCCTTAATGCGCTAGTGTGATCCTTGGTCAAGATGCTGACCAATCTGGGTCTCACACTTCAACCGTTCATGATGGTTTGTTCATTTCCATACATGTTGCGGAATTTGTACTTAATTACGAGGATCATTCATTTTATCTTGGTGATCGGGTATCACCAAATTAACTATAACGTAATCGATCTGCCTTATCGAGCGGGTTTGTGATAAACATATATAACATTCATTCGTATTTAATGCAACAAAGGATTAAATAATTTATTTCCAAGAATAAATAAGAAACTTGGGTTTGATTATCAGAAAAAACATACTTTTTTCAAGATAACCCCAACATGAAGGCCATTCCACCATTGGGCTTTTTCGGCTAGTTTTTTCAATCCCTCCGTAATGATTTTTCTTTCCATCTTTGGGAGCTCCCCACTAGAATCGCGCGTCATTGATTCCATCTCCGGCAGATTGTACTTGGGATTCTAAAGCAGGAGACATAGCATCGTAGGGATTGCTGGATCATCGATTTAATAAGGACTTCTCTTCCACCCGGAAATGAAAAAGAATCTATGTTTCCATTTGTACAATCTTTTGGCTACCTCTATCCTCGGGTAGCCAAATTGTAACCTCTTCGCTTTTAATCGAGAAATTTGGAAGTCCTGTAGAGTTCATGCCTCGCAACCCTTAAGTTAATTTGTTGTTTTACCTCCGAATATTATCGGGCCTACGGTGTGAGGAAATTTAAAGGTGATAGTGACGATCGGGGTTAATAAAGCTATCCCGATGCCCTCGTACTCTGTTAAGCAATTTTTAAGGCCTTACAATCTTCTCCTTTGTTTGTTCTCAAGAAGATTAGAATGTTGACAAGAAAGAAGAGGTGTGAGATAGCTTAGGACTCATGGCAATCCAGTTCCGGGAAGGTCCTGTTCTCCAAGAAGCGTTGATGGCGGAGGATAGCCCTTGTAATCGGATGACAAACATGTAGGGGAAAGGGGGTCCCTGCGCCCCGATCCCGGGTAGGGGTAATGGTCCTAGTCAAACACCCATTCACATTGATGGAGCACGTTCTGTTAAAAACATTTCATGATCAATCTGGTCCGATTAGCTCGAACCCCATTTTCAAAGATGATGGCTCTCAAGTAGTTCCACTCAATTCGATCATAGGCTTTGTTCATATCAAGTTTCAAGGCCGCGATAACCCCTGTTTGCTTTCTTTATTCCTTAGCGGTCATACATTCATACCCAATAAGAATATTGTCGGGTGATGAGCCCGCCTCGAACAAAGGCGTTTTGGTTCAATCGATGATCTTGGCTAGAACCATCCCGATGTCATTGGTTATAGCTCGCAACGATTTTGTAATGCACGTTACATAAGGCTAATAGGGCGAAAGTCTTTGATTGAGGAGGGCTTTGATTTTTTGGTATTAGTGTGATAATGGTTAGGTTAGGGTTAATGATTCCTCTATTGGAGTACTTTTAACTTTTGATTTGTTACTTCCTCCCCAACAATGTCCTAATGCGATCTTGAAAGAAAAAAAGTAGTGAAGGATCCGACCCGGGCTTTAGAAGGGTTAAGGTAAAAAGTGCTTTGTGTATTTCATCCGGTGAAAGGTTTTGAGAGGTTTTGGTTCATATCGGGGGTGGCGATGATATTGCGTGGTCGGATTTTGTTCTAAGTGGAGGCTTTGAGGATTTTTGTGAAGTAAAAGATCTTTGTAGTAATCCACAATTTCCCTCTTCAATTAGGTGATGGTTTGATAATATCCATCCCCTCAAAGCAAGTGGTCGAGAGTTGATATAATTCCGCTTGCGTCTTTTGGAAGCATTTTGTTGGAAGAATTTACATATTCACGATCCTCTCGAGGACATCCATTTAACTCTTGATCTCATTTCCAATGGGTCTCCTCTTAGTACGATTAATTTTTCCAAGTTGCTCTCGGATCCTCGACTTTTCTCCATCGTTGTCTTACCGATCGTCTTCAATGTTCAATTGTTAAGTTTTAACTGCTTTCCCTAGTTTTCGTGATCCGCTTTTGAAATAAGTCCGCAATCCTCTCCGACCCCATCTTTTCGATTTTTTTGAGACGGCTTATAAGCTACGTGTAGGTTATCTTAGTCTCTCCCGCTTTCCATCCCTCCCCGAAGGATGGTTTTTGTAATTGTCCTCCGAACCCACTTGTGTTCAAAGAAGAACCTTTTGCTCGATTCATCTTAATGGATCGATTCATCGTGTCATGTTGTATTGCCTCCAATAAAATGGTAGATGATCCGATCCATAGTAGTCCATGTTCTTAACGGTGAATTTGCTAAGCGGCATTCCACAAGGATTATAGAACGGTAATCATCCAGACAAGAATCCTTTTTTGTTGCTTTTTTTCCTCACTTGTTCCACGTGAACTTAGGTCATGGCTCCCCCAAGTCCAGAGTTCGTTATCGCCCAACACTTTTTGGAAAGCGTTCATAGCTTGCATGGATCTCAACGCACCCCCTCGTTTTCACATTCGATAGTATTTCATTGAAGTCACCACCTACAAGCCAAATGAAATATTTGAGTTATGATGAGTTTTACCAATTTTGTTAAGCAAACTCCGTGAAACATGTCCAAGGTTGCAATTAGGGTTGCCATATAAAACCGGTAAAATACCAAGACACTTCATTATGCATAACATAGCAATCAACGTGACCAAGAGTAAGACAAAATAAAACCAAATACTAGCATTCCAAATAACAAAAAAGACCTCCACTTCACTTTATAGCATCCACACAAAAGCAATTATCAAAGTTCAATAAGGTACGCCAAGGTAAAAGCGATAACATTAGAAATTTTAAACTCAAATAAATAAAAGATTGGGGTTAGGTCCTTGGCGAGTCGTTGGAGTTAGTTCAATGAATGACCCCTGTTGCCACGAAAAGCATTCCATCTTCTGTGAATCGTTCTTCTCGGCGGGGTTGGGTTGGCCCAACCTCCGTGAATTTGTTTCTTCAACGTTGTTAGATTAACCCGATCCGAGTCGCCCCTCATTCCATTTGTCTCCATCTTCATCTTTTCGCATTGTCCTCCAATAAAGCGGGATTTTAAAACACGTTTAAATCCGGTTTTGGTTTGAAGAGTCCACTGTGCGCGTGATTTTTTTTGGTGAGTGGCGTTTTTCCCTTGCGGCTTGGTCCCATTTTCCTGGCCTAGGCCGATATTTCTCTCCCGACATTGAGCGTGGTGTTCACATTTTCCGCAAAGAATGAGAGTAGTTCTTCGGTCGAGATTACCTTCGGCCATATAAAAATTGATCGAGTCCATCACGTTGAAATGCAAAATAAGATTCAAAAGTAGATGATTTAGAAGGGGTGAATAATGGCGGTGTTCCATGGGTTTTGATGCTTGGTCCTTAGTCGTTTGGGGAGATCCATTTGGTAGTAGTGATTTTTGTTTCGGTCCGAGGGCCGGGTAAACGACCGTGGTGGTGTTTGCAATTTTGTTTGGGTATCGGCTTGTCCCATTGAGGAGTGTGGGTTATGGAGGTATGGGATAGTGGGGGATGACCTCATTGGCTTTTTAGGGTTATGGTTTTCGTGGATGGGGGTATGGGCGATAAGTTTTTGGTTCTGTTTTTTTTCGACCTTGGGGGAACCCGATGGCAGGATAAGTGCGAGGGTTTTGGTGATCGATGATGGCTTTTGGTTGGATAAGTGATTTGAGGGTTTTGGTGATTGGGATAAAATGGTCTTCCATGCGATGTTTAAATTCATGGCCCTTGTCCAAGCTCCGCCATGATTACGTTAACAAAGATCAGAGGCCGTATTTTACCCGTTCTTGGCGTAACCCGAGGTCTGAAATGCTACACACTTATAATTACGGATGTATAAATGTCATAGTAATCCTTGTCCATGTGGCTAAATGCGTATTATTTGTGTTATAGATTATACCATATATCAAGTGTATAAAAGTTCATCCTGGTCTTTAAACTTCATTATGTTCAATGTACAACCTTGATACCTATAAATAAAATGGCTCTCTTGGTAAATTTGGAGAAAGAATATGAAGTGGTTTATGGATGTCCATATAAATGTATTCATCATTCGGACCACGCGTCCCCCAACGCTAAATATATAAAAGTAAACATCACATCAACAATCGCCAAGAAGGGATCTAGGTCCTCTTCCGGCCTCTTCGTCATAGCTTGGATTTGGAGCCCGTGAACTTGTATCCAAAAAAAGGGTACTTTGTGTACTTGTGCAAAATTGGAGGGCATTCAGATCCGGTCAGCATTTCGATTTCGGCGGTGAACTTGAGCCGCACCCCTGAAAAAAGTTCCAAAAGACGGTTTGTTGAAGATCTTTCCAAGGTCAAGGTTGAAGACTCTTTTCTTATCGGTGAAATCAAAGATGTAGAGGTTATCTCAATTGGGGTTATGTGAAGAGGATGACCGGATCCTGATGATCTTAAAGGGCTTCCGGATCAAAGAGATCACAAACTTTCTTATCATTGAAGAGTTTTCGACGAGGGCATTGATAAAGTTTCAAGCAAGCTTGGGGTTTGATTGTGATCTGGGTTTTTCGGGGAGTCAAGAGAATGGACAACTTATCCCATAGGGTTAGCATTTCGTTGTCCGTGGGTTGAGGGATGAATGTAGAGAGATTGTAATATGGGAGAGGAATCGCCAGTGGTCGGAAATGACTAGTATGAGCGGTGGTTTTGAAAAATGAAAGGGAGCATGGGTTATAAACGGTTAGATTTCGGGAATGGGCGACGTGATGATCAGGCCCCGCCTGAATATCTCAAAACCGTAATCGAAGTTACGTTTATAATGCCAAGAAATGTATGTAGTAGATTCAAGCGCGCGTGGAGGAAAGAGAACAAAAAGTAATGATTATGGGTGATATCCTACGGAACAAAACACACAGGCAATAAATTCGTCGGTATCAAAAAAACGCCAAGACGAGGCAAAATGTTCTCAAGTCCCGGAGGATTCCAGGGAAGGTAGAGAACCATTGCCGGCTTGGGTTAAGTATTTACTCAATGGGGAGAGAAAGTTTTGAGGAGAGAGAAATTATCATCCGCAGTTGTTTCTTCAATTAATGTTGGCAAAGAAATGAGATTGAGACCTAAAAGAGACCAAAGATTTATTTACATTTAACCACAACAATTTGTTTAATAATGATTGCAAGCTTATGTATCACAAAAATTATCCTTCTAATCTAAGCAAAAGACACCCTATTAAACTTAGCTACCAACTCCAAAACATCTCTAGCTAAAATCTTGCTTTTGATATGATAAAGCATAAATCACCATTTGAGCATCGACTCAACCTCTAAATCACATATTTCATGATCTCGCATACTCAAACCCTTAAAAATAGCAAGAGCCTCAACAACTCCCACATCATTAAGTATCACACCGCCCAAAACACCATAAACATATATGTTCTCATCTTGTAGCACCCCCCTAAACCAAATTTAAGTCCGGCTTCACGTACATTAATGTTTAGTTTCAATCTACACGGGCTTTCGCACCTTCATGTCCCCCTTCTTTTGCAACACTCGACTTACCCCAACCGCAAGAAAAAAGCGGTTAAATAATTCCGTCGATGTGCACTTGCACTATGTACCACCTCCGTTATATCTTTATATTGAAAGACGCTCGTTGATTTATAGCAAACCACATAGTCTACAAGATAGTTGCAAACAAGGTAAAAGACTCAACATCAAGCTTACAAACCATCTCCTGACCCATGCCTCCATCTAGTTCGACCCAAGCAATACGTAAAGGGACACAAATCCTACATCTACGCCACCACACATAATCTCGAAACACATGCTTTCTGTGCCTCCACCTCCACACCACATCTCTTACAAAAATGATCCACATCAACAAACCTACCAATGAGATTAATCTTAGTAGGAATGATTGTATGCGCTTCATTTTTTTTTTTTTTTTAATATTTGGAATCCCAACCACGAGCGTCCAACTATTCTCGCTTAATGTGTCACCCCCCCATCCCGAATCGTTGGGAATCTCACAATTAGAAGCATCAATGTAACCAGATCGTGTTGAATAAATACCATTCTTGTTGAATCTCCAAGATGGGAAGGAATGACTCAATGGAACAGGTTTTGTTCTGCTCACATCCTCTATCCAAATATGGCATCTAAAATCTCGATATCCCAACCCGTACGGTTATGAGCAACCAAATCATACACCCTCAACTCCTCCAGCCCCTCCTCCACATGTGGTTCCATGCCTGAGAGTTTTCTCCCCATCAAACAACCTTGGCTCTTTCCCACATTAATAGATCCATCATCATCACCCACAACCCAAACCAAACCCCTTTCCGTAACTTTCCATTCCCCTCATGGTGTGTAACTCGGAGAGTAGCCCATTTTAACAGTATGAAATCAACCTCTGGGGAAGTATCTGGCCTTCAGGACCTGAGCTAACAACGAGCTCTCATTCTGTATCAGCCTCCAATCCTGTTTAGTTAACAATTAAAACTCTGTTGAAAGCTGCCAAATCTCTCAACCCAAGTCTTCCATTTCTCTTCGGTCTACACATTAATTAAAATGTTATAAAATAATAAAATGCAAAATAACACTGTTAATTGAAAAAGAATTAACATTCTCCCTATAACCCAACCTCTTCAAATACTTCTTAAAAGACACATTTTATGGCGGGGAAGTTTAAGATGGTCCCACGTAAAATGATGAAAATTCACCAATTATGGAGCTCCAACTCGATGAATAAATAAATAACAATATACTCCTACTTAATTTAAATTTGTCTTTTTACCTTTATATGGAGCTCTAACCAAGATTATAAGAAGCAGTTGCGGACCTGAATTGACCCTTGAAAATGGGTGGGATTCAATTTTTATATATATATTATAATTTCTTAATTCCAACTCTTAAGTACATATAAATAATATAATATTTAATTAATTATAGTATTATTTGGTTATTAGTTCGTGATTATATCCACAAAAATTATCTCATCTGAATATCTTAATATTTAAACAAAGTATTATGCTCATCATGTTACCAACCCACTATTCTTCAACCTAAAAACCCACTCAATAAATAAAATGTGATTTTTAGGTGAAAAAGATAAAAAGAAAGAATATTTATAATTGATTTTGATAAAATATCTTTTATTTATTTTTAATAGAAAAGATGTTTTATTTATTTTTTTTAAAATATATAAAAATATCTACTGTCTGGGGGTTTAAATTGGAGTGTTTAAGATGGAAAAAAAGGTGTCAATAATGGTATACTCTTTGAATTGACCTGAAAATCGTTGAGTTCAAATATATTGACTTAAATTGACTTAATAATATATAATATTCTTAATTAATTATAGTTGGTAGTTAGTGATTTCCACAACAACCTATTTGCTGCTCACATGTTACCAACCCACTTTACTCAACCTTACCCACTCAAGGTCAACTGGTCAAGGATAAAGTCCTTTTCTCCCCCATTTTATTTTTTATTTATTTTTTGAAAACTCTCCTTTTATTTATTTTTAATTTTTGGTAATAATATCTACTGTCTGGGGCCTAAAAAATGTTTAAGATGGAAAAAAAAAAGGTGTCAATATGTATACGCTAGGAGAAATTGAGTTCTAATTTAAATTGATTATAATTTATTTAATTAATTAATTTCAGTATAATTCATGTATCATCATATATGATCTCCTAAAATCTATTTTTTTATTAGAGTTCTTTGTAGTCGGTTTTAAGAAAAAATAGACAATAATATTAAATGGTATAAAATGTGTAAAATGGGTTTTGTGGAGAAATAATAATCTTCCCTCGTCCCATAGTTAATCTTAATTCTTAACAAGGGTTTTAAGAAAAAATGATAAAGTGTTGGGGGTAGAAATAATTGTTTATTAGTATTTTATGTGATAAAGTGATAAAGTGATGAATAGTTAGAGGTAGAAATAGTTGTTTATTAGTATTTTATGTGATAAAGTGATAAATTGAGTATTTCCATTTAAGAGAATTGTAAATAGTAAACTCAGAAAAGCGGGCTATGGGTTAAGTTTGGAGACGGAGGAGTATTAAATAAGATTGAAAATTATTTTATTTCATTTTAGAAATGATCAAACAAAATTAAAAGCACTATTTATAAAAATTAGAACAATCAAAATTAATACAATACTATAAAACTAAAAACTGTACCTGCACATATATATTGAAACGAGAGGTCAAACGTAATATAACAAAAAGAGTTTTTCTTTTAGACAAAACCGCAAATATTCATTATAAATTATCAAGATGATTACAATCCAATTAAAGCATGAAATATGTCAAAGTGTCAATGGATGTTGAACAACAAAATAGTACTAAATCAAGCAATTTGAAGTGCGACGTTTCCTATATATGAGCAACACTATTAATTAGCTTGTCTTTAGCATGCCAAATAAATTTTGAAATACGAAATAATTATAAAAGCTTACCGGTTGCCACATGATAAGGCAATAAAAACAGGAGAAACAATCATCTAAAATATTTCACATGAAATATTAGTATAAAATGAGAATAAATTGAGGGTGAAATGATGAAATTTAGTTCATACTTTTAATTTTTTCATGATTTCTTCACATATTTTTTTTCTCTCTTCAAATTTAAAATATACTTTCAATTAATATTTAAAATATCCCGATTCACCATTTTCGACAAGGCTTGTCTGATATGATCGACATAATCCACATGTCTTGTTGATGTGTAACTATTAAAATAAAAAATAAAAAAAATATCACCACTTGAGATTAAAAAATACGGATTATAAAAATATCTTGGATCACTATTTTCTAATTTTAAGTGATGATTTTTTTTTTACTTTAATATTTACACATCAACAAGATGTTTGCTTCAAAATTTCCACCACGTGGAAAACCTCATAAAATGGTGACAGATGCTTTTTTAAGATTGTCGAAAAGATGTCTTATATTTGGAGAGAGAAAAAAATATGTGCTAAAATTAACGAAAAACCAAAAGTATGTTCTAATTTTGATTATTTGGCCTAAATTGAGAAGTGACTGAAAACACGCGGATCATTAATGGGTCTAATCGAGTTAAATGGAACTTTCCCAACAAATTCACGGCAAAATAGGAAAATCTGTTTCCAAATTTATATTACAATATGTGCAAATATTTGTTATTGTAAAATAAATATGTGTTATTAGAAAGATAAATAACACATACTTTATATTTTCATTATATATATTTGTCTTTACGATTCAAGAATACATATAAAGGATTAAAAATTATAGTTATCATCGTAACACAAATGCGCATTTGAAAAAAAAGAAAAGATGTATCTTGAAAGAGAAATATGTAGCATTATATGAACAAAACGATATTTTCATCTCGTTTCATTCACTTTCCCCTTTGTTTTTATCACTTTTGAGTAACACTCGCATGATATGTTTATATATAAAATCCTATCATTATTATGCTTAAAAAATTATCACTATTTAATAAATATTTTATTTTTTTAAACAATGGTAATTTTTTGATAACAACGATAATTTTAAGATAACAAATTATTTTTTCAGACATAAAATTAAGTTCACCGGTGAACTTGAGTATACACAAATTTTTGTCATCATCTTCTCTCCTCCGACTGAGTTATATTTCATAAATTTTTTTATCTACCAAGGAAATATTTTATATATTAAATGCCCGTGTAAAGGATTTCTTTGAAATTTTGATTTTTTTTTTTAACAAGGGAAAATATTTTCCACAACTATGTCTGTTGGATGCCCCTCTATGAAATAAATAAAATTTCCCCCAATTAAAATAAGAATAAAATTTATATAAATTTGGTTCACATAAATATCATTTCATCTTTTACTCATTTATACTTTACTCATTTTTATACAAAAGGTCTAACAAAAATCTTACATATAATATCCATTGAAAGCTTGTTGGGCAGATCAATGAAATTAAACACCACAACTAGTATAAATTTTAAAAAATGAATGTCAAGTTGGGCGATGGTGCAATTATATGCCTAGATTAAAGTGGATTTGATAGATAGGCAAGTTGTTTAAGCACTTTAAATGGGCTTACCAAATTGATTCAGTACAATTTGGGCTTTAAAATATAAAGCCCGTGGGTGTTGCAATTAAAAAGATATGTTGTGGACTCTGAATATGGACCTTAAACTAGGAAAGGTTTGTAAGGGTCCAGGTTATTTGCACCTCCCTTTTTAGTAAATACACCTAAAAAATTTTTTAACAAAAAATAATTACTCATACAAAGATTAAATTATCCTCGAGTATAGTATCCTAATTTTTTACCCTCCTCCTCCAAACAGGCTGCAGCCTACGTCACCATGGCTGCTATCACGGGTTAATTTCGATCCAAAGAATTCCGCCTTTGTATGCAGAGACGGACGACAGCTCCCATGTTGAGGCACGTGCCCCACAATTATTTTTCTATTTTACTATTATTGTACTGCATAAATTATATTAGTATTACATTTTCAGGCCCAATTATATTTGAATTTCGGGCCCACATGTCGAATGCAAAACCCAAACGTCCATCCCAAACCATGTCACAAACCCTTTTAAAAAAAAAGCTCATGGGTTACCATGTTCGTATGGATGGAGTTGGAGAATTTTGGCTCGTTTCCGATATGAGTTGACCTGCCAAAATCTACAAAAAGATGGATTGTAGCATGCGGGCCGGCAGCTTGCCCTGTCGGATCGTTCTGACCGCTCTATTATATATGTGATAATATTTTGATTATAATCAAACATGTTAGTTGCTTTCTTTACAAACGATCAAAATTGCGTGTTTGCGTGAAAATCCTTGAAATTCTCCCTTGAATCGACTTATGCCACAATAATAGGCAAATTTAGTAGATGATTTTTTATTTTTGACAGGATTTTTGTGGATGAAAATTGATTTCACATAAGTAGTGGAATAATTGTCAACTACTTACATCAATTTACCTCCTTGGGAATAAACCATGAAAACGAAACAAAAAGTTGGTCTTGGTCCAACATTAACTTGTGGTCACAATTCCTTGTAAAAACATTATCAACTTCATGCCATCTTCTTTAACCCCATTGTCGACGCTTAAGATGCATGATTGCCATCGACCATTTTCATTTCCAAAATGGTTAAATAAGTTTTTCATCTAATCGGTGATGATATCAAATTAGCCCCATGCCATGACGGTATTTTTTGCTCACCTGAACTCTTTTCTTTAATTGGAATCAAATAGAGCCCTCATTTTTAATAAAAAACAAACAATTGAACTCTATCTTTCAAATTAGAACAAACCCACAGCTGCTTTAGTGTTATTAGAGTGTTTATACTAGTGGAAATTTCTATTTAATTCTCCATAGTTATTTAATATTTGGTTTCATTAAGATGTGAGACTATTTGATCTCAATTAGTTAAAGGAAAAAAGAGGCTCAGATTTTCAAAAAAAATGAATAATTAAAAGCGCTTATTTAGCCCTTTCGCTTTCCTTTTCCTATTAAATCCCACGTTCCACTGCAGTTTCCACACAATTATTTTTTACTGAATTTTCCTATCCTGCTATCTACTGCAGGCCTGCATCACTCAATTAATACATGCATGATATTAATGTTCGTAGTAGGTAAATCTAACGGCCATCATCTCGCCACGTTTACGGTTTATTCCATATATAGCATTTCTGTGTATAACTTCTTCTGCATAATAAACCCGTCTCCAAAACGCCATGACCACCGAGCTCGAAACCTGCCGCATATCCCCTCCGCCCGGCGCCGCCGCGGACGAGCTCACGCTGCCGCTATCTTTCTTCGACATGATGTGGATCCACTTCCACCCGCTCCGCTACGTCCTCTTCTACGACCACCCCTGTTCCAAAACAGAGTTCCTCGAGACCCTCGTTCCCAAAATCAAACAATCACTCTCCCTCACTCCTGAAGCACTACCTCCAGCCGCGGGCAACTTTGGTCTTCCTAACAAACACCGACGACGAAAAGCCCGTCCTTCGCTGGTGCCACCGGCGACTCTGTTCAACTCACAGTCGCGGAATCGAGCAGCGATTTCGGCGCGCTGGTCGGAAATCAAGCGAGGGACGCCGATCAGTTCTACGATTTCGTGCCTCAGATGCCGCCGGTGGTGGATGAGCCTGGACACAAATTGGTCCCTCTTATATCTCTGAAACTGACTCTGTTTCCAGATCGGGGCATTTGTGTGGGAATTGCCAATAATCATGTCCTCGGCGACGCGAATTCCATTGTACGGTTCGTGTTAGCGTGGGCTTCGATCAACAAATCCGCCGGAGACGACGATTTTCTCACCGGAGACGCAAATTCGCTTCCTAATTTTGACAGATCTGTACTTCAAAATATTAACGAAGTGAATTCAAGTTTCTGGAAAGTATTCGGAAAAATACCTCTCAACGAATCATCGCCTTTCCCCGTACCTACAAACAGAGTCAGATCCACATTCATCCTCACCCAAACCGACATAAAAAACCTCAAGGATCTGGTAATTTCGAAAAAACCAGATCTGAACCACGTTTCTTCGTTCGTGGTTACTACGTCGTACGTCTGGACTTGCCTGGTGAAATCGGGCGACGCAATTGGGGAAAAAGTAAGGGCAGACGAATCTGAGGTGCTTTTCTTTCCGGCGGACGGGAGAGGGAGGTTAAACGCGCTGATAGATCCGCCGGTGCCGTTGAATTACTTCGGTAACTGCTTAGGCGCAGTGATTACAGATCTGGAGCACGAAAAAGGTGGTTGAGAAGACGGATTTCGCGGCCGCGGCAGAGGTGGCGGCGGTGGGGATCGAGAAGGTGTGAAGAATAAGGATGAGTTTTGAAAGGGCCGGAGAATTGGTTATCGGGATTGGCGAAATTTGGGGAATGGAGAGTGATGGGGGTTTCTGGTTCGCCGAAATTCAATATGGGGGATGCGGATTTTGGATGGGGAAAGGCGAGGAAGTATGAAGTTGTATCCATGGATGGGGAGAAGTATACAATTTCGATCTGTAAATCGAGGGATTTTGAAGGAGGGTTGGAAGTTGGCTTGTCTTTGCCTAACGAAAGAATGGAGGCATTTGCTGCTTTGTTTGTGGATGGCCTAAACTAATGTATTTTCATTCTTGTTTTTTAATAATAAACGTGGAATTTAGGAGTGAGATTAATGTAATGTGAAATGAGTAAAAATTATAATTCCAAATTTATGTATTAAAAAATTATAAATGGAATAATTTTGAAATTTGAAAAAGTGGTACGGAATAATTGATCCAATTTATTTGTTATGAAGAATGGCTAAAATATCGAGTATTAAAAAGAATGAAAAAGAGTTGGAAGGAGAGGAATAAGAGTATAAGACAGCGTATGTATCATCTATTTTTGCTTATTTAAAAGGACGTGCTTTAAAGGCAAAGTATCATGGGATAATTATTCAAGATGAAATTAATTTTTTTAATCATATTACCTATTTTATTAAATAGTATTATATATTTAAATTAAAGTACATTTAATTATTTTTAGTGAATAATATCCTCAATTTTTATATTAATTTCATATTATAAAACAATTAATACGTTCCCAATTAGAACAAACGGAATTATTTAGTTAAAACAAGTAATAAATTTAATGAAATAGGTGACACGATTAAAATAAAAACCTATTTTTATCGTGAACAATGCTTCAAGAGATATTTACTCCACTAAAAAATATTTTGACAATAAAAATCAGATCGAGGATATTCATCCCGATCAAATAGAAATATTTATGATAAAAATATTTAACATACTAGTATTTATTAAAATAATCTAAAAGGAGTTGGTCCCGATGACTTTGTATTCAAGCTATTTATAACATTCTTTTCCAAATATCATGGAGGGGATTCATATTTGACTGGAAATGAGGTTACAGACCTCCCCATTCCTAGATCACACAGCGCCAAGAAGTGTGCGTGTGCGTGTGTGATTTAATGGGTATAAGTGTGTGTCAGTCAACAACACCAGATCTTAATCCAAATATCATAAAGTAAGAACATGTATATAACAAATGGTTAAAGCTTCGCATATCTAAGATGTCAATTTTTGGGTTCGAGACATGAAGCGGTGAATTTCTTCCTTTTTGTGGTGTTGATGCTCCCCTCTTGGGGGTGATGTTGTTAAGGTAATGCGATCATAGTTCAATATATAACGAGGCGAAAAGAGCATCATGGCATTAGATGATAGAAT
Organism: Stenogyne calaminthoides; assembly: GCA_037126765.1. Lineage (NCBI taxonomy): Eukaryota > Viridiplantae > Streptophyta > Magnoliopsida > Lamiales > Lamiaceae > Stenogyne > Stenogyne calaminthoides. The sequence goes on from JBBCBC010000040.1 coordinate 1,182,588, forward strand.
ATTGAAAAACTAATTACAATAGTCACTTTTTATTTAAATGATCAAGTTCTTTCTCTTTATCCTTGGAAAAATCACGAATTATTTTTTTCACAATCTTTCAATTTGTGTTTGTTTTGGGATTTAAATTGCTGGGAAAGAACAGGGCTTTTTGTAATCCAGAAATTTAAAATTATTATCCACTATTAATTCGCCTGCTTCTCCATTAATATATCATCATTAATAAAGAGGCCCAATCGATAATGATGGGCCTACTGAAGGTTTCTTCAAGCTCAGTTTAACACAGGAGTTCTCTAGCTCAACAAGGTTTCTCAAGCTCAGAGCCCTCTATTGAGCTCGCAAAAACTGAGAACAACAAGGCTCAAGATTGCAGGCTCCAATGAGCTCAAACTATTTTCATTATAACTAGCTCACTATGAGCTCAGCCTAATGAGCTCGTGGAGCTAACCAACTAGCTCACCATCGAGCAACCTCGTCAAAGTTTTCTCAAGAGGTCTCTTAGCTCACCAAGCTCCTCGTGAGCTCACCAACTAGCTCGCCATGAGCAAGCCAGAAGCTCTCCGCAAGAGGTCTCCTATCCAAGCTCGTCCTGAAGGTACAATGTCAATAGGAGCCAGAGCCTTGTACATAAGAGAATTAATGTCGCGAAAGGCGGTACCAAGGTAGGAAAACACTCCAAACGTATGCTAAGTCAATGGCTTGAGCTACAAGGCGACAACATTAGTTACGCAGATTTTGGGGAAAGATAAGAACGACAAAAGGATTCAAGGACCTTCCGTGTGTCACAATCTAACTCAAGGCGCAGCTCTAAAGAGCTCTCGTGAGATGTTGAAAATTAATGTAGAATGAAGTAATCGGCATTACATGGAAGTTTGACCATTTGATGTCCTGGACAAGAAAAATGGAGAGAGAAATGACTCTTCAATGTAGTATAAATATGAAGCACTTAAGACCCAAAAAGGTCCCAAAAAACATCAATACAAGAGTCAAAAATTTGCCCTAGTCTCGTGCATTTTATTTACGCTTTTAGTCTTTAATATTTCGTAGTTCAATCACTTGAACTCTCATTGTTTGATTACTAGTTACCACCAAAGTCATATTCCACACAATTAATCCCGCTTTTACTAGCTATCAACCAGTAAATGTATGTTTGTTTTTGGATTTGATGGTGGAATTTAACTTTATATCAAATCAATGGTTAATAATTTATTGATATTGTATTATTATATTATATTGAAAAAGAGTAATAAAAGTGTATAAAGTGTGGATATATTGGGAAAAAAAGAATAATAATAGGTTTTATAGGTATTTGTAAGTGTGGATTGAATGCAAAATTTGAAAACTGGGCCTAAATCTCAAACTCATATGAGATTTAGAACAGAAAAGTTTTTAAGTCACAAATGATATATCCACAAAAAGTGACACTTGATGTGATGGAATATGGTGGCAAGTGGTCGTAGTGCGAGCAGGCGATGACCATTTCCGATCGCGATGACCACACGACGGACCATTTATCTGGTAGCGATGGTCCACGCGATGAACCATGGCTAGCCGCATGGTCCGTGTATTTTTTTTTTTTTTTTAATTCTGATTTTTGATTTTATTAATTAATTTAATTTATTTATAAACTTCGAATTTTGGTTTTATTAATTTATTTAACTCATTTAATTGAATTATTTAATTTAACTATTTTTTAATTCGAATTTTGAATTTATTAATTTATTTAACACATTTAATTGAATTATTTAATTTTACTAATTTAAAAATAATTGATTTATTTTAACTACTAATTTAATTTATTTAAATAATTAATTGAAATTATTTGAATAAATTAAAAGTAATAATTATTTTTTATCCACAATATTAGTTCATTAATTGATTAGTATTTGTTAATTTATTGAAAAGTATTAGTTTGTTGGTTATAAAGTAATTATTTGTTATTCACAATATTAGTTCATCAATCGATAAGTATTGGTTAATATATTGAGAAGTATAAGTTAGTTGGTTATAAAGTATTAGTTCAATTATCAATTTAAACATGAAAAAAAAATCACATTATATGGAAAAAAAATATACACATTAGATAATTTCCATCCTAAAATAAATCACAACGATGTGCTGCTAGAAAAAAGGTCTAATAATTATTTTAAAAATTATAATATTGGGGTTTATTATTCTTTCTAGCCCAATAATTAGCCTCACGCCGCGGCTCATCCAAGTCGTGTAATGTAATAGCTCTATCATGTTAGAAATTGTAAATGTATACCATTTGCGTATGATCATGAGTTTCCCAATATCCGAGATATAAACGGTCATCGATGATCGTCATCAGCATATACAATTGAAATATGAGTTAAAAAATTATTATTATAATTAAATAAAAAATAAAAAAATAAAATAAACTTTAAAGTAACATTAATATAGTTTTTTCTTACCAATATCCAATTAGTGTTGTTGTGCACGTTCTCCAAGACCAATTTGTTGGTCGGAAGACCTCGACGCTCATCATTGTTATTGAAGGCAAAAAAGTTCCGTGCGTGTTCTCAAATGACATTATTAAAATGTTATATGTGGTTGCAATGCATCCATGTTCGTAATGCAAAGCCATTTATCGTGGGGTAGAATTTGTGGAGTGATTAAGTTGATTCTCGCCAAAATCGGAAGGTTATGTAACCACTCAAAAATATTTTGATGTAAATCGAGTCTTATTGCGATTCATTATAAAGATCCATTTGTACCCTACCCCATTCGCCCTCGCTCAGAGATTGCGAGTGTAATCGCTTCTAAATCCACATTTCCCATCTCCAATTACATCATTCAGAGAAATGAATATAATTTTTAATATATGGAGGAAAAATTGTCCTCCACCGAGAGTTAAAAACCCTGATTGGATGGTTAATATTATTTTTGAAATTCGATGGCCTTTTTTGACGGGACTTTGGTTTGGGGCCTCGGGCTTTGAATTTGAGTTTTGGGATCCGCGGTTTTATGGTTTTGGACTTGGGGGGAAACTGTCTTAGAGTCTCTTCGTAATAACTCATCGTTTGTGTTTATGTGTTATATCTAAGATTTCCCAAAGTGGAATATCCCAGCATTAGTTCCGCCACTCTCCTTACCCCCTTATTTGAGTAGACTTTTTATTCCCACACCTTTTATCGCGGTACTCATACCGTAAGGTTTACGATCGCTGGTCTTCGCTTTGACTTTTTTTTTTTCAACATCGGTGGAAGAATGTCTTCCGTGTCATCATCGAATAATTTTCTCATAGTCTTACCACCACCGTCATCATCTGTTCGGTGGTAGGTATTCTAGAAAAAAAATCTATATCCAATATTTTCCAAAATGAGTCTATACAATTTAAAGGTATATAATAAGAGGTAAGTTTCAGAAGCGGTACGTAAGACCATGTGTTCTCCGAGATAGCAACCACACATATTTTCGCTCCAGATTCCTACTACCTCTCGGAATAATGAGGTCGAACGCCTTTAGACGTGATATTGCGACTAGTTCAGTAGAGAATTGGTTCTCCAAAGATATCAGTCCTTGTCTTGGGGGCTTAAACCTCGATTGCTTTTTATCTCACATATCCGCAACTCCGAGACTTGGTGAACTTTTCTTCAAGATCACGCCAAAGTGTTTCTTTGCCGCCATCCAAGTTTTTTTTTTTTCACCCTTATGGTATTCTGTTCAACCCTACAAAATATATTACATGTATCAATACAATATGTTGTTTCAATAGTTTAATTTATGTAATAGTTGTGATAAAAAGTATAAAAGATTGTACTTGTTACTGTTCGGGTGTAGTTTCAGTAGTTTATGACCATCAATATACATCCTTAAAATTCTTCGCTTATCTGTCGAAGCCACGTATTCGCAATAGGAAATCGAGTCAGAATTCTTTTACTTTTCTTTCTTTTAATCCCACCTAAATTCCCATTCTTCACGTGTGCGCTTGGTATATAATTCCACCTTACTTTAAAACTATCAGCCAAACTTTTGCTAAGTCCTTTTCCACTAGGTGTAGAGTATGGTTATATAACACTTGCTATATTGGCTACCGCACAATCAGGCTTTTGAGAATTTGGGAAAACTACATCAACAACATTCATCAAAGCATAAAAAGCCCCGTCGTAATAACGACATTCGCGATTCATCATCAGACAATCCCGAATAAATCGTAAGATATATTCGGCGTTCCTGCGTTTCACGGATCATAAATGCATATGCAATGGTGAACGCGTCTTATGAGTGCTTGTTGCCCCAACAACCTCAAAAAGGCATACCGTATATGTTCGTGTTGTATGTGGTCAATGATTAATACTTATGGACGCGTGTTGACCATTACAACCGAACACGGGTGATCGAAAACTATATCTTTGAGTCCGTAATCGACGCATCCAAAGATTCTAAAGGCGCACTCTATAAGTTTATAAACTAATCAAATATAATATAATTACGTATGTAATAAAAATAGGATTTCATATGTAATGACATATAGACTAAAGTTAATCATTAATAATAAATAGATTGTATTGACTATATAGCAAACTATACCCCAAAGAATAAATTATATTGAGTGCAAAGGATTAAAATAAAACCTACTTGATTTATAAAGTTTTATAAAAAATATTAAAAACTTTGCTAATATTTATACACCGTAATTAGATTACTTCAAAGAGGGTGTATGAAGTTTTGCATTGAGGTAAGCTCCTCCCGCCTCTCTCCTCACCTTTTCTTCGACAATTGATTATTGGGATCGATTGTCTTTAAATATCCCAAAATGTTGCTCGAGCTCACATTCATCAAGATCTAGCAATTGTACATGTTTGTAATTGTTCGGGGTTATTTGACCAAGTCTTGAACCCTCGGCAAATGATGGAAATCGATGATTGTATGTCCCTCCAACACCTCAATATGCCACCTATCACGCCGCATCGTAAAGTCAAGGCAAGTAAAGAAAAAAGGACACAAATTTTTGATGAGTTTTGGTATTTTTCATTCTTGGTTTTTTAGGTGTATATTTTCCACCTTCTTTGCATATATATCCGGCTCGAGTTGCATTAGAATAATTAATTGTTGGGGAATTAATTGTCCGGATCTATTCGGGATGAATATTTAAATACAAATTTAATTCTAACAATTATTACTAAAGATGAATTAATCCTATATTAATTCAAATAATAATTCAACAACAAATCATGCATATAAACAATTCACATAAATCCTAATGATGCTGAATTGCTACTGAGTTTACGGAATTAACTCTCTCATGATGACAACCGCTGAGAAGATGGATCCTGCTCACATGAACACACCAAAAGACATTTCAAGTATTCCCTTATCCTTGTTCAACAATCCGGTGGTAGAACTCATGAACAATTTAACAAAAAGGAAAAATAAAATTATGTTGCACCACCTTTGTGGATTTCTTTAATTTTCCAATACATGGAATTGCACTTGGGGATGAAAAAAATAACCCTATTTATAATACAAGGTTGCCGATTTTTGCCTTAGGAATAAGATGGGAAAATCTTTTTCTCGCTTTCTCCAAGAAATCTTGAATATATCCAATATATTCTTTTTTCTCCATATTTAAAATATTCCACAAAAATCTCAACTCCCCTATATTAAGGGATTTTCAAAAATTTCACATTAAATAGGAAGAATTGGATCTTTGACTTTTCTTGAATTTATGGGATAATCATGTATTCCAAGAATACATATTCCATAAAATCTTTCCAAGAAAATCTTTTCTCTTTCTTCCGGAAAATAAGCAACAATAATTTATTTTATTTTAAACATCTTTTTCAGTTATTGGACATTATCTTTGGGCTACTTGAGGGGCCTTTAGAAGAATTAAGATTGGACCTTCTAATGGACTTTGAATATCTAATATTGAGCCACAATATTATTCAAGCCCATAAATATTAATTAATCACACTACATAATTAATATTTCACTATCCATCTTAACTCATATTACTGTTAATATGGCTCCCGATTATTATTTCCCGTGTTTAAGATTATCTAGCCCATTAATTAATTCAAGCCACACCAAATAGCTTTCCATTAATTAATATTTTTTGTCCTTGGTCAATGAACGGTTTCAACATTATTATCCATACCTAAACTAATTTCACTTGCAAGATTTGGTATGATAAATCTTATGAACCTCCCAGGGCAAATCGAACAAAATTTTTACTAAGACACATTCTTTCAGATTAAATTTAGTAATCGCGATGTGACAAAAAATATTGTCCAAGATATAAGGTATTGAATCTCATTGATTCTCTACCCGCCATAAGTCAAAGCAATAATTATTAACCACACACGATCCTATTTAAGGGACTAAGATTAAGAAATAACGAACGGATCGAGGTCTAATTCTTCCTAATTCGTCAAGAATTTATCCTCTTCAGAGGTCATATTCAAATCATCATCATGCACTAAAGGTAATCTCTTGGTCAAGAAAAGTCAATATGAGTCTTACACTTCAACATTTCACGATGGATTGTTCATTTCATCTAGGTCGTGAACATAGACTTTTTAGTTACAAGGATCAATTATTTTAATCTTCTCGTGATCCGGTATCACTAAATTAACTACAATGTAACACGTGCTCTTTATTGATGCGCTTATGCAAAAGAAATATATGTAAACATTCAATGATATTTAAAGCATCAACGATAAATAATTTATTTCAAGAATAAGATGGAAATTCGGTTTGGTTATACAAAGAAAAAACATACTTTCCAAAGATAACCTCAACACGAATGGCGATGTGATGTTTCTCAAATCCCGCAACATATTTTACAAAAAAACGACTCCATCTTTTTTCGATTAAACCATCATCGAGCAATAAAATCACCAAAGGACATCCCTAAACGAATCGATCGTAATAAGAAACTCATATTTATAAAGAATCTGAAATAAAGAAAGGTAGAGAGACAAATTTATAAAGAAGATAATGATAATATAGGATGGATGTATGGATGTATGTATGTAGAAGATGGGAATATATATGAAGTAAAAATTTATGTGATATCATTTGGTGAAAATGAACACTAATTTATAAGAAGTAAAATCGGGTCAAAATTTTAATTTTGGCCAACAGAGCTCTTCATGGGTGGTGATCGACACCGACCACACAAGGGGTTTAGTCTCGACAGAATCATGGGTTATGGACTATGAGATCCATAAGAAATATATGGTCGCGTTGACCATGCGACCAAGAGCATATGGTCGCGTTGACCATCGACGGATTTTAACGCTATATATTTTTTTCGCGCTAATTTTTTCATTTTTAACCTCTATTTTTTTGTTCCAAATTATCCATCCATTTGCTTTATATATATATACATACAACCACATTATACCTACACATTCAACTACTAAATTAGGAGTTCTACACAAAAAAAAGTAGAACAAAACCATGTTCTACATCTACTAATGGATCCGACACAACCTTATTTGCTATTGCGGGAAAAACTTATCGACGAAGTTTTCGTGGCTTCCAAGAAGAGAAGGTTATTTCATAATTGTCCCGACTCCCTAAGTGAAGGTGGTGGATGTGATTTTTTTTTTACGTAACACGATAACAATAAGAGGGTTGTTGACAAGAATGATGGCCAAGGTATTAATCGACACTAAGGTGATTGAGGAGATGAAGAATCGTTCAAGTAATCAAGGTTCTCACCGTCCCGACTCCCTAAGTGAAGGTGGTGGATTTTTTTTTTGTGGGGTCCGTGATTACAATAAGGGTTGTTGACAAGAATGATGGCCAAGGTGAGGACAATCACACTAAGGTGATTGAGGAGATGAAGAATCCGTTCTAAGTAATCAAGGTTTCATCGGCTAAATCAAGAACCATCGAAAAATGATAAAACTAATTTTTATTTTACTACTTCTGATTCTTGCATATAGGACCTTATAGTGGTTTGGTTAATTTTATTGCATCTTAATGTCAGTTTTATTTTGGTACTCTTTTGTAATGTTCTAGTACTAATAGCTTATCTAATATAATGTCTTAAGAGTTATGTAATGTAATGTTAAATATGTAATCTTCTAATGCTATCTAATATATTTTGGTACTCTTTTTTTCATGTTTAAATTGATAATTGAACTAATACTTTTCAATGAATGAACTAATACTTTATAACCAACTAACTAATACTTTTCAATATATTAACCAATACTTATCAATTGATGAACTAATATTGTGAATAACAAATAATTACTTTATATAATCAATTAATAAAATTATTCAAAGCAAACAAATATTTATTAATTAGCAAAATAAATTAATAAAATATATATATAACACAATTGTGAATTTTGTGTCATGCGCGTTGTGAATTTTTTTTGTGTCATGCGCGTTGTGAATTAGCAAAATAAATTAATAAAAAATATATATAACACAATTAGCAACATAAATTAATAAAATTATTCAAAACAAATAATTTATTAATTGTCAAATCAATTAATTTTTTTTTTCGAAAGCAAACATATATATATATATATATATATATATATATATATATATATATATATATAAAACACAATATGTACACATATAAACACCACTTTCACAACTCATTTTCACAACTAAATTCGAGAATTCTCTCATTTTCACTACTCAATCCTCTCATTTTCACAAGTCGTTTTGTACCTCCGCTGTCCATTTGCCGAATTGGTTTTTTTTTTTTCATTTTTTAGTTTTAATATATCTTGATGTATGTTTTTTCTTGTTCAATTTTTCCACAAATACTAACGAAAAAATTTATTCAATAATGATCCACTTGCCGTCAATCCGTCCAACCATTAAAGGTGTGTTTTTCTTGTTTATATTTGTATACATATTATATGCTTTAAATCGTTAGTTGAATATCCTGTTAAAGTGTTGTTTGTATTGCTTTAAAGTATTAGTTGGTTATAAAGTATTAGTTGTAATTCTTTAAGGTATTAGTAGAATTAGACTCGCACTACAACATATGTCATTTTATGCAACACCTTAAAATAGTTACATAATAGATATAAAGTGTGATTTGAAGCAAATAGGTAAAACTTTTTAGCCACAATTGGAATTGTTAACGCTACCTAAAGTCTAAAAGTAACACTTATGGTATCACTTTGTAAGAAGTGTTACATTATGATAGACCCTATGGTAACACTTTTTCTAATTAAATAAAAACGAAATAATTTGCAGTTGCTTGGTTTCGAACCCTGCACGTTGAGTTCATTGAGACAAAGTCTAACCAATATGGCTCCTATATGATTGTTTAAATTGTTGTCGGTATTTTTTGATATATAATTATGGAAATAACCTACATACCATATCTAGCTCGATAAATGTTGTCTTAATTATGTAGTAAATCAGTTTAATTGATAAACAAATTAAACCTACATAAAAAATAATGCATATATATATATATATATATAAGTATTTTATTAAGAAACTTGCTACATAATATAAAATTATTCCACACAAATAACAAATTAATTTATAAGGGTATGTATATAAAATGTCGTTCTTATAAATGCATAACTAATGTAACTATTTAATGTTTGTGCGAAAAAGAAAATTATTTAATGTATTATAAATCAAATGGGTACTTATTTAAAATAATTATCATAAAGTGTAATTAAAATATGTTACATATATGTATAAGTGATACTAAAAAATTTGTGTAGATACTTCAAAGTGTGTAGATATATTAGAAATTATCACAGACTTTATATTTATTTATATATATATAATATTTAACTTTATTTTCTTAGATGAGCCCAACAACACTCGAACCCTAGACCAATGATATGAGGTTAACGCAATTTTACCACTCAGACTTGCCCTTACACTTTGTAGTATTTGTGGACGAAAATATATGTGAAGTATTAGTTGTATTGCTGTAAAGTATTAGTTGTATTGCTGTAAAGTATTAGTTGTATTGCTGTAAAGTATTAGTTTTATTGCTATAAAGTGTCACTTGCTTTGTTCTAAGGTATTAGTTGAATAACTACATAATTTCTTCCTTAGTTCACTATGGCAAGCTTCAACTACCAATGCATGAACGACTTATTCGTAGACTATGTAAACTGGATGTGTTACAACTTCACAACTAATGCAACAAGAAACGCAACAAGATTCACAATTGATTGGGAGTACAATGTTAGGATTCGATCTAAACACCCTCCAATGGAACAATATGTTCGATCCGTCTTGGGTGATATCGTTTGTTAAGATATGCTTCAACTCGCACATGAAGATAATGTCTTCATGACCAACACCTTTATTACCCCAAAGATAATTCCTCGATGAGTACTCACCTACGCTCGATATGTTAACGCCTAACTTGAATCGCCAGGCGCGTTTACCTTCAATATTCCCGCGCTCCATAACTCATCACTCCACTCCCCATGGTCCTCAATGTCTCATCACCAACTCACCAAGAGTATGAGAATGAATATCAAATCGCACACGCAGCAACACAAGCCTCATCGTCTTAAAAATCTTTGAATGGATGACGACGACGCCCATGCCGAGGACCCAATGATCCAAGTGTGTTGTTTGCTTTTCAAATGTCACAAAGCCAAAAAAGTATGGGAAGATCCAAAGAAGTAAAATACACAATTTTTTTAGTTATTATTTCAAACGGTTAAAATATGTAAATTAATTATGTTCATTTTTTTTTTAAATATGTAGCATTTTCAAAAGATCATTGGTTCCCAGTTTCAAAGAAATCTATTGCCCTGTGTCGTTTAATCCATTATTTGAAGGCCATCAATATTTTGAAATAATTCAACAACCGGATTGGAGGGTATCGGAGATTGATGTTTGAATCAAACAACATGCCCCTCATTCAAAAAGATTCGGTTGAGCAATGGGCACCTCGAAACAAACACGTTGCATATGCATTTCTGGGAGATTACGATCACACTTCATGACGCTCACGCTTATTTTTGGTAAACCGAAAATAAACTTAATATTTAAAAATTAAATTTTGTACATGCTCATTAATTAATTTCACTTATAACAAAAAAATAACTTTTTTTTCAAATGTAAAGCTTGAGAATAAATGGCCTCCTGCTGTTAGCGTGGACCATGTCCTATAATGCAATCGGGAAGGCATCCAATTGAGACGACACAATTGTTTGTCATTAGCATTAATCGAGGTAAAAAATCAATTTCAATAATATTTCCAATTATATTTAATTAATACACTATTATCAATATATGTAACTAATAACTAAAAACAAATTTTTTAATTCACTTTGGATATAATACTTGAGGCAAACGCAAATCGCTTATGGGATTATATCGAAAGTATGATTTTACTTTTGTATAATCAAAAACCAATTATGGGATTTAATTGAAATAAATTGTTTATCATCGATGCTTTTAAATCATATGTAACATATATTTATAACAATAAAAACGTGTTACATTGTAGTTAATTTTGATATCGATCACAAAAGATTAAATTATCAGAATAAAAAGACAATTATTCACGCATATAGATGGATGAACAATCCATCGTGAAAGGTTTCGGATGGTTTTTTAACCAAGAGATTACAAATGATTGATGCAATAATAGACCTACAGAGGACAAAGAGAATCAACAAGGAAGAATTCAAAGGGTTGGTTTCTTAATCTTCGGCCCCTTAAACAGATCACATGTGGTTGGTTATCATGGGTAGAGAATCAACGCAGATCTCACTACTTTTTATCTTGGGCAATATTATTGGTCACATGTGATTGCCAAGATTTAACTTAAGAAGAATCGGTGCAAGCACGCTTGTTCGACGGCCCTCTTGGGAGGTTATATGTTTTATCATACCAAATCTTGCAAGTGGAACTAGTTTCAAAGATGGATAATAATGTTGAACTGTTCATAACCAAGGACAAAATATATTAATTAATAGAAAGCTATTTAAAGGGCTTGAAATTAATGGGCTAGATAATCTTAAACACTCGAAATAATAACCGGGAGCCATATGATTTAATACGGGTTAAGATGAATAGTGCAATATTAATTATGTAAGGATTAATTAATATTTATGGGCTTCAATAATATTGTGGCTCAATATTGATAATTCAAGATCCATTGGAAAGTCCAATCTTAATTCTCCTAAAGGCCCCCAAGAAGCCCAACATAAAGTCCAATAAAAAAAATGTGTTTAAAAATAAAATAAATATTGCCTTTTTTTTCTCATAAATTAGAAAATTATGGATTAAAAGGGAGAAAGATTTTCTTTGAATTTTGTTATGGAATGAAGATGTATTCTTGGAATACAAGATTATCTCATTAAATTCAAGAAATCTGACCAAGTTATCCATATAGTATATTTCAAAAAAAAATTAAATATAAATGGCAAGAAAGATTTTCGAAAAGATATTATGAAAGATATGTATTTCTTGAAATACAAGAATATCTCATAAATTCAAGAAGATCCAAATTTTGGAATCTTGATCCCTAATAGAAATATTCCATAACAAATAAGAGATTTTTATGGAATATTTTAATTATGGAGAAAAGAAATATGAGATATATTCAAATTTTGGAAATCAAGAAAAGATTTTTCCTCCCTATTTCCACATGAAATTTCGACCACCACCCTCTATAAATAGAGGATGAATGTTTCATTCTCAAGTACAATTCCATGTGCTGTAAAAATTAGTAAATCCACAAGGGTGGTGCAACAAAGTTTATTTTTTTTTTTGTTAATTGTTCGCAAAGCATCCTACACGGATTGTCGAAAGGATTGGAATACTTGAGAAGGTTTTTTTAGTGTGTCTAATCAACAAGACCATCCAAGAGGCACGCTCATAAACTGTGAGAAATTCTCATCGCGAGGACGGAATTGTTTATGTGCATGATTTGTTGTTGAATTATTATTTGAATTAATATATGATTAATTCATGCTAATAATAATTATCGTAATTAAATTTGTGTTTAAATATTTATCTGAATCAGATCCGCCAAGAACTTATTCCCCAATAGTTTAACCCACGCACCCAAGGCATATCGAACAAGACCCAAAAATTCAAAAAAACTAACACGGGATCCGAGATTGGATAATTACCCTTCGACTCATGTATGTTTATCATTCTCAACACACGCTTAATAGTAATAACGTCGAGAATAATTTGTACCTTAACAAAATGACATATAAAAATATTTTACTTACTTTATAGGTCAATTGACTCCATATGACAGGTCTATATCCGCCCTTCATTATTTCATGGATGCATCCAGTTTCTTGACTTGAACAAGGGTATACGAGGGAGGGTTGCAAGGCAATATGGGGAGAGAATACCTCCCACCACCAATCGACTTAGATCTTGAACGCTCAAAATTCGGTAGGTACATAAAAGTGTATGGACCCACGGTGGTGTTGGGATTATATCGAAAGTATGCTTTTACTTTGTATAATCAAAATCCAATTTGGACTTATTTATCAAAATAAATTGTTTATCATCGATGCTTTTAAATATTATCGAATGTTACATATATTTCTCGCATAATGCTCAATAAGTCAGATGTGTTACATTGTAGTTAATTTAGTGATACCAGATCACATAAGATTAAATTGGGGATCCTTGTAATCAATTTAGATGAAAATGAACAACCCTTATCGTGAAAGGTTGGAGTTGTAAGGCTCAGATGGGCTTATCTTGACCAAGAGATTAAACTAGTGCATGTATACGATGCCTTTGAATAGGACTCCATGGGAGGATAAATTCTTGAGCCCGAACAAGGAAGAATTAGACCTCAAATGATTCGTTATTTCTTAATCTCCGCCTTAAATAGATCACGTGGGTGGTAACTATTGCTTTTGACTTATATAAATGTAATCAACGAGATTCAATACTTTTTATCTTCGGGGCAATATTATTGGTATTGATTGCTAAGATTTAATACGAAGAATCGATTAAACGCTTTGTTTGATTTGGCCCCTTGGGAGGTTCATAAGCTTTATCATACCAAATCTTAAAATTGTTTCAGATGGATTAATGTTGAACCGTTCTTGATTAAGGATAAAAGATATTAATTAATGGAAAGTTTATTTCAAAGGGCTTGAATTAATTAATGGGCTGATAATCTTAAACACGGAAATAATAACAGGGAGCAATATTGATCGTATTATGGGTTAAGATTTAATATTAATTATGTAAAGGATTAATTAATATTTGAATAATATTGTGGTTCAATATTAGATATTCAAGGTCCATTAGAAGGTCCAATCTTAATTCTCCTAAAGGCCCCTAAGAAATTTCAAACATATAGTCCAATAACCAAAAAAGGAGATTAAAATAAAATAAATATTGTTGCTTATTTTTTCCTTAACATTTTCGAATTTTATGGATAAGTTGGGAGAAAAAGATTTTTTTTGAATTTTGTTATGGAATGAAGATATGTATTCTTGGAATACAAGATTATCTCATTAAATTCAAGAAATCTCCCACTTGGTTATCTATAAGGGAGAATTAAATTTTTGAAATATAGTGAGCAAGAAAGATTTTTTTTTGATTTTCTTGAAAATATATTATGGAAGATATGTATTTCTTGAAATACAAGAATAACTCATAAATTCAAGAAGATCCAAATTCGATTTCGACCATCATATTTTCGAAAAATATGCATAAAATAGAGTAGGTGGGATTTTTTGAATATTATAATTATGGGAAAAAAGAATACAGGAGATATATTCAAGATTTCTTGGAGATCAAGAAAAAGATTTTCCCACATTGTTTTATCACTAAAAATTCGACCACCTTGACCTATAAATAGGGGATGATTCTTTTCATTCCCAAGTACAATTCCATGTGGCCGAAAAATTAGCAAATCCACGAAAAGTGGTGCAACAAAGTTTATTTTTTCCTTTTGTTAATTGTTCATGAAAGTATCCTTCCAATCGATTGTCGAGCAAGGATTAAGGGAATACTTGAGAAGTTCTTTTTGGTTAGAGGCGGATCATCGTCATCCCAAGAGGTACGCTCACGAACTCAGAGAATTTAATATGCCAGAGGTTTTTTGAATTAATTATATGCATGATATGTTGTCGATTATTATTTGAATTAATACATTAATTCATGCTAGTAATAATTATAAGAATTAAATATTTAAATATTCACCCGAATAGATATGTGCAACTTATTCCCCAAATGCGCCGGCATATTGGAATGAAATGCAAAATCATTGTTACGAATCTAGAACCTTGGTACCTTTTAGAAAGAGAACGGATGAGTATCTCAGATGGTATGCAAACATTACTCATCCGAGAGTTTTACGGAGAATAATGTTTATGTTGGCATGTCGAGGTCACCACCAAAGGTTGGGACACGCGAGGCAAGAAATGGATCAATCAAGCTAGTGTTGATCCCGGTGTCCAATTCTATATACAACCAGTTTCACCGCCCATTTGGCGGTCCCCGATCCCATATTGGGGGAAAGAACACGCCAGATCCAAAAAAAGACATAGCTCCCGGTTGGTGGTGGAACTTTACTAATGACAACAACAATAGATTATTTATTTGTATTTTATTGTTTTATATGATTAATTATGATTCCAATTTTTATCTCTAGTTTAAATGTTTTAACATCTTTTTATAAAAATCAATAATAATATGTAAATTGCTTGCTTATTTAAATCTATAAAAACTAATATATTTGTATATCTTATTAAAAGATTGCAAAAAAAATAATATCCGAAATGTCAACACCGCCGATAACAGGAAAAAGACCCCAAATGTTGATGTGGTGTAATGTAATTGTCATAAATAATATTATGTTTTAACTTTTTATAAGTAATGAAATTCTTAATATGGATATAACTAATTGGACAAAACGGTTTGGATAAGTGTGTGAATAACGTGGTACGAAGAATATTTAAGTACTTTGACCCAAAATGGACAACCGGCTCATGGTTCCTTAAATAGGGAACACATGTGGACTATATTTCAAGTAGGTTTTATCATGTTTGTATTTTTACACTTATTATTATTTTTTGTGAACACATGTGCATCTTATTTATTTTAATTACGGGATAAAATTCAAGATGAATGGAGATCCAGATGATTTTAAAATAGAATTCTTCAAAGTTTGTGCAACATTCATGCGTCAAGGATGGACAACTGCCAAAATACATGTTGACGAACCTGAAGGGTCACAGATAAAAAGAAAACCGTGGTTTGATTTGGGAAATGACATTTAAATTCATGTAGCTTTATTTATTAAGACTGTATTAAATTGATGTTTACTATTATTTTGAAAACGTATTTTTGGACTGGTTAATATTATTTGTATAAAATTAATGCTTAATATTAATTACAGTATAAACAACCTACATATTATTTGTACACCCCGGTCAACAATTAAATAAATTTTTAATTATAAATCATAAATAAATAATTATAAATAAATAAATATTATAAAAAATTAAAAAAATATCAAAATTAAAAAAGCCTATGATGGTCAATGCGATGGAATTGTCGTCGCATAGATTAATGGTAAGTCTATTTTAATTTCGCATGTGGTGTGCGACCGATGCAAAAAAAAAACTAATAAAGCCGTCGCATGACCTATGCCACAGAGTATTACATGGTCACATGGCTAGAGCGACGGAGTGTACGAGGTTCCACCAAAAGTGACTGTCAATTTTGTGTATATAACATAAATCGTTTTAAGTCCATCTATAAGAATTTCAAAACAAACGCAGAATATTTCTTTAGATAGAGAATTAAGGATGCTCTTGAACCATAAAAATAAAACAGATGATTTGATACGGTGAAATAAAAAGTTAATTTATTCAAGTCAACGTCTGTTCCTTCTAGAAACATTGTACATTTGTTTGACCCATAGATGCTTTAATTGAGTTGTGCTGTATACACATATTAACAAACTGATTGGACACAGGGTTGATGATGATGATTGTTTTGTTTATTTTGTGTTTTATATTTTGCTGTTTATTTTTTATTGTTTTGTTTATTTTGTTTATTATATTGTATTAAGTATAATTAAGTATACTTTAATTAATATTAAGCATCATTTTGATAAAAATAATATTAAGGCACTCTAAAAATATGTGTTCAAATAATATTAAGCACCAATTTAATTTATTTTTATTTTTTATATTTATTTCCTTTTTTATGTTTTTTATTATATTATATATGTATAAAGATCCCACATCACCACAGTCAACAACTCAAGTCTGACCACTCACTAATACCTTTTTTAAGCACAACTAATATTGTTAGAGGTTGTGTCTTATAAATAGCTCCTTTCCCAGATTAGATACTCACTTGTTCATTTTACATTTTATCTCCTTCTTCAAAGTTTGTTAGAGACGGTTATCAACTTGTATTCAATTCTTCTTGGATCAAGATATAATTCATTGTCGCGAGTCGTTTTTTACGAAGAGTATTATGTGGCTAATTTGGGAACGACTCACAAACAAAATATGCACGTGTAAAATAAATTGTAAATAAGATGAATTTGTTGACCCAGTTAAAAAAAAAAATGACTACTTTGGGGGCATACCAAGCCAGGATGTGGTATTATGAGCTTTACACGTACAATATTTAATACATCTTCTGAAGATGAATCGTTACAGATGAAGATAATTTGGAGAGTTAGCATATGAGTGCTAGGGTTTCTGTGTATGCGGATAATCACTCGGATTTTTCTGTTCCTCACCTCTCTGGAGAATTTCTTGTGTGGGTAAGCCGCCCGGGAAACTTTTCAACCTTTTTCTTTTTTCTTCATTTTATCGCACCGAAAAGAGCGAAGTGGGTAGAAAAAGCATGAGCTGGAGACTTCGGATCATGCAAGAATCCAGGTGATATTGCCACGTTCCCAACTTCGTCTTCTAGATTGATCTTGGAGCTTACTTGTCTGTAAGGCACTCTTTTGGTCGTCCAAATTAATCTTTTGCTCGGTTGGATACTTTGTTCGCCCCTTTAACCATGTCAGTTTCATGCTGGAATATTGTCCTCCTCGAGTATACTGAGCCCTCAGGATGTTCGGGTCTTCGGGATATCTGAGTGTCGAGCACTCTGACCCTTCAGGATGCCTGAGTCTTCAGAATGTTGTGCTGCGAGCATACTGACCCTCAGGATATCTGAGGGTTTCAGGATGTCTGGGTTGCGAGCATACTGACCCTCAGGATATCTGAGCCTTTCAGGATGTCTGGGCTGCGAGCATACTGACCCTCAGGATATCTGAGTCTTTCAGGATATCTGAGTTGCGAGCATACTGACCCTCAGGATATCTGAGCCTTTTGGCCGTCTGAGTCTTTTCGATTTGCTCATATTCAATTCCTCTTTCCTGATCCGAGTAGCGAATACTTTGTCCATCGAGCATGATTATTTTAATAGATATTACACGTAGTCGCTCTTTACGTGTTCGATAATTCATGAATTATTATATCGAACACAACAACTCCCCTGTACCGGTCGCTTTGTATTCAACTGGGGGCCCGACTGTTAAAATCTTATTGGGCCATAATTGACGTCGTTTCGTATTCTGTGCTGGATTTTCAAAATTGAATCCAATGTTTATATATACCTCGTTTCTCCGCCTTAAACCCTTTTCTCCTTCCTTCTTCTTTTTGCCTCTGTCTTTCAATCTTTTCTGTGTCTGAAAATTTTCGGCGAGGGCTTCATCATTCCGGCGAAGAATTTTATTCAGGTAACCGTTCAGATTGTTTCTTTAATTGTGATTATAGCCTCTCGCTCAAATTCTTACTCGTTCCTGAATCGAATTAGACCACCATAGTTCCTCTTCTTCCTCCTCACAAGAGAATCCCGTGGCGGCATAAATGCGCCAGAGACGAACGTCTCGGAGTTCTAGGAATCGTTGGCAAGTTCTGCAACAGATTTTTGTCGTTCTTTCCTCCGATTAAATGACTAAGCTCTAAATGAATTGGATAGGGACTTGGCCCGCAATGATTCTTCGGACGATTCAAGTGATAATTCTTTGCCTCAAATTCAAATTGGGTCTAGGGCTGTTAATAATGCCGATGTAGATAGGAATGACGATGTGATGGGGGAAATTTTGATGGTCAGAATATAACCTAATCGAACATAGGGGGTAGTTGGTGGCAAAACTCGAGCTTGATATACCTACATTGGTGTCCCTCATAGTCCAACATATAACGAAACTTAATAAAAAATATAATATATATATATATATATATATATATATATATATAATGTCATCAATTAGATATTGACAAAGTTGTTGGGGAATAAGTTGCACGGATCTATTCGGGATAAATATTTAAATACAAATTTAATTCTTATAATAATTACTAGCATGAATTAATCCTATATTAATTCAAATAATAATCCAACAACAAATCATGCATATAATCAATTCACGTAAAACCTCACGTCTTTGAAATTCTACGAGTTTACGTGAACATACCTCTCGGGACGGCAATGGTCTTGTTGATTAGACTCACCAAAAGAACTTCCCAAGTATTCCCTTAATCCTTGCTCGACAATCCGGTGGAAGGATACTCGCGAACAATTAACAAAAGGAAAAAATAAACTTTGTTGCACCACTTTCGTGGATTTGCTAATTTTTCCAGCACGTGTAATTGTACTTGAGAATGAAATAATCATCCACTATTTATAGATAGGTGTTGGGCGAAAATTTGGGAAGAAAAACAATGTGGGAAAATCTTTTCTTGATCTCCAAGAAATCTTGAATATATCTCCTATATTCTTTTCTCCACAATTAAAATATTCCACAAAAAATCCCACCTCATCAAGTTATGGATTTTTCGAAATTTTTATGTCAAGATTCCAAGATTTGGATCTTCTTGAATTTATGAGATATTTTTGTATTCCAAGAAATACATATCTTCCATAATATCTTTTCAAGAAAATCTTTCTTGCCCTTTATATTTCAATATTTTCGAATTCTACATATGAATAACCAAGTGGGAGATTTCTTGAATTTAATGAGATAATCTTGTATTTCAAGAATACATATCTTCATTCCATAACAAAATTCAAAGAAAATCTTTCTCCACTCTCATCCATAATTTTCGAAAAAAATGGAAAATTAGCAACAAATATTTATTTTATTTTTAAGAACCTTTTTTCAGTTATTGGACTATATGTTGGGCTACTTAGGGGGCCTTTAGGAGAATTAAGATTGGATCTTCCAATAGATCTTGAATTATCAATATTGAGGCACAATATTATTCAAGCCCATAAATATTAATTAATCCCACTACATAATTAATATTGCACTATCCATCTTAACCCATATTACAATCAATATGGCTCTTGTTATTATTTCCGTGTTTAAGATTATCAAGCCTATTAATTAATTCAAGCCTTGAAATAGCTTTCCATTAATTAATATTTTTTTGTCCTTAGTTAAGGAAACGGTTCAACATTATTACTCATACAGGAAACTAGTTCCACTTTGCAAGATTTGGTATGATAAAACTTATGAACCTAAGGGGGCAAATCGAAAAAGCGCATTTTTGCACACGATTCTTCGTATTAAATCTTAGCAATCACATGTGACCAATAATATTGTCCAAGATAAAAAGTATTGAATCTCGTTGATTCTCTACCCATGATAAGTCAAAGCAATAGTTACCAACCACACGTGATCCTATTTAAGGAACGAAGATTAAGAAATAACGAACCACTGAGGTCTAATTCTTCCTTGTTCGATTCTCAAGAATTTGTCCTCCTGAGGTCCTATTCAGTGCATCAGTCATGCACTAGTGTAATCTCTTGGTCAAGACAAGCCAATCTGAGCCTTACACTTCAACCTTTCACGATGGATTGTTCATTTCCATCTAGGTCGTGAATGGTGTACTTTTAGTTACAAGGGAATGTTAATTTAATCTTCTGTGATCTGGTATCACTAAATTAACTACAATGTAACACGTACTATTTATTGAACAGTTATGCAGTAAATATATGTAACATTCAATGATATTTAAAGCATCAGTGATAAACAATTTATTTCAGTAAATAAGTCCGAAATTCAATTTTGATTATACAAAGTAAAAGCATACTTTCCAGTATAATCCCAACAATCTCCCACTTATACTCAAAGTCTGCTTTTAAGTATACTACAACATGTCTCGTGTAGTTCCTAATACGTGACATCTAATGTCACCTACACGAACCTAATAATTTTTCCCACTTATACTCAAAGCAGATTGGCAACGGTCTTGACACCCATTCCTTCCATATGTCTATCGAATGTATTCAGGGGCAGACCCTTTGTGAATGGATCTGCTAGGTTGTATTCAGACGCTATCTTTGCCACCTCTATATCTCATCTCTTAACGATATCTCGTATAAGATGGTATTTCCTTTCAATGTGTTTGCTGGCCTTGTGGGCTCTTGGTTCCTTAGAATTTGCAATCGCTCGGCATTGTCACAATAAAAAATGATTACGCAAGGTAAATTCGAACTACATTCAAGTCCACTAGGAAGTTCTTGAGCCAAACCGCTTTTTTAGATTTGCCTCGCAAGTATTTACATATTCGGTTTCCATGGTAGAATCTGTGACGATTTTCGCTTTGACGCTTCTCCATGTCATGGCTCCTCCCCCCATGCAAAACACACTACCAGGAGGTAGATTTTCCGAGTCTATGTCCGATTGGAAATCCGAAAGTCCGTGTAGGCCTATGGGGATTAGACTATCGACCGATAAATTAACATTTTATCCCCGAGTTCTTTTCAGATACTTGAATATTTTTAAGCGTTAGTCAATGTTCTTTCCAGGGTTACTTTGATATCTTGCCACCATGCCAACGCAAAGCGGATATCCGGTCTGACACAAGATTGCATACATGAGGCTTCCGACAATCGAAGCATACAGAATGCCTTTCATGTCATCTATCTCCTTTTGCGTCTTAGGGCACATTTTCTTGGATAGATGGATTCTATGTCTGAAAGGTACAAAGCCTTTCTTGGAATCCTGCATGCTAAATCGTTTCAAGACAGTGTCTATGTAAGAAGCTTGCGACAAGCCTATCATCCTTTTCTTGAGATCTCGAGTGATCTTGATCCCAAGGATGTGTGCGGCTTCCCCTAAGTCCTTCATATCAAACTATTTTGAAAGCCATGCCCTTACGTCTGATAACATCTTTACATCGTTCCCGATGATCAGAATGTCGTCTACGTATAGTACTAAGAATACCAATGCAGTTCCAACAAGTTTTTTATACACATAACTTTCGAACTCATTTTGATCAAACCCATAAGACTTTATAACATGATCAAAACATTGTTTCCAAGCTCTGGATGCCTGTTTGAGTCCGTATATGGACTTTATGAGCTTACAAACTAGGTGTTCTTGGCCTTTTTCAATGAAGCCTTGGGGTTGTCGCATATAGATCTCTTCATCAAGACTTCCGTTAAGGAAAGCTGTCTTGACATCCATTTGCCAGATTTCAAAGTCGAGATGCGCAGCAATCGATAAGAGAATACGGATGGACTTGAGCATGGCTACGGGCGAAAAAGTTTCCTCATAATCGATCCCTTCTTTCTGAGTATAACCTTTCGCCACGAGTCTTGCCTTGAAGGTTTCCACCTTCCCGTCCGGTCCTCTTTTTCTCTTATACATCCACTTGCTTGCAATGGGTTTGACCCCATTAAGAGGTTCGACTAGCTCCCACACTCTGTTATGATTCATAGAACCCATTTCGGCTTTCATTGTTGTTTGCCAAGAATCTGCATCCTTGTCTTGGATTGCCTCGTCATATGTCCATGGGTCTGATTCGTCTTGTCCGGGAATCAAGTCCGAGGACTCTCCTATTCCCATGAATCTCTCGGGCTGTTTCACAACCCTCCCACTACGACGAGGTTCCGGTTGTGTAAGTGTGTCGTTTGGTATGTCATCTTGTACAGTTGGCATTGAGGTTAGCCCCCTTAGCTCATTTAAGGTAATCTCACTTCTGGGTCTTCTTCCGTTCATATAGTCTTCTTCCAAAAATCTAAAGTGGGTGCTTATAACCACATTTTGATCTTCGGGACCATAAAACATACACCCTTTTGTTCCCTCGGGGTATCCCACAAACAACCTTAATTCTGATCGATGATCCAATTTACCGGCTTCCTTGTCCAACACGTAGGCCGGACACCCCCAAATCCTCATGTGTCTCAAACTGGGCTTGCGCCCTGTCCACAATTCTTTGGGAGTTTTGGGAACCGATTTGGATGGCACCAAGTTCAGAATGTAGGCTGCTGTTTCCAAGGCATGACCACAGAACGACTTGGAAAGATCCGCATAACTCATCATAGATCTAACCATTTCCAAAAGAGTTATGTTTCTTCGCTCTGCAACCCCGTTTTGTTGAGGGGTTCCAGGTGCAATTAGCTGGGATGCAATCCCTTCATCAGACAAGTAGTTCAAAAACTCATCGCTGAGGTATTCGCCTCCACGATCGGATCGTAGAGACTTGATACGTTTTTCCCTATGATTCTCTGCTTGAGCCTTAAATTCTTTGAATTTCTCAAAGGTCTCAGATTTATGCTTCATGCGGAAAATATAACCGTACCTTGAGTAATCATCAATAAAAGTGATGAAATACTCATAACCTCCTCTTGCTTTGGTTGACATTGGACCACATACATATGTGTGAACGATTTCTAACACTTCTTTAGCTCTATTCCCCTTGGCTCCAAATGCCCTCTTGATCATTTTACCCTCCAAACATGATTCGCAGGCTGGAATTGGTTCAACTTGGAGAAACTCCAGTGAACCGTCTTTCACCAACCTTTGGATCCTCTTTGGATTAAAATGCCCCAATCTTAGATGCCATAGAAGTGTCTCGTTCACGTCTGATGAACGTTTTATTTTCTCTGAAACAGTTGATGTATTATAGGATGCATTTCGTGAGTGGTGTGCACAGTTAATTGTATAGAGATTATTCGACAACGTTCCATAATAGATACACTCATCATTTCAAGAAATGATGTCATTCTTATTAGAAGAAACTTAGTGTCCTTTAATCAAATTTTAGAAACTGAAAGTGAACTCTTTCCAAAACTGGGAACATAAAGATAATCTCAAAAAACTTCATCTTTAAAAGACATGTGCACTTCTCCCACTGCTTTAACCACTACTCATGTAGCATTGCAATATCTGCTACTTGTGTAGTATTGCAATAATCGTTACTATCGTAGCATTGCAATATCTGCCACTTACGTAGCATTGCAATAATTGCTACTTTCGTAACGTCGCCCAGTGTGATGAGGATCTCACTCCCACTAAGTTGTCGGATCAGTTTGAACCCGTGAAGCAAACATGATTAGTGGATCTCGTATCAACCACCCATGAATGAGAAGTATGCGCCGCTAAACAAGTTTCAACAACTAGTGCGTGAGAATTACCTTTCTTTTCGTCCCTTTTGGGGTTGGAACAGGCAAACCTCCATTGTCCTCTTTCACCGCAGCTTAAGCACTTCCTCTTTGGACTTTCCTTGACACCACAAGCATTCCTCATCTTACCATTGCTCTTAGCAACAATTGAGTTTTATTGCTTATGGCTTTTGGTCCTCTTCTTTTTCTTGCCTTCCCTTGGCCCAGAAAATGAAGACTTACCACTTGCCGTTAAAGCTTGAGTTTGGTGTCCCATCAATATCTTTGTCGAGACCAAAGTTTGCAACAAATCAGCTAGCGAGGCCAAAATACTCAGAAATTTTTGGGCAGAGAGTGAAATACCAAATTCATCTGAGTCTCCAGATTATAATCTGTGACTCGAGAATCTCAAGTTTGTTCGGGATGGTCCATCTATTTGAGGGCGTAATCCTTACGGGTTTGCCCTCCACCATTTTCGGCGGACGACATCTCTCAAGAAGGTGATCCGGACGAGTCCCGCGTAATTAATCGTCGGTTGGCTCGCCGATTTTGGTGTGTCAAGAATCCACTTGTGCTTTTGTGCAGTTAGGACAATTATAATTTTTCATTTCCAATCAATATAGTTTCCATACATATTGTATTGACTTTAAGTATATAGACAGTGGATTAAAAGGTTACGACATGCTGAACTGAAATAAATAACTATATGCTTAAGCACAAGTATATCACAAGATTCGATCACATGCATCATATTAAAATCTCAAAAAAAAAAATATGAACATGCATCGCCCAACATCTCAAAAACAGTTTAAATAATCCACGTGGGGTGGGTCATTATTTAAACACATTCAAGAAAGTTACAAACAAGAACAATTACAAACCTTTAATATCCAGTTAATAGTTGGTTCCCACTTGACCAATATAAAATTGACGGGGACTTGGGGAAGTATATGCATATCAATTTTATACCTAAGTAATAACCATGATTAAATACATGATTATTATTTCACTTTGAACGAGCCGTGGGGAGGTCATCGTCGCCACTAGTAATAATCCACAATCATCCTTTTTTGGAATTCATTCATGTGAAAGCTAACTTTTGATCCGTAAAGGGGGAATTACTCCAAAAGAATTCACAAATAAATAAATCATGGAGGTCAAAATTAATTCAATTTTATTATCCGGAATAAAATTGTCGATTAATTATTTAAACATACTTAGTAATTTTTATGGTGAGATTTTTCATTGGGTAACTCTCATGCAAACACATTTAACAAATTAAATAAAGCATAAGATAACACAATAATAAATCAAGCAAAGCGGAAAAATAAACATATTGGGGCACAAATTATCGATTATCATGGCTTGATTTTTGAAGAAAGCGTCGTCTTGAATTTCTCCCACTCGTCGTCTCGAAAAGAACTCCGTCTCGGCGCCCTCCAAGTAGCTTTCGCGGCGTAGGATACGCCCGCGTCGGCGGCCCATAAAGCGGCGACGCGTCCGTCATGTGTAACTCTTAACTGCTTGTCGCCAGCGCCGCTTCAGCGACCTCGCGCGCTTCACCGCGTCGGCCTCGGCAGCGGCAGCGTACTGGCGCATCCGTGTGACCGCCGCCTTCGCCCGACCTCTCGCCTCGCCGGAACTTCGGCGTGTGGCGCCAGGTGTCGCAGCTCGCCTTCGCGCCCCCGTCTCCGTCCGTCCATCCGGCGTAGCAGCGGCGTTTATCTTTGCGCGTCGTCGTCCTGGCGTCTCGAGGCGTGCGCTTGGCCTCGGCCCCGCCCCTGCCGTCGCGCTCACACAGCCACGCCGTCGGCGTGCCTCCCTTGGCACGTTTCGCGCGACGCAAGCCGCCTACTCCCGGTTCTGAATTTTATCCTTTAATTCTTCGTCTCCGCCTCCGTTTCCGAACCGGTTACAATTTATTTACAAAAAATAAATAAACCTAGATCTAGACTAGTCTATTACATTGATCAAATCAAACAAATCCTAATCTACTCGTGGATTTTCTCACGAGGCAAAACGAATTCGAACGAATCGAATTAAAAACCACAATTTATATGCATGCATAAATAAACACATTAAATTCCATGACAATAGGATACCTGCAAAAAAGATCTAGCAATTCTACTATCCAATTTCAAATTTAATGAAAACGAATTAAATTACAATTTAAAAAATTCAGAGCCCGAAACCGAGGCTTTGATACTAGTTGTTGGGGAATAAGTTGCACGGATCTATTCGGGATAAATATTTAAATACAAATTTAATTCTTATAATTATTACTAGCATGAATTAATCCTATATTAATTCAAATAATAATCCAACAACAAATCATGCATATAATCAATTCACGTAAAACCTACGCATGCTGAAATTCTACGAGTTTACGTGAACATACCTCTCGGGACGGCAATGGTCTTGTTGATTAGACTCACCAAAAGAACTTCTCAAGTATTCCCTTAATCCATGCTCGACAATCCGGTGGAAAGATACTCGCGAACAATTAACAAAAGGAAAAAATAAACTTTGTTGCACCACTTTCGTGGATGTGCTAACTTTTCCAGCACATGGAATTGTACTTGGGAATGAAAGAATCATCCCCTATTTATAGATAGGTGTTGGGCGAAAATTTGGGAAGAAAAACAATGTGGGAAAATCTTTTCTTGATCTCCAAGAAATCTTGAATATATCTCCTATATTCTTTTCTCCACAATTAAAATATTCCACAAAAAATTCTACCTCATCAAGTTATGGATTTTTCGAAATTTTTAGGTCAAGATTCCAAGATTTGGATCTTCTTGAATTTATGAGATATTTTTGTATTCCAAGAAATACATATCTTCCATAATATTTTTTCAAGAAAATATTTCTTGCCCTTTATATTTCAATATTTTCGAATTCTACATATGAATAACCAAGTGGGAGATTTCTTGAATTTAATGAGATAATCTTGTATTTCAAGAATACATATCTTCATTCCATAACAAAATTCAAAGAAAATATTTCTACCCTCTCATCCATAATTTTCGAAAAAATGGAAAATTAGCAACAAATATTTATTTTATTTTTAAGCACCTTTTTCAGTTATTGGACTATATGTTGGGCTACTTAGGGGGCCTTTAGGAGAATTAAGATTGGACCTTCCAATTAATCTTGAATTATCAATATTGAGCCACAATATTATTCAAGCCCACAAATATTAATTAATCCCACTACATAATTAATATTGCACTATCCATCTTAACCCATATTACAGTCAATATGACTCCCGGTTATTATTTCCCGTGTTTAAGATTATCAAGCCCATTAATTAATTCAAGCCACTGAAATAGCTTTCCATTAATTAATATCTTTTGTCCTTGGTTAAGGAACGGTTCAACATTATTACTCATACCGGAAACTAGTTCCACTTGCAAGATTTGGTATGATAAAACTTATGAACCTCCCAAGGGGGCAAATCGAACAAGCGTATTTGCACACGATTCTCCGTATTAAATCTTAGCAATCACATGTGACCAATAATATTGTCCAAGATAAAAAGTATTGAATCTCGTTGATTCTCTACCCATGATAAGTCAAAGCAATAGTTACCAACCACACGTGATCCTATTTAAGGAACGAAGATTAAGAAATACCGAACCACTGAGATCTAATTATTCCTTGTTCAGTTCTGAAGAATTTGTCCTCCTGTAGGTCCTATTCAGTGCATCAGTCATGCACTAGTGTAATCTCTTGGTCAAGACAAGTCAATCTGAGCCTTACACTTCAACCTTTCACGATGAATTGTTCATTTCCATCTAGGTCGTGAATGGTGTACTTTTAGTTACAAGGAAATGTTAATTTAATCTTCTGTGATCTGGTATCACTAAATTAACTACAATGTAACACGTACTATTTATTGAACAGTTATGCAGTAAATATATGTAACATTCAATGATATTTAAAGCATCAGTGATAAACAATTTATTTCAATAAATAAGTCTGAAATTCTGTTTTGATTATACAAAGTAAAAGCATACTTTCCAGTATAATCCCAACAAAAGTCTTATGTGCAGATCCGTGCACTCGTCCCAACCCTACTCATGTATCCACAGAACATGTCTAATATATTTAATGGGTCAAATATTTTTTAAAATAAGTTATTTAATTGAATGAGTACACGATGCACTTTGATGTACAAGAGACTCACTCTTTGAACGAACCTCATCGGACACTGGCCCTTTAATATCACGCAATCAGAGTATGCATGACGTTAATTTTCCTAGGTTCAAATAGTATTGTATATAAAAAAAAAAGGTGCTGATAATACTTACTACCTCCGTCCTAAAAAAATTTACCACAAATATTAAGAAAAATACAAAAATTCATATAAGACGGTTTAACGACGTAGAGGCAGATAATCAAACACAAAGACATATATCTTTTCAAAGTGTTAAAGTCGTTAATCTTAAAATCTTATCTTCGCTTTTTCTTGGTGAGGCGATTTAAATGCAAAGTGTTTCTATATTTGAGCCGAAAAGTAATAATATTTAATGTAAATATATAATTATTATGAGGATGGATTTTAATAAGAAATATTTTTATTTTGGGCGTGTAAATTGTTGTAGAACATTCTAAAAGAAATTGGATAAATTTTTCAAAGATGATGCAGTATTTTTGTAGACTAGTGAAGTGATGGTCATATTCCACAATGTGGGCCCTGGGTATGAGACCAATGCCGGCCATCCATCCATCCACTACACTAATGACTTACCTCTATAAAGAAATGAAATGAAATGAAAAGAGAGGTCATTAATATATTTCCATACACATATACTCCAAAAGTTCCATGACCACCGTGCTCGAAACCTGTGGCGTATCCCCTCCGCCCGGCGCCGCCGCGGCCGAGCTAACTCTTCCGCTTTCATTCTTCGACATAATATGGATCCACTTCCACCCAATACGCCGCCTTCTCTTCTACGAGCACCCCTGTTCCAAAACAGAGTTCCTAGAAACCATCGTCCCAAAACTCAAACAATCACTCTCCCTCACTCTCAAGCATTACCTCCCAGTCGCGGGCAACTTAGTCTTTCCTAAAACCACAGACGAAAAGCCCGTTCTTTGCTACGCCACTGGAGACTCTGTTCACCTCACAGTCGCAGAATCGAGCAGCGATTTCGACGCGCTAGTCGGAAATCAAGCGAAAGACGCCGATCAGTTCTACGATTTCGTGCCGCAGATGCCGCCGGTGGTGGATGAGCCTGGACACAAATTGGTTCCCCTTATAGCTTTCAAACTCACTCTGTTTCCGGGTCGGGGCTTGTGCTTGGGTTTTGCCAATAGTCATGTCCTCGGTGACGCGAATTCGATCGTAGGGTTCATGTTAGCTTGGGCTTCGATCAATAAATTCGACGGAGAGGATGAATTTCTCACCATAAACGGAAAATCGGGGCTCCCGATTTTCGACAGATCCGTGCTTCGAAATACTAGCGAAATTGATTCAATTTTCTGGAAAGTAATCGGAAAAGTTCCGCTCAAGGAATCGGCATCTTTCTCCCTGCCTACAAACAGAGTCAGATCCACATTCATCCTCGATAAAAATCATATAAACAAGCTCAAGGATCTGGTGATTTCAAACAAACCAGATCTAATCCACGTGTCCTCGTTCGTCGTTACGACGTCGTACATCTGGACGTGTGTGGTGAAATCGGGGGACGCAATTGGGGAAGAAATTAGTTCAGATGAATCGGAGGTGCTTTTCATTCCGGCGGACGCGAGAGGGAGGCTAAACGCGCTGATAGATCCGCCGGTGCCGGCGAACTACTTCGGGAACTGCTTAGGCGGCGCAATGGCGAATCTGGAGCGCGAAAAGTTGGTCGGAGAGAATTCATTCGTGATTGCGGCAGAGGCCATTGCAGAGGAAATTAAGAACAGAGTGAATAATAAGGATGAGTTTCTGAAAGGCGCGGAGAATTGGATGTCGATGATGGGGAAATTTGGGGCGATGAAGGCTATGGGGATTTCCGGTTCGCCAAAATTCGATTTGCCGACCGCCGATTTCGGATGGGGAAGGGCGAGGAAGCTTGAAGTTATATCCATGGATGGGGAGAAGTATGCGATGTCGATCTGTAAATCGAGGGATTTTGAAGGAGGATTGGAAGTTGGCTTATCTTTGCCAAAGGAAAATATGGAGGCTTTTACTGCTATCTTTTACGATGGGTTAAAATGATTTATTTGAAATTTTGTTTTGTTTAAACTTGACAAAGAAAAGAGCATAGGTCTCGTGTATTTTTGCTTATTTAAGAAAACGAAGAGAATTTATGGGGCTGAATTTTTGTTTTGAAGGACGAAGCTTCAAACTCTCATATGTATGAAAGGATTTCAACTTAATTTAAAGGTAAATGTATTTTGAATTCACTCATATTCTTAACATGTTGCACTACTGCACTACCTGTAGGTATAGTGCTAAGTTCTTCTCCAAGTAATGTTAGCTTGTTGTATCCATGTCAATTTGAACATCAATGCAAATGACTTTGGATTTATAAAGTATTTGGACCAATAGTTTTTGTTTAATATTTATTTGAAGAAAGGAAATAAGTACAAAGTTGAAATCGGATTAAAATAAATTGCTTTTAGACTTTTAGTTCTTCTAGAATCTAAAACTATTCAAATCTAATTAGTAATGTGCTGAATACATGCAAGAATCAAGTTGTCTAAACGGTGGACCAACCAATGGCCCACGATTTGAATTATTCGGTTTGTTTTTTTGCAGACCAGGGCAATAAAATATATCGATGTGACAAATAAAGTCATTTGATGTTGCTAAGTCGAATTATTTGAATATGATGTGGCTTTTGTTTTACAACTAACAAATAAACTCAAGTCTTTGATTCTTGATGAAGATCTTGTAAATTATTATGAGTTGAAAAATATTTTATAAGGACTATTTGGATAAATGTAATAGCGTAAATTGGATCAAAAAAAAATTATTATTGCATTTTTGCCCTAGTGCTCTAGCATGTGCTGCTATACTATCTTATCTCTTGATAATTTGATGAGTAAATATTCAGGCTGACTGTTTGGTTATGCTGGATGTCACGTACGTGTGGACTCAAGAGGCCGAACATTCTGACTCGGCTTCCAGATCATTCTTGGGTCGAGCAAATTTCTTGTTGGTGCCTTGCTCGGATTTGATCAGAGAGGTTGTTTGGCTGTCTTTCCGAGCTAGGCGAGCACTCCAAGTGTCCGCTACTTTCAAGTTGCTTGATCGCTATTCTTATTGACTTTCGACGTGTAACTCTTGTTAACCTGAACGATCATAATTGGTGGAATCTTTTTTTTTATTATTATTTTTTTTTAATAAAATAGTCTTATATGAAATTTATTCATATTCTTTAACACTTATATAAAATATAAACATGTCAAGGTACATTAAAATTATTTCATAGTAGAAAACTTGTCGCTATGAAAAGTATATTTGATTTATAAAAGTAAATTTTAAAGAATTTGATACCCAATCCGTCTTTATTGACCGGACTTGTCTATATTTCTATTAAATATATATTGAAACTTACTTCCCGTCTTTTATTGACCGGACTTCTCTATATTTCTATTAAATATATATTGAAACTTACTTCCCGTCTTTTATTGACCGGACTTCTCTATATTTCTATTAAATATATATTGAAACTTACTTCCCGTCTTTATTGACCGGACTTCTCTATATTTCTATTAAATATATATTGAAACTTACTTCTTGTGGATTATATTAGTACTCCCGTTTAATAAACTACTCTTATATCCCACAATGACAAACACTAAAACAAGGTGAATGTCGTGAGCGGAACGACCAAGTCTCATAATTCAAAGAAACTTCTATACATTTATTTGTCAATTAATTCACACAATAAAACAACAATAATATCACAACTCTTTTCTCATCACAATTCTTCAAATCCCCCTCCCACCCCCACCACCACCCATGACCACCGTGCTCGAAACCTGCCGGATCCCACCGCCACCGGAATCCGCCGCCGAGCTAACCGTATCACTATCCTTTCTCGACATAATATGGCTCCACTACCACCCGATCCGCCGCCTCCTTTTCTACGAACACCCCTGTTCCAAAACAGAGTTCCTCGAAACCCTCGTCCCAAAACTCAAACAATCACTCTCCCTCACTCTCAAAAACTACCTCCCCGCCGCCGGAAAACTTCTCTACCCTTCCGACACCGCCACACACCCCGTCCTCCAGTACACCCCCGGCGACTCCGTCACGCTCGTGATCGCCGAGTCGAGCTCTGATTTCGACGAGCTCGTCGCCAATCACGCACGTGACGCTGATCAGTTCTACGACCTCGTGCCTAAGATGGGGCACGTGACCGAAGAGCCCGGGTACAAGAAAGTTCCGGTTTTAGCCCTGCAGGTGACTTTAATCCGCGGCCGGGGGATATGCCTCGGTTTCGCTAACTATCACGCGCTCGGCGATGCAAGCTCGATCGTCGGGTTTATGTCCGCGTGGGCCGAGATGAATAAGTTGGATGAAAGTGAGGAAATTGTGGGGAAAGAAGGGGGGTCTAATTTGCCCTTTTTTGATAGGTCTGTGATCAAAGATTCTGTTAGAATTGGTGCTGTGTTTTGGGAGGAAATGGGGAAGATTCCGTTCAGGGCGGAATCTTTCCCATTGCCGACATGCAGGGTGAGAGCGACGTTCGTTCTCACCCTGGAGGATATTAAAAAATTGAAGGGAGTTGTTTTGGGAAAGAAACCGGGTGTGGTGCAAGTTTCGTCTTTTGTGGTTACGACGTCGTATGTCTGGAGTTGTTTGGTTAAATCGGGGAATGAGGAAGTCGGGGGCGATGAGCCGGCGTATTTTGTTTTTCCGGTGGACGCAAGGGGGCGGGTGGATCCGCCGGTGCCGGGGAATTACTTCGGGAATTGTTTAGGGTACGGGATGGCGAAAATCGAGCACGAGAAAATCGTGGGGGAGGAGGGGTTTGTGAATGCTGCGGAGGCCGTTGGTGAGGAAATAAAAAATAGAGTGCATAAGAAGAAGGAGCTTTTAAAAGGGGCGGAAAATTGGGTTTCAGAAATGGGGAAATTTGTTGGGATTAAGGCAATGGGGGTGTCCGGTTCGCCTAAATTCGACCTTCCGAATGTCGATTTTGGATGGGGAAGGGCGAGAAAGCTCGAAGTTTTGCATATTGATGGCGAGAAGTATTCGATGTCGATATGTAAATCGAGGGATTTTGAAGGAGGGTTGGAGATTGGGATGTCTCTCCCACCGGAAAGGATGGAAGATTTTGCTTCTATATTTGCTCATGGCCTAACCTCATGATCATGAACATTTTATTTGTAAATTTGTGTTTATTTAATTTCGTATTTAATTTTACGAGTGAAATCATGCGTGCGATTATTATTGCACGGTATAAGTTAAAACTATAGTCATTTGTGAAATTTATGAAAGATTCCATCGCTTAAAATATGATATTGATTTGGTTCTATCGCATAAAATGGCAATCAACATCGTCAATCATCTTGAGATTGATTTTTGTTTCGACCCATTCCTTTGACTTTATTCATATAAGGAATATCCTTTCCATAAAAGAATAAAAAAAAAACAAGAAGTAAAATTTCATTCTTGGGAAGGCTTCCTCTATTATACGAATGATATCATTTGTTATATTTTTAGTATTCCACTCCATGTTTTATATTATTCAATGATCCACGAATAATATCATTTGTTATATTTTTATTATTCCACTTCATGTTTTATATTATTCAATGATCCACCATAATTCAGGGTCCATGTGTTAAAAATCCAGAAAGTGAAATATATTTGGAACGTGAGAAAATGACACAGAAGAATAAAAATATTATATGTCATGCAATCCTTAATCTTAGGAAGATCATGAATTCTTTGACATTTATTGATGGGTATCCTCTCAAATATTAAATTTATATATTATTTTTTTTAAGAAACAGACGTGAAATTCTCTCCGTTGGCCCCTCACGCGGCAGATTTTCTTGGATGAGAAAAAACAATAAATGTTCATAAATTGTTATATCGAAATGAAAAAAAAGGGTCATGGAATATATAAAAAATAAGAACAAAGAATATAATAAAAAGATGTATTGAAATTATAGGTAAAATAACTTTTTCTACTTTATTTAATCCGAAAACAAATGTACATTTTACATTATATTCATTTTGTAGCAGCGCACATATACCAGTTAAATTGAAATAGAGAATTTACCCTTACCTTTCTGACTTACTCCACCATACAATATCACATAGGAGTATATTCTTATCCAATCATGCCCTGGCTTTGTCGCTCTTTCCCTTGGATATGAGTAGTTTGGTCGATGAAACTGGGATTTGAGCTACTCACTTAATTCAATCAATTAGCCAAGAGTTGGACCAAATAAATGCACACATACCTAATCATATATTTGCTGAAGTAAAGACAAAATTGAAAACGTGTTTTGGTGTTGGACTATTACTTTCCCTTCTTGTGAAGAGATCTTATGCAAGACCGTCTTTACCGATCTCATTCTGTGAGCCGGAGGTTCTGATTAGGGTCATAATTACATTGAAACCGTGCTTTTATTTGCTTAGAAATATTTAATTTTAATGTGATTTTGACTTCATTTGCTATTAATTCCATTTGTTAATACTCCCCCGTCTCAGAAGACTAATGAGAACCGCGATTTGGGAACAGATAAATTTGTTAATAGCAGTGCGCAAAGGAGGAGAACGAATATAAAATCGACGCCCCTACCGGGCAAAACAGAGAAACGATTGATTTTGACAAAGTTGCCAAGGAAAATTATTATTCTTCATTAATTTCCTCCAAAAAACGTAAATAACTATTTATAAAGCAAAAGGACTAAACCTAATCTAAAAAGGACCAAATCTAATTAAATATATAAGATATCCCAGAATAAAATAAAATAACCGAAAATTAAAGAAAAAGAAGTAAATCTAGGAGATTTTTGTCAATCTTAAGTAATCTTGCGGATCTTGATCAATCTTGCGAAATTTGGGACCATATCTTTGATGATGATAAAAGTGGGACAATATATCTTGTCAGTTTGCCAATTCTCGCTAACTTCTATTAGGCCCAAAATACTTCGTCAAGATCAAACACTTAAACACTTTTTTTTTTTGGCGTTACTATAAGACCAGAGACCAAAAAAATGGACACACTTTTCTCAACTTATAATCTTACAATACACACTTTTTGTCCTTTCTACCTCTCCCCATAAAGTACAAAACAAGTTTTATTAATCTGTGCGCCGAAAAGTTGGCACAATATCTTCCCAGACGGAGGGAGTATTATATATCATGAAGTGTGTAGAGAAGCTGTAAAAAAAAAAAAAGTGTGTAGAGAACAAATCAGCATGAGTTGATGCAAAACTTTTATGATCTATAAGGGTATTGGAAAAGAGGATTGAATAATTGTAAAGACATCGAAGAGAGGATCACAAAGAAAGAAAATCGAGTCAATCGAAATTTAAAAGCTCAAATTATGAACAAAATAAAATTGATGTGCAAACACATGTACACGCAAAAACAGATCTCGAGCCTAAACAGCAGCACATGTGCGCGCAATTCCAAGATTTAGCAGACCCATATGACCAATTTTCCAGCCCATGAGTTTCATTAGTTCACGGATTAAGTCATTGAATTAAAAAAGCAAGTAGATTCTTTTCATAATTGAAAAGATATGTTTCGGATTTTTTAAATTTAAATTCCATATCGATTTAGTTTTCCATCATCTATATAAGCGCTCCATTATTCTATAGATTTAACAAGATACACATGGCTCATAGAAGTTTAGAATGTTATTTTTACAAGAATTATTTTCCTTTTTTACTTGGATTCTTGAACACCAATATTCAAGATGATATTTTTTTAATTTCAATATTTTTATTTTAATTATGGACGTGTTTTGAAACACTTAAAATAACTTTCAGAAGCACTTATTTTTAAAGTTTCCTCTCACAACTTTTGAAAATAAGTGCTTTTGAAAACAGTTTTAAGTGTTTCAAAACACACCCTATGTTTCTCATCTATTTCATGGTTTTAATTTTTCAATCTATGCAGTAGTCTTCTTTGTGTTTTGAATATTTTGAATCATGTGGGATTAGACAAAGATATTAAATAAAATTCTTCTAAATTGATTCTAAGGTTGATTAAATTACATTGATGGGTTCTGTGTATCCCTGTGTTTAATTATTCTGTTAGTTTATAAATTGATGCATGTGTATTATATATAAGAATTGTGTACGCAGGAGCGGAGTCAGGATTTTGGGTAGGGGGGGCCAATTCATACAGTTCAACGTTAATATATATTCGATAATAAAATTTAAATATTTTATATTTGCCCAAAATATATTAATATTTATTGTTAAATATATAAATATGTTTTATATTTAAATTTTTTAACGTTTCTCTTGCAAATCACGAAAATTAACAATTGTGTATGTACATATTTTTTTATAATTTACTTCTGAATTTACACTAATAAACCGTCGGTGAAAAACAAAGTCCATTTTAGGGAGTTATTTTTAATTTACGAATTTGATTGAGATATTATATTTTTTTATATTTTTTTGTTATATAAATTAATTATTTATGCCTTAATCATCTATAAAAAAGTATTTATAATTTGTTTGGAGATTAAAAAAAAGTAAAGCAAAAATTATAAAAAATGAACCAACTATGTTGTATTAAAACATTTGGGCTGACTTTAATATTAATAAATGGGCAAAAACATATGGGCTTAACAAAGTATTTGGGCTGATTTGGTAAAACTTTTGTCCAAATATCAACACTCAATATTTCAAGTCTCAACTATTAAATGGTTATAATTATATGTATAATACTAGTAGTAGTACAAAAAAAAAAATTTCTTTCCACTACTGAAGTCATTACTAAAAAAAGCTAATCTACAGACATAACAAAAAAAAGTGATGAAAAGAGTAAGAAAAAAAGTGGTCAAAAAAGTCTAAGTTTTCCTTCCGCCCAATTTACAGACTTCTAACACGTTTAAGATTTCATTTCATTTTAACTTTTTGTATTTTAAAATTTTAAAAGTCCAAATTTTTTAATTAACTGAATTAATTAAATTATTAATTATTACAAAATTTTGAATTTCATCACCATAATAATTTTAGTGATTTAGTAATTTTAAATTTATGCACTTTTCGATCAATTTTATGGTGCATTTTTTTAAAAAAATTATATTTTGGATCAATTTTAAAAAAATTGTATTTCGAAGTCCAAAAAATATGCAATTTTCAGAAAATAATTTTTTAAATTTATGCACTTATGAGGTAATTTAGAAGTGCATTTTTTGGTATTTTATGTACTTCTAGGTAATTTTTATAGTGCATTTTTTTAAATTTATGCACTTGTGAACCAATTTTAGAGTACATTTTTTTTGTATTTTGTGTACTACTTGGAGTGCATTTTTTTCAATTTTTGAGTGCATTTTTTTAAATTTATGCAATTGTGAGTCAATTTTGAAGTGCATTTTTTTGTATTTTGTGTACTTCTAAGCAATTTTGAAGTGCATTTTTTTTTAAAAAAAAATGTATTTTGAGCAAATTTTAAAGTGCATTTTTTTAAAAAAAAATTACATTTTGGACCCTGAAGTGCATTTTTAAAAAAAAATTGTATCTTGGACCCTAATTTAAATAGAAACCCTAATATGCAAAAAATTAACACCTAATTACAAATTAAACAAAAAAATACATACACAAAATCAACATAAAATTAAACAAATTAAAAAGAAAAATACTAAAAAAAATCCTAGAGCAGCTTCCCTCTTCATCTCTGCTGCTTTACCACTGCCTCGGAAATACATGTATACTTGCTGTAAAACAACCACCATTAATGAATGTCACAAACACCCAATGGATGGAGCTTTATATAGTAAATTAATAAGTAACACATGAAATTAGGCTCACCTGTATAACCCAAACACTGAGAACGGACTCGACGCAGAACAGCCTAAAATCGATGAAGTAAAAAACATGCATAGCCACTCCAGCACAATGTTATTACAATAGCAAGTACCATACAACTTCAATTTTACAATGAAATCACAACTCATGATATTCTAGAGTTGCATCTTAAGTGACAGATCATATCCTGCCTATTAAAATGCATTCAGTTGGAGATAGAAAATTCATGAAGTCATATAGGAAGCTTACCAAGTAAAACAGGAAAAACCAGCCGAACTTCAGTGCACTTTCATTCCTGCAACACAAAAGAATGTCAAATAGAGCTGGATAAAGATAGAGCAGCAGTTTGTTTATTCTAATTACCTTCCTGAGCATATTCACAAATAAGAATATAAGCCACATTAATTCATCTCCACCTCATAACATCTGTGATTTTGCAATTACCATCTTTGAACCTTACATGTCTAGTTTCAGTTTGTAGCTACAATTTTTTTAATCCCTCACGTGATCCGATGTATATTATATAAAATCCAAATGTAAAATTTTGTTTTTGCAGCAAGATACCAGCACGAACCTGAAAGCTCGATAAAGTGGACGGTACCATAACACATAGGCTCATGGAACCCCAGATATGAAGTAGATTATGGCAAGAAACCAAATCTTTGCATCTATTAGATGGAAAAGGAACTAAATTAGAAACATCAAAGCAAAGAACGCTTACTACAATAACTTAATCATAATTATTTAACACCCACCTCCCTGTTTAATCCACGCAGTAGTAACAGCTATGAGATTCCATAGAAGTGCAAAGGCAAGTCCTGATCATCAGAAAAAATACGTTATCAGTGGCATAAATGGGTGCACTTACTAAGGACCCATTTTCTCCCTCTCTTCCCTATGATACACATTAACAGACTCAACTCCATTACTCAAACTTCAATCTAAGAAATTATCGTCCCCCAAACACCTCAGATAAACCATAAACGAACCCCAAAAAGAAACCTCAGATCTACACCCAAAAAGAAACCACAACACCACCACCACCAAACACTCTCAGATCTACACCCAAAAAAATGAACCCCCAAAAAGAAACCATAAACGAAACCAAAGAAACAAACCTCAGATCCAGCGTCTCTGACTCGGAGCCGCCAGCGTCGAGCCTCTACATATCCTACGCGGCCGCCCCCATCATTCGATACCCTACGCGGCTGCCTCCGTCGACCCACCAAACCAGCACCACCGTCGCCCCCGCACTGCGCCGCCGCCTACGCTGTCCTCGCACACAACCGCCGAGGCCCACGCAGTGCCCGCAACCGCCGCCGCCCTCACAGACGAGCGAGAGGTCAGCGATGGGGTGGGGAGCGAGAGGTCAGCGATGGGGTGGGGAGCGAGAGGT
Organism: Stenogyne calaminthoides; assembly: GCA_037126765.1. Lineage (NCBI taxonomy): Eukaryota > Viridiplantae > Streptophyta > Magnoliopsida > Lamiales > Lamiaceae > Stenogyne > Stenogyne calaminthoides. The sequence goes on from JBBCBC010000040.1 coordinate 1,222,276, forward strand.
CAGCGAGGGGGTGGGGAGTGAGAGGGACGGAGGCGTGCGATAGGTGGGCGGCGAGGGTTTTTTTTCAGATAGTGAAGAGAGAGTGAAAAAAATCTATAATGAAGAGAGACAAGGGGGAAATCCATTTAATAGAGAATAATGGCAAATGTGTAATAAAAAATTGATTCTAGGGATAAAAATGTCTCATTTTGTACCTTAGAGTCACTACTTAATTTGTTTTAGATTCGCATGAGTACTGACTTATTTTTTTCTTGCAAGTCATTTTTTCAAAAAATGGGGGGGGGGGGGCATTTCCCCCCAAGGATAAAGGGTGGCTCCGCCACTGTGTGTACGCATGTGGTTTTTTGAATATGAGTGTAAATTATTAACTTGTGTAAATTATGATTTTATTGCAACGAGAGTTGGCTAAATTCATTAGAACCTCCGTTAGTCTACATAATTATTTAAATGGTAGTTTAAGTAACTTGTGAAGGGATATCGAAAGTCTAGATCTTATTACCCAGGTGGGAACAACTTAGATAAAGCTATATTACCCGAGTGTAAATAGAAATATTCATCCACAATCTTATGTGCTTTTTTAAATTAAGTATTTATAATTAATCAACGTGTTCACTTAAGCTTTATCCATGATAAATCTACGTAATTTGATGATTGCTCTTATCAATTATCTGAGATATAATTTAGAAGACCTTAATTAAATCAATGTTGAGTGTTTTATGTGGATAAATACCAGAACAAGTTTTTCTTATATTTGATAATCCTAAATTGATTATTTGCTTTAGTAATATAGTTGCTTTTAATTTAGTTAAATGGGTGTTTCTTACGTCAGTTAGCGTATCGTACTGACTGATAACAATCAAGCTCTACAATCGCACCACATGGCGACGTACTCTTGTTGGGATTTAGAGGCACGTAAACACGTAATACATGCGCAGCGGAAATTAAAGTTCACCAACAACGAACAGTTAATTGCATAATTAAAAACGAGTAAACGTAAACAGAATTCTTACAGCAATTCGTACACGGATTCCTCAACTATGGTATCCACGTAACTATCGTTTACTAACTCGCACAGATCTGCCAGCGTTGAAACCCCGAGATGAATTTGCTAGGAAAATTCTAACTTAGAGATTTTATGGAGAAATATGAAGTCACACTTTATGAATTCCCAAGAACTCATATATATAGGAGAGGATTAACTTAAGTCTCAAGCTAACCTAATTAGGAAATAAAATCCCTAATCTTTATTTAAATAAATCTCTTAGATTTATTTCCCTCATATAAATCTCTACGGATTTAAATTCCATATATGACAAATCTCTACGATTTGTTTCCATATATATTAAATCCTACAATAATATTCCAAATATTATTATTGGGAATTCTTATTTAATTAAATCTAATTTAATTAAATATTAATAATAATTAATTCCAAATTAATCTATTATTAATTATTTCTCCATAAATTAAATATTAAATCCAATTTAACATTTAATCAACCAACTATAATTAGTAAACAACCGTTACTTGTTGTGTGACCCATAAGCCCTCATATATCGAGTGATTAGTCTAACTAACGGTCTTAATTGAACCCTAGACAATAAATCAGACATTTTCAATATATGAGGTGCGTTGCGAGGAAATGTGCAACTACCTGTAACTGAAACATGGACTATTACGATTTCCTCCTTTCATTTGCGAATATTCGATTAAGTCTTGAACATGATGAAGTGTTTATTCAAATAACTTAATTAATTTATCTCAAATCACTAATTGATCATGTATGTCACACTTAGCCACAAAGTCTAAGTTGACGTGCATCGGCCTATGACTTTGATTCAATTATGATGAGAAGATGAATATTCTCTCTAAATCCACTTTGAGGAATGAATCATATTCTTGGCTCAACTACCACGTATATGCACTTCGTGATGAACTCAATCTAAGTCATATCTACCCATAGACGGGTGCAAGCGTCGATCATGGTCAAAGTTCATCATCCCACACATGTCGTGCATATTGACATCAAGCCAAAGGAGTATCGCATCGCTCCCACTAACCAAGACACCCGTAGACACACGGTTTCTCGGATAGATATACCAATACCATCTAAGGTATTTGTGCATCCATCATGAGATACCTAGTATCTCGTAGTAAGTGCGATCTTACTACACTCTCTAAGAGTATGATGCAGATCGCACACCAATCTCCATTGCATCATCAATATCTCATTCTTGATGATCCTTGATCGGGACTATTTGAGAATCATACTTAAGTCATTTGAGTTCTCACAACCTCAATGACAGCAATGACTCATGTGAACACTTGCATGAATAAATGCAAACAATCAAACATAATATTCAAATAAGTGTATTGTCATACATTAATATTAAATGAACTATAATTTTAAATCAAACTGAATATTATCGAGCATTATGTCCTTACAATAGATTGTCTCTAGGACACTAACACTAACAACTCTGTCGTATTTATCTGTCACATGTTGTACTTATTTAACATCTTTAAATTATTTTTTTAATTTTATTTTATAATTTACCATCCTATCCCCTTTTACAAATTATTAGAAATTAGATTAAATAATTAAATTGATACATATCCTTTTTAGTTTTTACCCAAATTCTCTCAACCCCTTGGAAAAGAAAAAAAAGTTTAACGTCATCTTCTCCACCAGCAATCCGTCGCCTCCTCCACCAGCAAGAAGAAGAGATTTCACACCTTTCCCTTTAAGAATTTAAGTGGCAACTTAAAAATAAAAATCAAGTCAAAGCTTGTTGCCGCTCTTCTTGATTCTGTAAAAGTTATGAATTGCACAAGAATTTAAACTACTGAAAGTCTGAAATAGAATCAACCATAGCCATACCACAACTTAATCACAAAATTAATTCAAATATTGCTTATTCAAATCGAATATTGAAAAACTGATTTCTAGAAAAAATTGAAGTGCAAAAATCAATAGTATCCTCATTTTTTTCCAATTACCCGAGTTAGCAAAACTGATTTAAAATCCGACGCATCACTGTGAAATTTAAAAGCCCTCTGACAGAGAGACCGAGATAGAAGACAAGAGAGAGTGTGCGAGACTGAGGGCGAGAAAGACCGACAACGAGGAAGAGGCGGCGACGCCATATCTGAAATCTGCAGCTGCGTGGATGGGTGGATGAAGGGGAAGGGGAAGGGGAAGGGGAAAGAAACTAAATGAACTACGAATTGAATTATTGTAACCTAGAGAATTAATGATTTTAAATTAAAATAGATTTTTTTTATAAATTAAATAAGGATAAATTAGTAAATTTATAATTATGCTTTTTAAATTATTAAATTTATTATAGCAGTACGACAATACGACACAATTCGACATATAGTACAATGCAGTACGATGGTCAGTACGACACACAGTACAACAGGTAGCAGGTCATTAATTTTAAGCCTTTAGATTCTAAATCTGATGGCTCAAATTAACTGAATATTGACAGTCAGTCCGACACCCTGATTGCTGTATAATACTCTCTCCGTCTCAATCTTAACGTAACTCTTTTCATTTTTTTTATCCCAATCTTAATGTAACATTTACTAAAATGAAAATATCCACTTTAACTCACACCCTTTAAACATCCACTTATTTACCACATGTCACTTTTTCACACCCTCAACACTTTACCACTTTATCACCATTAATAAATATTACTCCCTCCGTCCCAATCATAATGACATTTTTACTGTTCATAAGGATTTAGTGGAATAGTGATAAAATGATAAAGTGGTGGGGTAGGAAGAGTTGTTTATTAGTATTTTATAGGAGTTTTATCAATTCAGGGCCTGAAATATGGTAAAGCTATCAATTTAAAGCCTGAAAGATTTTTTCTATCGATTCAAGGCCTGATTGATAGAAAACTATCAATCGAGAGCCTGAAAGATAGAAACTATCAATTCAAGGCTTATAAATTTAAGGTCATGTTTGGCACTAAAACCCTAAACCCTAAACAATGAACCCTAAACCTTGAACCATGAACCCTAAACCCCATGAACCGTAAATCTTGAACGTAAACCCTAAAAATAAAAAAAATAATAACATGAAATAAGGATATGAAATATAAGTGTCAAACATTATCTTAAAATGTTTGAGCCTTAGATTGATAGTTTTTATCTTTCAGGCCCTGAATCGATAATTTACTATCTTTCAGGCCTTTAATCGATAGGAAAAATCTTTAATGTCTTAAATTGATAGTTTTGCCATCTTTCAGGCCCTGAATTGACATTTTTCCTATTTTATATGATAAAATTGAATTCTCCTTTCTATTTGTAACATTTTATTACTTTATCACTATTTCTTAAAATTCTCATGAACAGTAAGAGTTCCCTTAAGAATAGGATGGAGGGAGTATATAAAAGATCTCAATTAATTATTTTTCATTATAACTGTTTAAAATCATAGAATTAGAGATACACCTTGTTACTAGTCATTCAGATTCGATATTTCTGATACTTATTTATATTACAATCGATCATCTTACACTTGGAAATATATTAAAATATGTCTTAGGTCCCTGATCTTGTGACGAGATCTTATTCAAGATCGTCTTACAGATCTCATTCTGTGAGTCGTAGGTCCAGTGAATGTGTTAAAATTTTAGTTAGAAACATTCTCATTGGTTGATCTTGGTAACTACACAAGTTTTGGTGAGGTGATGATGGACTGAAATTAGGGATAATTACCACCAGCTACGAAATACTGTAGCTTTTGTGCATAGAGCCCAATACACTGTTTCCTCTCTACTGTTTGCCCTAATATGCCCAAAAATACCCTTCATCCTTCCTGTTCATAATATGTTGCAGCCTCCCATCCCTCCACCCTCCGACACATTTCACCACCCCACCATAATACATCCCCCTTTTCATTAGATCTAAAAAAATCTACATCCATTCACACACAATCACTTTCTCTCTCTACCTATTTATTTCTCTCTCTAAATTCAAAATAAAAATTTTTGGATGATGGATACGAATGTTGGTGGCATTGGGTGGTGGTGTTGGTCGTCTCAGTGGAGGCGGCAGTTTTTTGTGGGTGAGAATGGGGTGGCATCGAATGTTTTTTGTGGTGGCGGATCGTGTGTCTAATCTTCGAGTGGGGTGACGTCGGATTTGTGTGATATGGGTGATGCGATGCCCGAAGCTAAAGCCGCCGAAAGCCTCATCGCAGCCGAGTTCTTCGGTTCGCGTGATTTTAATCCTAACTAATTTACAGTTTGGATGAAGGATGAGTGCCCATAATATACTTCAAATGCGGGTAAAAAATGTATAAAATCTCTCCATGAAGCTCATCGAGGGATATATCAATCTCATGTGAAAGGTGGTATAGAGCATATCTCAAATGCAATATTACAAATTGTCCTTCTATTGTTTGAATAGATTCACAAGAATGAAGTGTGGTTGTTTCAATTTAATTTAAAGGTGTTTATGACATTTCATTAGGTATCTTATCTAATCTCTCAGTTTAATCCTACAATTCAAATGCATATTTTGATTCAATAAATTCAGTCAAATCAATCAAATCTTACTATGTCCCACTCAATTCTATCACACCTAATCAATCAAATCCCTTAAACCAAACACCCCCTCGGTGGAATCCCGAAAGTTGATTGAAGAAAGTGCCTCAAGAAATTCATCCAAAGACGAAGTTTTGATGAACAAATTGGTACGTTTCTTCTCTCTGGTTTACTGGGTTTGTGAAATTTTTTAGTTTTTGATTTGAGGATGAGGTTTTGGGGCTTTTTTTGTGGTTGGTTTTGAGGATTTAACTTTCATGTATTTGTGATCCAAATCTGTTTTGCTTGTTTCATCTGAGAGGATTTGGGAGTTCCTACGGTTTGAGATCCGATCCGATCCCTCTATTCTCTGCTTTGCTGCATTTAATGCCTTTAGATTTCTTGCTTTCAATTTGCAATCGAATCTGCATTTAATTCTTTCCCACATTAAAAACCACATTCTCTCTGAGGTATTGAGAGATTTTGAAAATCAGAATATTCTGGGATAAAGAATAAATGTTCTTGTGATTTTTGTTGTAATAAATTTCCTTTTTGGGATACATGACAATTAAGTTCTTAGGCATGTTCATTATGAAATTCATTCATGTTGGATCAATGTTTTAATGATTGAACAGGTGATTAGAGATCAGGAATGAGTAAAGTTGATAGCTTTCATCAATAAAAGAATTCTTACCAAAATCTCGGTTGAAAAAAGAGAGAATTTTTATTGTATTTTTGGTGCTAATTTGGAGCTTAATGTCGATTATGGGGCAGTCGAAGATACAGGTGTGGTGGGGCGAAGCTCAGAGTGTGTTGAAAAAGGAGGTACATTTGTTTATAAATTAACTTCATCAGTTCATGAGTTTACTAGAAAGAAAAAAACAAACTCGTGTAGTTGTAGTAACTGTTTTTGAAAACAGGGAGAATAGATATGTGCAGTTTGTTAATCAGATTTTGACATTTCTGCAATTTGGAACACTTGAACAGATTTTAGAGCTTCAGAAGGAATTAGATGGCTAAAAGATGGAATGGTCCGTGCTGTAAAAAAGTGCTCTTTATCTTCATTATAATGGGGAGAAAAGAAAATTTGTAGTTTATAAGCTCAATAGTGTCTACTAAATCTATTGATAATGGTAATGTAAAAGTGCTCAAGATTGACTAATACCCTATTTGTATCACTCATTTTTCACATGTATAATGATCTATTAATGTATTTGTTAAATTATATTTTTGTTTCGACTTATCAAGTGGTTGTTAAATTATCAAGTATATACCCTAAAGACGATGATGCACCTCCTGGTGGTGTTAACGACATGACCAAATTATTGTATTTGCATGAGCCTGGAGTCTTGCAGAACTTGGCAGCTAGATACCAACTCAACTTATTGCATTCATCCTCTGCTTTGCTTCTGCTAAACTTAAGAAGCCAATCTGGAAAGCCTTCATGCCCTGTTACTTCATTTGTAGAAATGGGAATTAGTGTTTCTCATTTATTGTCATGGCCGGTCATTCCTATTCCGTGGTGCTTGTTTTTGTTAGAAGCAAGGAAGTAACACACTGAAAAATCAGGAATTCCAACAGATAAATCAGTCCAACAGAATAATCTGTCCAAGCCAATATGACAATGAATAATCTCTGAACACCTTAACACAGTGCTTACACAGGTACTTATAATACTACTTAAGTTCATGGGAAACATGCCCATTGACTAGTAATTAAGCTCATGGGAAACAGACCCATTGACTAGTAATTAATTCATGCAAAAAATAATAAATAATTAATTCAAATAGAAAACCACAAGTAATTAAAGATAATAAATAGTTACTGCCCCTTGATCTTCTTCTTTCCTCGTTCACGTCTGCTATACGTAACAACTCCCCCCCCTCCAAAAATGCCTTATCCTCAAGGCGGAAGTCCGGAAACTGGGTACAGAAATAAACTTCATCCACCCAAGTCAAGTCATCATCCGGAAGTCCAGCCCATGCAACCAAAAACTGACCCACACGATCATCACCCCTCCACACTTGTCGGTAACGCAGCACTCGAGAAGGAACAAACTCCGGACCATCATCACACAACTCAGGAGGCAGCTCCGAAGCAACCTGCTGCTCCCCCGCCACCGGTTTCAGCTGAGAAACATGGAAAAGGGGGTGCAACCGAGACCCTTCCAGAAGAATCAATCGATAGGCAGTAGCTCCTATCCGTTCAGAAACTTCGAATGGACCGAAATACCGGGGTGCAAGTTTGACATTTAAGCGCTTAAACAACGAGGCTTGCCTGTATGGACGGAACTTGAGAAAGACCTTATCCCCAGGCTTAAATTGGACGTCTCGACGATGTTTGTTAGCAGCACGTGACATGCGTTGCTGAGCTCTTTCCAAATGGAACTTGAGATTCTTTAAAATGGTGTCTCACTCCACCAAGTCGTCTGCCACTGCTTTCACTCTGATTTCTGCTGGCAAAAATTGGACTAAAGTGGGTGGGGGTCGGCCATAAACTGCCTCAAACGGAGTACAACCCGAAGATGAGTGGAAGCTTGCGTTAAAGCAGTACTCCGCCCATGGAATCCACTGTGCCCATCGCTTAGGGTGCTCGAACGTGAAACAACGCAGATATGTTTCGAAACATCTGTTCATCACCTCGGTTTGTCCGTCGGTCTCGGGATGATATGATGAGCTCATCCTAAGCTGAGTCCATGTCGCCTTGAATAGTTCTTTCCAAAATGAGCTCAAAAAGATGGGATCCCGATTCGAGACAATCGTACGTGGTATGCCATGGAGACGTACTATTTCTCAGGCTATAGCCGCTGCCACGTCTCGGCCAGTGTACGGGTGTGATAGCCCCACAAAATGTGACGCCTTGGACAACCGATCTACCACGACAAGAATCACACTCCAATTTTGGGAACGAGGGAGCCCGGAGATGAAATCCATGCTAATGTCTTTCAAAATCCGCTCTGGAATCGAAAGTGGTTGTAGCAAGCCCATTGGGGAACGCGTATCAGACTTGTTACGCTGACAAATAAGACAATCAGCTACAAAATCTGTGACCGACTTCATCATTCCCGACCAATACACATTGGCAGCCAAGCGACGATAGGTGCAATATGCTCCCAAATGGCCCCCTGTCGGAGTAGAATGGAACTCCGAAAGCAGTCGACTGCCCCACGTAGAAACTTTAGGGACTGCCAATCGGTCCTGATAGTAGAGGACCCCGTTAACCAATGTGTAGGGCCCTTTAACCGTACCACCCTTCTCCAAAGCCTGAATAATCGGTGCGTAAAATGGGTCCACATAAACTGCCTTCCTCAAGTCATCCCAATCTACCCACTTACGAATAGAAACAACCCCTAATTCAACGTCACAATCGTGTCTCGAAAGTGAATCAGCTGCTGCATCCGAGGAACCCGACTTATATTCAATCTGAAAATCAAATCCCAACAATTTTGCCACCCAATATTGTTGAGCTGGTGAGGTGATTGATTGCTGTAATAAATGCCTTAGGCTTCGGTGATCTGTACGGACAATAAACCTTCGACCCAACAGATATTGTCTCCAATGGGTGACCGCGAGGACTAAAGCCATTAGCTCTTTCTCGTACGTAGACTTGGTTGCATTATGAACGTATAAAGCTTTGCTAAAATATGCCACCGGGCGTCCATGTTGCATGAGGACAGCCCCGATACCACGACCAGAGGAATCACATTCTACACAAAATTCAGCAGCGAAATCAGGCATTGCAAGTATGGGTGCAGTAGTGATCGCCCGTTGTAATGACACAAATGCAGATTGCGCATCCGCTCCCCAAAGAAATGTGGAGCTTGCGTCCTTACGTAGAAGGTCCGTAAGGGTCTGGGCAAGCTTGCCATAATCCCGAATAAAATCTGTAATAAACTCATAACCCCGTAAAGTCTCGGACCCTTTAACCCCGGAGAAGCCGTTATCGGAACCTAATACCCGATGGATCCATCTTCACCCCGTCGATCGAAACAATATGACCCAGATACTCAATAGACTGCTGAGCCCATGCACACTTCTTAGGATTCACGACAAAGGACCCGAAAGCTAAAAGAAACAGAGCCAGACGAAGATGGCTGATGTGAGATTCCCAATTAGGGCTGTATATTAGGATGTCATCAAAGAAAACCAAGATGAATTTCCATAGGAACGGGCGAAACAAATCGTTCATCGTCGCTTGAAAGGTAAATGGGGCGTTTTGCAACCCGAACGGCATAACCAGCCACTCGTAATGACCCGAATTGGTCCAAAAACCAGTCTTGGGCACATCTTCGGGAGCCAACCGAATCTGATGGTAATCGGCCTGGAGGTCCAATCGTGAGAACCATGTAGCCCCATGCAATTCATCAAGTAACTCCTGAATGATGGGAATCGAATATTTGTCGGGCACCATTCGCTTATCAGTTCCCGATAGTCCACGCAAAACCTCCAGCTACCGTCCTTCTTGTGCACGAGAAGGACAGGGCTCGAGTACGGACCCGAACTAGGCTGGATCAGATTTGCTGTGAGCATCTCTTCCACTAATTTCTCGATCTCATTTTTCTGGGAAGCACTATATCGGTATGGGCGAATAGAAACCGGAGCTGCACCCAGAACCAAGGGAATTCAGTGATCACAGTCTCGAGGAGGGGGCAGCCCAGGTAATGGTTCGAGCACTTGCGAAAATTCCTGCAGAAGGTCCCGAACATCTTTGGGAATAGAGGGCAAAACCGGTAACTCCGTCGTAGCCAACTCAATTTGCCGAATAATCCAACACTGGTCGATATCCGTCAATTTCATCGATGATGCTGACGAGACCTGCCTCCTTTCAAGACCAGGGATCCTACGAAGAGTCACAGGGATGTCATTAAACATAAATGTCATTGATAAGGTGGCAAAATTTGCTCGGACCTCGCCCAAAGCAGCCAACCATGATACACCCAAGATTATATCGATTCCAGTTACCGGAAACACATAGACAAATATATCAAAAGTCACGGAGGCAAGGGTAAGACGCATACCAGTACACAGGCCAGCAGTGAGGACCTGATTGCCATCGCCCAAACGAACCGGGAGATTAGCGGAGTCATCGATATGTAGAGCAAGTTGCTTCACGATACGAGATGAGATGAAACAGTGAGTTGCGCCGCTGTCTATCATAACCACTACTTGGGCTTCACCCAACAATCCCAACACCTTCATTGTGTGCGGACCATCGAATCCACACGCGGATGCAGCGGACAATTCGAGGCCGTGAGAGTCCCCGTCAACCTGTCCTGCATCTGTCTCAGTAATATTCAATTCATTACCCGCATAGTCGTCCTCATCTTCTAGCATGACCATCACACGTTGTGAACAAACATGAGTCGGTGAATAAGGGTCCCTACACTTAAAATAAAGCCCACGAGCGCGCAAACCCAAGTATTTCGAATGGATCATATGTCGGGTGGGACGGAATCAGGACGAAGCATTAGAAGCCACGGAATCTGATTGCGTGCATGATGGCTGATCAGTTCGTGCCGGTTTGGCAATCCCGGACTCTCGGGCAGATTGTGACGAAGGCTGCAGGGAGTAGCCACCTCCTTGGCGCGAGGGGTGTGGTGGCTGGATTGGTCGAAAGCCCCCGGATTGAGGCGGCTTGGAGTAAGTTGAACGGAAATAAGAAGACGGAGTGCGGTTCGTAAAAGAGGGACGAAGCGCATCCACTTCTCGTTCGATTTCCCGCGCCAAGTGCATTGTTTCACTAATCTCTGAAGCATCTTTCGAGCGAATTCGCAACCTGATGTTGTCTCGAAGGCCATTTAAAAACAGCCCTAGGGCAACCGAATTAGAGAGATTCAAAACCACAGATAAACGAGCGATGAAGACATCCACATATTCATCGATGGACACCGTCTATCTTGTAGCAGCTAATGCCTCATATGGGTTTGTCCTAGGATCATCCCCATACCTTTTCAACACTTCAGTAGTAAGTTTCTGCCAACTGAGATCTGGGAATTGACTCATCACCCATTGAAGCCAGTGAAGAGCATTACCGCCCATTGCGATCAGAGCCATGTCAACTTTCATGTCAGAGGGGATGTTGTTCACACAAAAATACTGTTCAGCCCTGGAAATACATGCCGAGGGATCCTCGCCCTTGAAAACAGGTAACTTACTTTTGCTTGGCAGTTGTGACACCAGTGATGGCGACTGTGTATGTGATCCCGCCGAAGATTCCCCAGTAGCGACCCCTTTGTCCTTTGCTAACAGCAACAACGTCGCTTGGATATCCGATAGCTCGAACGGACATCCTGCATATCCATCTGCATCTCCTCAGCCCGAGTGGTCAACGCTGCTACCCCCTTCTCTAACGTAGCAACAGTAGTTTCCAATGATTCAACACGTGACTCGCTTCTCGTTATGGTATCCGGCAGGTCGGACCAATTTGTTAGAAGCAAGGGAGTAACACACTGAAAAATCAAGAATTCCAACAGATAAATCTGTCCAACAGAATAATTTGTCCAAGCCAATATGACAATCAATAATCTCTGCACACCTTAACACAGTGCTTACGCAGTACTTATAATACTACTTAAGTTCATGGGAAACATGCCCATTGATTAGTAATTAAGCTCATGGGAAACAGACCCATTTACTAGTAATTAATTCATGCAGAAAATAATAAGTAATTAATTCAAACAGAAAACCACAAGTAATTAAAGATAATAAATAGCTACTTCCCCTTGATCTTCTTCTTTCCTCGTTCACGTATGCTATACATAACAATTTTGCTTCTATATAGGCTACTTTCCTATTTGGGGCTATTGTTTTGTTTATAAGCATTTAAAAAGTGGGTCAAAAACAAGAAAGTAATCTTTTGTTTAGAATTGGAATTTTACTATTGTTTGTTTGTACTACTTTTGTTCAGGGATTTAAATGATAAAACTGATAGGATGGCTAATGCCACCTTACTTAGTGTGAAGATGATTAGAATATCACCGCTGAATTGGTGATTGGAGAAATCTATTATTAATAGACCGATTACAGGAATACAACAACTTTCCCAAGATACAAGGAGATTTACATGGAAAGAATATAAAATAAATAAATACATTGGATAAAGACTAATTTATATTCTTTATCTCTAATACTTAGGGTACAATACATAGAAAGAAAAGAGATAGGAAGAAGAAGGGTTTGCCATTTTGGTGCTCGTTTCTGCACTGTTTTAATTGGTATGTGGGCATAGAGATTTTTCGTTTGTTTATAGACACTTTGAGAAGAAAAACCATCAGTTTATGTAGGTAAATGACCAAATCTGGTAAATGTCTTAATTTTTCATGAGGAATAAATCTCACGAATGATTCAAGAATGACTTAATTTTTATTTTTTTATTATATTCTTTCAATATATGTAGTGAGCTTCAAATCTGCTCATGTTTGGATCTATTTAAAGGTCCAAAAAAAAGGTGAGTCTCCCTGTTGAATGTCAATTCACAGGATGAAGATGGTAAATCTAGCCAAAGGTTCAAGAAAATGTGAGTCTCCCTGACAAAGTTTATGTTTAAAGCTGGGTAATTTTTTCTATTGGAATCATCAAGAGTGATTAATGAGTTATTATTTTTGGATCTAATTTTTTATTTTTTATTTTTGGTTCATGTGGGTTGATTTTTTTTGCAGAAAGAATCATTTGAATTCAAATTGGAAACAAAATGGTTTTTTGCATTTGATTGTGCTAATTTCAATTTTTTCACTCTGTTTTTTTACACATTTGATGTGTTGGCTTTCATATGGGTTTAATTGTGCTAATTTCAATTCTTTCTACTCTGTTTTCCTTGTCAGGTGGATGTACATTTTATTCAGCGAGTGTACATTTTCAAATGTGTAGAGTAATTTCTGTCAAATTTAAGTGTGATGTACTTAATTCTGTATTTGGATTTATACAAATGAGGACTCTTGTTTAGCTTATTTTTTGTATAAATGGGAACTCTTGATTGATTTTATTTTATTGTATAAATGAGAACTCTTAATTAGTTTATTTGTTGTATAAATTAAAACTCTTGATTGGTTTATTTTTTTGTATAAATGAGAACCCTTAGTTGGTTTATTAGGGAATGTTAAAAAAAAAAGAAAATTTTGAATTCTAGGCTTACCTTTTGATATTCATATTCCGTTTAAAAGATCAATTAGGGATTGCTTATGTGGCACATTTTTATTGAGCGATTGCACATTTTATTTTATGAGTATACATTTATTGAGGGAGTACAAATTTTATCATTCGAATGTACATATAATTGAATTAGTGTTTATTTTATCTGTTAGGTGCACATTTTTTTAGCTAGTGAAAAATATATCTTTCGAGTATACATTTTTTTAAGGAATTACATTTTATTAATCGCATGTACGTTAAATTGGTTGACTGTACATCATATTATTCGACTGTACATGTTATGTCGGGTGTTCATTACATGATTCGATTGTACATTTTTTGAAATTAATGGATATGAATAATAACAAAAGGGAAAAATAATTGTAAAATTAAGAGAAAAATGAACAATAATTGAATTTACTACTGGAATTGAAGAGAGAGAGAATATTGACAAATTTTGAGAGTGAAAGAGAGAGAGTGTGAGTGGAGATATAATAAAAATAATGAATGTGGCCAACAATGAATACAAATCTTATATGTAACAATTTGTGTCCATTTTAATTGAATTTATACAGTTGAGAGCAAGTGGTAGAAATTAGGAAAAATAATTTATAAGATGTGAGGTGGGCCACACACTAATATAAAATAATATTATAATGGAAAGATGGGGGAAATGTGTTTTGATGGGTGATGATGTAATGAAATGAAAGAAAAAGTAATGAGGTGTACATTTTAGTTGTTCGCGTATATATTTATTGATCATGTGTACAGTTTATCGTTCGAATGTACATTTTATTGAGTAGGTGTTCTTTTTAATTGTTCGAGTGCACATTTTTTAATGATGTGAATTTATCGTTGGGGCGAAGGTACCGTGGGTCCTGCAGATGTTTGAAGAAGGTGGTTCTTAGAAGCTTTCTAGCCACGGCGCACCGCCATTTCCTCCTCCTTCGATATATAGAACATATATTTAGTCAATTCACTGGTCTGGTGTTCATTACATTCTTCGATTGTGCATTTTTTGAAATTAATGGATGAATAAAAGTAAAAGGAAAAAAATAAATGTAAAATGAAGAGAAAAATGAACAATGATTGAATTTACTATTGGAATTCAAGTGAGAAATAATAGTGACAAATTTTGAGAATGAAAGAGAGAGAGAGTGTGAGTGGAGATATAATAAAAAAAAATGAGTGGAGCCAACAATACATACAAATCTTATATGTAACAATTTGTACCCATCTAAATTGAATTTACACGATTTAGAGCAAGTGGTAGTAATTAGGAGAGAGTATTGACAAGATGTTAGGTGGACCACATACTAATATAAAATAATATTATAATAAAAAGATGGGGGATGTACATTTTATAAAATGCATGTACGTTATATCGATTGATTGTACATTTTATCATTCGAGTACAAATGTACTGATTGGGATATTTATTACATGATTCGTTGTGCTATTTATGTTGGCTAAAAGGCACAAATATTTAGAAGAGGGCCTTGAGCAACATCACGTGAATATTTTCACCTAAAAAATTAACCAGTGGATGTTAACTTAACCAATAGAAAAAATGAGATAATAAACCAATCTTTGACACATATATTTTAAAATCTTAATGTCATGATTAACAATAGTCATGATTACTAACTTTCTGACACATATTTATTGATATTGAAGCAAAGGGGGTGAGCATGGGTGGAATAGGGTGGGTTGTTAACTACTAATATTATTAATACATTATTAGGTGGATGGTTTGGTTCTGACGTATTATTAGGTGGGGGAGGGGTGTAATATTTAACATTTTTTTCTATAATTGTATATAGTAAGGTTAGTGTAGACATTTTAACTTTCACTTTGTAGTTTAATGTATTACTTTTGTTGACTTTGGGTTATTAGCAAAGTTAAATCTTTGATTGTAGCTAAGAGTTCTCAACCCTTGAAATTAATGTCTTTCAATACTTTGAGTGGGTCTCTAGTGCACCAATTCAAATTGGTGCACTCTACACCCTAACCCCTAAATAGTGAACCCTAAATTACATATGAACCATTTGGGCCGGGTGAACCATGAACCACTTGGGCCGAGTGAACCATGAACCACTCGGGCCGGGTTTCGGGTAGGGTTGGGTATTTAAAAATTTAAAAAAAAATCTAAAACTGAAATTAAAGTTAAAACAAAACCGAAACTGAAAAAAGAAAAAAAAGTTATAACCCAAATTTAAATAAATTAGGTAGGGTAGGGGCGAGTGCACGGATTCTAAATCCGTGCACCTGGTGTATTTGAGACCTTGCCCAATACTTTTCATAATAATTATAATTATTAGTTTATTCTTATTCTTATTTTTGTTACTGTTATAATAATAAAAGAAATAGTAATTGTTGTTATAATAATAGTGATTATTATAATTACTACTATTATTTTTATCATCCCATTTATCTATTTATTAATTCTCGAGACCAAAGATTTCATGTAGTACGTACGTAAATATATTACACAAGCCCATGTAGTTATAAATCAGACCACCTTATTCTCATTGTTTCTTTACCTTGGGCCATGTAAACCAAGCCCAGTTATTTCTGATAAACGGTTTCGTTAAATAATACTCCTTGCGCCATATTATTAACGAGGAGTGTACAGATTATATAATGCATGGTTTTCAAATAAAAATTGAAATTACGTTTGCACTAATCCGTTTTGTCATGACAATCTTAAACGTGGTTTTAAATACTAGAAACATCTGGATACATCTTCTCCTTAATTAATTAATCTAATGACGATCATATATATCCACGCTTTACGTATATTGCCCCCATGCAACCATACACGTATCTGCATGCAATATCCAATCTTCTTTATAAAGTGATTAATTCAACGGCTTACATGTCTAAATATTTGTTTATTTATTTATTTATCAGATTGATTTAATTGCATGATCTAGCAATGGTATTACTCATGCACAGATTTAGATTTGATTGAAAATCTCCGGATTTATATAATTACAGGAGTAGAATATAAAATTCAAAGTTCGTTGAGGATTACTGAACACCTCATTATAATGCAATTGAATCAGTTAATTTAAATAATCATGGAGTTGTAAACTAAACGACGACGTGGTGGCTAATTAGGGCAGGGCCCATTTAAAATATTCATGGATTGTTGACAACTAATTACGAGAAGAAGTATGTTCCTAATCTGAATGACGAAATAATGGATTAAATTAGTGATTAAGATTTATTAATTTTATGCTGGTTGATCCCATTGTTATTAC
This sequence comes from Stenogyne calaminthoides, assembly GCA_037126765.1. Lineage (NCBI taxonomy): Eukaryota > Viridiplantae > Streptophyta > Magnoliopsida > Lamiales > Lamiaceae > Stenogyne > Stenogyne calaminthoides. The sequence continues at coordinate 1,239,211 of JBBCBC010000040.1, forward strand.
GATCGGATTATTAAATTTATGGCGACTATATACGGACAAGTGTGCTAAGATTTGCATGATTTTAAATAACTAATTATTTAATTTGTTGACTGATTATTTTGATATTATGTCTAATGAGACCCTAACAGGGAGCAGGAGACGAGGTTTGATAATACTTTAGTGTTAAATGGTTTTTAATTGTTCTTTTAATTAATTTAATTAGTTCATAAAGTACTATAATTAAGTTAATGATAGCTTGCCATGTTTCATTCAAAGCGAATTGTTCACATAAATGGATCAGGGAATGGTTTAGGGGCACGCTCGCCTTCTTGGATTTTAATTTTTTTTATTAGTATACATATTTTTATCTAAACCTTTATTTTATATCGTTTTGTTCTTTTATATTAAAAATATAAATAATTAATATAAAGTCGCTTTGTGGACAATATTATTAGAGGGAGGACAATAATAATTACTTAATTAGTTTATAATTTATAATCAAATAACTCATTTAATAAATATGTGTTTTTTTTTTATAAAAAAGTATAAGGATGTGTCATACAAATCAAGAAAGTCAGTAGTAATAAAAATAATATGACATTTTTATCCTTTTATTTACGTTTATTTTTTTTATTTTTTTTTACAAAGACGTTAAATTTGTTTAGTTAATGCACATTATTATAAATTATAAGTAGAAGAGCAGTATTGAAATATGACAATATTCTTAAATTTATTTTCTAAAAAAATAGTTAAAATATATCAGGTGGAGTAGCTTCTTAATTTCTACCTCCAAATTTTGAAGCACCTAGACAAGAATGGAAACTAATAAATTAAGTTGAAAAAAATAATTGAAAAAGGTAATCATCTGAGACAAGGAAGCTTATGAGGAAAGATTATTTTGACCATATTTAGAGCTATCTGCAAAGGATTTTGTGAAAATAATATTATATTGTTTGACCAAAATCAAATCTCGTTAGCTAAGAGGTTGATGATTAAATTACCTGAAACCTAACGACTTTTATAATATATTGCTTGCTTGTCTTCTTCAAACATGTTCCTGGGAACTATGAAACTTGTTATGCATCATTGCACAAATAATTTTTTGATTGATATTTGTTTTTAATCGTTGATCCTTTATTTTTTTTTTGTTATAATTAAACTATACATAACGAATTAAAGTAAATTGTGCAACCATGATGCATATTAGGTTGAAGTAATTACAATGTGTTGAAAATATTACACATAAATGGGAGAGTATCTTAAGTTATAAACCCTAGTTGCACATATTCATTTAGAGGTCCCATTTAATAATAAAAGAGTTGATCTCCCATGAACCAGGTCTATACTATAAACTTGAATTATTTGACTTATTTCACTCATTTTCAACACATTCTAACCAATTAAACTTGATCCGTATTATATTTTGGGTAAGTTCAAATGTCATGAATTAAAAAGAAGCTGGTTCATAGCATGAACTAGATCCATACAAATTTTTATCATAATAAAATATGTAACACCCCCAAAATTAGGAACCGAAATCAATTGCTGATATTGTTTTATTGAGATGTTGAGTTTGTATTTTCATATTATTGAACACGGTGAATGAATAAAACTTTCAGTTTTTTGTTTTAAACTTTCTTTTAATTAGCTCAAATACCCACTTTAATTGTGTGTGTGATATAAATATATTTAAACTAATGGGAGTGTATGAATTAAGGCTAGAAGGGCACTACATCTGCACAATTAATTGCGGGTAAGTTTTGTATGCACCCAAATGTATCGTGTGCTTATAGTATATTTTAAAATTATTCAGAAAAAATAATTACACGATTCAGTGTAAATAAAATGTATCTTTCAATATAATAAGTTGTATGATTCTAAAATGCATCATGACGTTTTAATGCACATGAGATCCACTCTTGGTCGAGATTTTTTTTAATACCCAAGTAATAATACATAATAATAATTCAAGTAGACACGAACATATGTACACAAATACTTAAAATATACTATTATATATGCATACAGATTGTGTGTGTGTTCACTCTGGAAGATGATATATATATATATGTATAGGTGAAAGTGGCTGTTGACAAATTGACATAATTAAGAATATAAATATGCATTGTTGATAAATACGTACGTGGATGCACGGAATCCCCCCAATTTAGAAACTACGCTTTTGCAGCAGGTAAACACGTGTAAGACCCAAATTTCTATCTAAAGTGGAAAACGCTATAAGAAAATAATGACCACCGCATACAAAATCTAATATATTTTGATAAGCATGATGGCATATTCAGTCATACCATCCACATAATAGTATTTCATATATAAGTCATGTGAGTACATTATTTACTTTTTATTCAACCTTTTTTTTTCATATATAAGTTTGTGCACAAGGTCACAAGATCCCCAAAATTTGTTGAAAATATGAAATTTATATCATTACACATATAAATGTTATGAATATATGTGTAATGATATCAGTTGATAAATGTTATGATATTAATTTATAAATGTGATGATAAAAAAATCATACTATAAAACTTGTTACAAAAGACCCACTAAATTTCGTGTCAGGTAGTGTTAAGAAAATTAAATAAACGAATTAATTTCACATCTTTCTATAAATTCGGACTTTTAGATAAGATGAAATTCTTTCATGGTATCAAAGCCTTCAGGCTCACACCCACGTCCTGAGTTCGATTCCCGCTTGAAAATAACTACAATCGCATTAAATTATTCACTCGATAGGTCTTCCCCCAATGATGGAGTAAGAGAATTAAGTCCACAAGTGAGAGAGAATGTTAGAAAAATTAAATAAACTAATTATTTATTCCACGTCTTTTTATAAATTCGGACTATTGGATGAGACATAATTTTTTCGGTTAGGATTTAACAAAGGCAATTAAACATCTTATGACTTTGTTTCGAAAAAAACATCTTATGACTTCATATAAATAGTTTGGTTAATTTCATCATATTTTCGAATTTATAACAAATATTAATAAAGTTTTCTCCGAAATGTGATTGAAGTTCAAAATTCATTTTCATTACTCCAATTTTTCCCGAGTAAATGTTTTATAAGAAAAGTAGGGAAATTAAAAAAAAAAAAAAAGAACCCTCCTTCGGCACCAGTTATGTGCACATTTATCATGTTAATTCTTACCCCGCCATAATAAATATTAATAATATATGATGCACAAAATGTATATAATGTTTTTAGCATTTTTTTTTTATCGGGCAAAATTAGTTGTTAGAAGTTAATACACTAAGCACCCAAATACTTCACGAAATCACGAACCCACCTTATAACTCCTATAACTTCAAATTCGTTTTCGAAGGAAATCGAACCTGGGTCTCCCGCTCAAATGAGTGGCAAGGTGGGCTAAGTCACCTGGTTATAATGTTTTTAGCATTTGATATATACCTTCCCCAGGCAATAGAAAACCATATATAGCCCTACTCTCAATACTTAAGTAATTATTTTTCTGATTTATATCTGTCCAAATTAAGATTTTTTTTAACCACAATAATATTGTTTAGCTCATATTATTGCAATGATAAAAGGTGTAGATCAGCCCGTCCACAAAGTCCGGAATTAAGGTTCTGTTTAAACTGGAGAATTTAGAACATATATAAAATCTATAATATTATAGGTAATTGTAAATGGAATAAGATTACATGTTTCATAATTGGTGTTCCACTTTATATTTATAATATGGATGAATGACACGTGAAATAAAATAAAATACAACGAGCCACCATATTCTGATTTCATGTATTAAAAATTTTGCAGAAAAAAATATACTAATGGACTACGAAAACTCGAAAAGTGGAACAGGAAAATCGGAACGATGGTATACATTGTTTTGAATTTAAAATCCATCATTTTCCTAATGATTTGATATTCAAGAAGTTAGACGAGGAGTCCCAATTGAAATTAAATTCAAGAGTTATGATCAATTGAAATTGAAGCAATGTAACTCAGTGTTTTCATAACCGAACCGGTGATCAAACCGGTCTAGGCATGTTGAACCGTCGGTTCAACCGTTAAATTGATTTATGCATATTTCTTTTATATTTTGTATGTTACATTAAAAAATAAATATTTATTCATAAAATATTAAAATTATACTAATTTATAACTTATAAATCTTATATTAAAATAAATACAATAGAGTTTGGAGACCAGAGATGATGACGTTGTGGATTAATTCCACACAATATGTGACGACGATAAAGAGATTAAATGAAATTAATGACTTGTGAATGAATTTATTTGAGAGAAAATGATATTGAGATAAAAACAATAACATTATATAGAGAGGTTTAGAAAAAAATAATAAAAAAATAAAAAAAAAGTGATTTAATAAATAATAAAAATAATAAAATCGAATTAACCGTTTTTAAGGAGTAATTGGACCGGCGACATGAGCGGTTCACGGTTCGACCGGTTCAACCGGGCGGTTCAACCGATTTTTGAAAACACCGGCTATTTTCAGAAAAAACATAAGTTCATGATTGGGTAGGGGATGTAACAACCGTACCGACCAATCAGTCTAGTTTTGAAGACTTTGTGCTAGGTCAAAACATTTTCCGGCTGCCACTTGTCCTTAAATTATATTTACCTTGAGCTATTAATTACGTTACATTTTAATTTAATGTGATACTCTTAAACATCAATTATATGGCACAAGTATATCACATTTTAATATAATGAATAATATTTTGATAAAAATAATTAATACTAATTAACAAATTAATATTTTATACTTAACTAACTATCGCCTCTTAAAAATCTAATGGTCTTTTCCAAAAATGAAAAGAAAAACTATGGTGCATTCATAAGTTTGATAAAAATATGTGAGATGGGTCTTATTTCTCATATTATATGACCCATAAGTAACTCCAATTCGATCATATTAATATATGTCCAAAATTCTATATTTTTATCAATATATATATATGTAGTTTTATGTATACAAAATCCATTTTCTATACAAAATGCTACTATTTACGTAGTTTTATGTATTTGATAGTTTTGAGGTATTAGTTGGTTGGTTAACACGCGTACGTGTTTACAAGTTAATCAATTGTATTAATATTAATTTAAAACCAAAGAAATTGGAGTAAGTCAGTTGAAATTTGTGCATAGTATGTACTGATACCATTTTACATATAAATTAATATTATTGTAATTGTAATTTAATATTATATATAATATTTGATTGTATAAATAATATGTATTAATTTATAAGAATAATTATATTAGAGCATAAATATAATGGTATTAGTATGGATCCATTTTCATTTCATAAGGGGTTTATGGGTTTATGTTGGAAAAATTGATTATTTTATGATAAAATTTATTAATTACTAATTAATTGTTGCATCTCATTTGTCCTTATATATGTAAACACACATATATATTTATCAATTTTATGTTTGGATGCACAACATGCACTGTATATGCTTATGCATCAATAACGCCACTAAATATAAATTTGAAGTGAAAAGTAATATATAATTGTACAAACATATTATCTTTAATTAATCTTCACATACACTCAAGTCCTACGTTAATTTCCACCACGGTTCCAAAACTTATTCATCATACGAACATCATTATAGTTGACAAATAAATAAAACCCTTTTCACCACACAAATGTTAATTTCAAGCATACATAAGCAAAACCCCTTTCTCATTTCACACTAAAAATTAAATAAAAATATATATTTCTGCAACATTTTCACCCCTCATAAACAGACAGCACACAAGAAAGACAAAAGATCACGTAGACCCCAGGGCCGGCGCCAATCCTATTGACTTCATATCTTCAATTTTTCTCTCTATAAATAGGGTGTCACCTTCTCATTCCGACCCTAGCTACAACTTTATTTCAATTTTCTTCCAAAACTTTCCTTTTTGCAATAAAATCATCATCTTCCATTAATTATATATTATCAAAAGCTCAATTTCTTAATCTTCAATTGAAAAAAAATGGGACGTTCACCTTGTTGTGACAAAAATGGTCTTAAAAAAGGGCCATGGACGCCGGAGGAAGATACGAAGCTTACGCAGTATATTCAAATGCATGGCCCTGGAAATTGGAGAAATCTTCCCAAAATTGCTGGTATGTATGCACACATGTTACGTATATTAATATGTGCATATAATTTATTGTTGTGTTTTGTTACATTATTAACTAATTGAATGCATATTTAATTGTGTAGGCCTACAAAGATGTGGGAAAAGTTGTCGTCTTCGTTGGACGAATTATTTGAGGCCTGATATTAAAAGAGGAAGATTTTCGTTCGACGAAGAGGAGACCATAATTCAACTCCATAGTGTTCTTGGCAACAAGTAAGATCTTTGTTACGGTAAATTGCACTTTTTAGTCCAATAAAAATTTTCGTGTTACAATTTTAACTAGTCCCATATTATATGGTGGTCATGAATTTGATGGAAATTTGGCTAATAAATAATAATAGGACCAAAATCAGACAATTTTGAATCACGTGTGAAATGACCCTATTCCTGTAGAACCAAAAGTGCAATTTTATTTTTTTGGACCTAAAAACAAGGCCTAACATATTACTTTTTTTTTTATGATCAGGTGGTCTTCAATCGCGGAGCGATTACCAGGAAGAACGGACAACGAAATCAAGAACTACTGGAACACACACATTCGCAAGAGGCTCCTACGAATGGGAATCGATCCAGTGACGCATGCCCCACGCCTCGATCACCTAGACCTCTCGTCACTACTCGACTCGACTCAGTTCAATCTACCTAGCCTAATTCGCCTCCAAACCCTTCTAAATCCGGGAGCATTGAGAGTTGCTATGAGCCTATTATCATCAAACAATGATCAAAATCAATTACTAAATATTTCTCATCTTGATCAAAGCCAATTATTAGGGGCACCCACGATCCAATTACCTAATCAGTTTGAAAATATTATCAACCAACAAATTCCATCTAATGCCCCTACTTCTTCATTTGATCACATTATGTCTCAATCATTGCAAGGGGATATGAATGGTAATGGTCAAATATTTCAAAATAATTTAATACCTACTTCCACCAATATTACTACAAGTGACCACAGTCTTCCTAATGTACAAAATTTTGGCAATGGAATTAATATTTCCGATCAAATTAGACAAGATTTGTCCGAAAATTCGAGCTTTCAGACGTCCTTCAACAGCAGCAACAACAACAACCAGGGTAATTTCGGGCTCGATTCGGTATTTTCTACACCTTTGTCTAGCCCTGGTCATATTATCAATGAAGATGAGAGGGAGAGCTTTTGCAGTGATTTGTTCAGGTTTGAGATTCCAGAGGGTTTGGATTTTGATGATTTCATGTAAACGTTACCGAGTTTATGTTGGGTTTAAATTTGGTTAGATTGATACAGTTTGTGTTTAAAGTGTTCGATTACGGCTAGGTGATCATACACGAATTCTTTTTTAAGGTTATGTATAATCATGGGTTTTATTTTATTTTTTGTGTTTATATAAATAGTTGTTTTTGTTATATTTGTGTGATGGTTTTATATTTGGATCTCTTCTTAAATAATTACTTAGAATGTTTTATCAGATTTTATTTTTCTTAACATACTTTTGCCCGTAAAATATATATTTTATTATTATAGCTTAAAAGTAATTACATAGCTAGCATATGATGTGACCAACTCTCACCCATAATGTAGTATAAAGTAATAATGTAATATATTCATTAGTTTTTCAACTCTCATCTAAATGCTCAGTCAAAATACGTACATGTGTACGTAATTTATCTCTCTGTCATAATGTGGCAAAAAATTAATTAATAAGGAGCTCTATTTTCAACTTGTTAATAATCGAGTGAGCTGAAACATGTCTAAATTAACAAATGTTTGAGTTGAGTTCAGCCTCAGTTCTTGGCTAGGCTCGGCTCGAATAACATCACACAACCTTAATTTTTCCCAAAAACACACTCATTAACTGTATTTTTGAGGATATTGTAGCGAAAATCTTGTGATATAAACTAATTAATTAGCTGTTATAAAAGTGTGTGTATTAATTTATGGACCCAAACAACTTCACATTCGCACATTACGATTGCTGTAGAGTAGAAAGTTTGTTCAATAATTTCAAACACGTTGTCATTTTGGAATTGGAAACCTCATGTACCATTATGTACATGTAGTCAAGTCAAAAAGTTAATTTTTGTATTGTAATGAACTTTTCATTTTCACTTTTAATGAAAAACGTGTGGAATCACAAAGGAAATACATGGAACAAAAGTTTCCATATCGATATAGTGCAAATAGATATTGTGTGTGATACACATTTAGACTTTTAAGCTGTAATTTAGCCCCTATGATTGTTATGACTTATGTGGAATAAAATGCAAACTTCTTCAAGATAAAGTGATGATAGATTGCCTTTATAGGACTTCCCTATTTACTAGTTTCAACTTTAATTTAACCTTGAAGAATATACGACAATAATTATATACATTGGAAATGTAGGACAATATATTTTAAAATTTACAAAGATAAGACAATATATTTTAAAATGTGTAATTGTAGGACAATCGAAAAAGCCCGAATAAGCCCAAATTAAGTTAAAATGTCACATTAGTTGCATGATTGTCATACATTTACAGATTTATGGACTTGTGAATATAGGACACTATTTTTTTTTTAAATCTGTAAATTTGGGACAATCTTGCAAAATTTCAGATCGATTTGGTCTTATTTGGGCTCGATGTCCTACATTTACAAATTTTAAACATATAATCCTATATTTACAGATTTTAAAATATATTATCATACATTTCCAATCATATAAAATTATTGTCCTTAAAATTATAACGTTGTCTAAAACTTTCACGCTTGACATGAATTCAAAATTTTTAATTAATATTTTTAAATATAAGTGTGAAAAATGCGATAGCATAGATACAATTTTGGTGGGCCTATATATCTACATCTTTTTTTGGTGGGCCTATCTACTTTTGGCACACTAAAGTTCACACATAGAAGCCCAATATGACAATGTGCAAAAAAAAGTCCCAAAATCTACTGTTTTTAAAGTTCATGAATTTTGATCAATAAAAGGGATATTATGATAATTTTTAAAACATCAAATATGAAATTTCACACGTATCCAAAGTATCTAAATAAAATCTGTATAGAGGATAAATAAAAGACATTAATTGCTGATGATCAAAACAAATCAATTTAAGTCACTCCCAAAATATCCCTTTAACGAGGTTCAACAGTTGTACAATGTACTACGAAATTTCCACACAATAATTAATTCTGTAGGCAGTAAAAAGTTTATTATTCAATATTACTGAAATTAAAAAATTACAGAAATTATATCTTATTAATTATCTTCTGAGACACAGAAATTGGTGACATATGTGTAGAGTCTGTTTAACGTTTCCTGATGATGGAAGAAGAGGGACCAGCAGCGATGTTAAACGGCTTTCCAACGTAACTTGCTGCTACTGCTGATATACGATCAATCTACATTAAAAAAATATTATAAAAATGAATAATTATTAGTATCGAAAACATAATTGTTCCTGCAAAATTTGTAGAGATCAAAGCTGTGATAACAAATTTTATTCTATTTAGTCTTTTTTAATCGTGTGATGCATCTATCAAAAAAAATAATAAAAAAATTGTGTGATGCATATGTGATTTGTGTAATGGGAAATGGATCTCAAAATTACTCAAATTCAAATTTAATTAAAAAATGAGTTGGTATGCGGTGTGAAATTTGTTTACCGTGAAACTAATTTTTTTTTTTTTACAGGCATACTCTTTAGTAATATAAGTCACACCCTTCAATTATCACTACGATACCCTTTGCTATAATATAAGTCACACCCTTCACTTTTATAAGTAATACCCTTTATAGTAAAAAGTCACACTCTTTAATCAGTTTCACCGTGAAACTTGTTCACCCTATACTTTGTCTTAAAAAATACAGCAACTCAAAAAAAAAAAAAACACATCTAAATCCGAACATTCAACTTTACATATGTAGAATGAAATGTTTAAAATTATATTTAAAGAATTTATTTCATCTCAGAGTCTGAACTTGTAGAAAAGTGGAATCTAATTTATATAAATTCCCTAACAAAAAAGGAATTTTTTTTTTTTTCGTTAGTAACTTTGCCACTTTTTTATTTTAATCATATTAAATTTTACATTTTGATTTTCGTCCAGTAACTTATATACTTTCGACTTTTTGATCATTTTAATTTTTAAATTTTGATTTTCGTCCTTTACCTTTCGCGGTTCTACCACATTTTATTTTGTTTCATATGTAAATTACATGATAAAAATAAAAAACCAAATAATTAATAGGACCAAAAAGTAAACATAATTTAAAAGTTATATGACGAAAATAAAAAATTAAAAGTCAACAGAGTTTTAAAAAAAAAAGGTTAAAGTTACTGGACAGAAAAATTTAAATAAAATAATTTTTGATGTTAAAGTTAAAAAAGTTGTACCTCTTCCCTAAGTCGGACATTCTCCATTCTTAACTGACGCTCATCCAGGGAGAGATGGTCGCTAATGGCGGCCATGCGGCCACATGCAGGGCAACACGCATTGCTCAGAGCCTCTCTGTATCTCATATTTTCGGATCGAAGCTTTTCGTTTTCGTCACGAAGATGTTTGTTCTCTTGGCGCTCATGCTTTGACTGCAAATATGTGAAAATATTTGTTCAAACGAATTAATTTCATACCTATTTAAAAGTTCGAACTTTTAGATAAGACGAAATCCTTTTAACATTTTATTAAATGATATTACTATTAATAGATTAATGATGATGACGACGATGATGATTAAAGAAAGTGAAAAACGTACAAGATAAAACTAAATAGTGAACCATAAATCCTCTATATCATGTAAGTATTAAAATCGGTTCACAAGATAAAAGTACAACGTGTTTGCACGTTCGTAGAATTAACATTAACAATGTGACATACAATATTATTACATTGGTGTTCATGTAGTATAATTGTAACGCAATATTACTATATAAACAAGCTCCTAGTACTTTTAAGGCAAACTAGTAAAATTATCTCTATGATCCGATCCGACCAACATGTTTTTTCTTTTTTTAACCTGCGAGATTCTTGTCCTCTATAGTAAGGGTATAATATAAATGCAAATGATTTCTTTGGGATTTAAAAATCTTATAGTTTTATTGCGTTTTGTTAACCCGTTAACCTTTGTATGTCCCTTCTTAGTACAAGCACATACCGTTAAAAAAACGTACAAGATTTTGTAGAAAAACCCAAATATCAAAAGGATCACTTAACAAACTAAAAATTCAAGACATAATTAAATATAAAATCTAATATATTTAACAATAAAAAAAATTGTCTTGAGAAAAATGCAAAATAGTACCTTCATTTGAGTGCGCTTGTTTTGGAACCAGAATTTAATCTGCAATGGTTCCATCCCCACTATTTGGCTAAGTTCATTTCTTTGCATGGTGTCCGGGTGAGGGCATTGTTTGAAAAACCTACACAAAATATGACCAAAATTAAATTAAAAAATTCATGCCAAATTAATTATTTAATTTTACGTACGCTTCCATTGCTTCGATCTGGTGCTGGGTGTGACGATGATATCTCTTCCTCTTAGGGTTCTGATTCTCCGTGTTTGCATCTTCACCGCTCGATTTTTGGTCAATCTCTTCGTCTTCAGTTCTCTGCACCTCATCCTCGTCGGACATGTTCGAACCTTGCCTTCCATCCATATTCATACCCTGCAATGCCATATACATTTAATAAATTTAATTGTTAATTTCCAAATATTATTTTATATATATTGATTATTGAATTTTTCAATACATATATGGATGTAACGTTTCTAAAAGACATGGTACGTGACCTCTATATGGCATAACATTTGGAAACAAATTTATAAATCCAAATATTATGATCATGCACATTTTAAATTATGTACATTGTTTTATGTGTTATTTAAGAATTTGTTTCCTTAAGAAGAAGGATCGCCAACGAGTAGTATATAAAAAGTGAATAATACATTTTTTTTTCTCCAATAAAAGAAGAGTTAGGAAAAAATTATTGTGATATTAAAGCACGTACTTAGGAAAAAGTAAAAGAAGAAAATAATAAGTTTTTTGAAAAATTATAACTTAGAGATTCTTCGTTCAGAGAGAAGGCAGTGAGGAATGAAGCAGGGCAGGTTAAGAAGAATGAGACACGGTGAATTTATTGAGAGAAAAATAAGAAGATCGGAAGTTACATTTAAGAGAAATGTTTCACAATTTTAAACTGGAAAAGAACCACTAAATTGGGTAAATAAGGAGTGCGGAATTATAACAATTAAACAAAATCTATTATCAATTATAGCTTTAAAGTAATATCAGATCACGAATATTCACAAAATCCATTTTAGCTTTAAAGTATATTTATTTAAGCATTGTGTCAATAAAAAAAAAGTTAAAATAATAGATAAAGAATTTTTTTTTTCCAATTAAAATTACACTGAATCGAGCTCACAGCCTTATACGTGTTATTGATTAAATACTAATTTTCAAATTAATATATTCCCAATTACTCATTATAGTTCACTTGTCACATAATATTGATTAGTCTAATATTACGGTCTCATTTAAGCATTAATTTATGTGGATTAAAAAATTTAATAATTCACTTATCAGAAGAAGAAAATAAGTGGTGATAAAATCAGAATAGAAGATCACAAACCGTGGAACTGTGATTGAACAAAATGCTTAAGGAAAAACATAATAAATTTGTTAGGAATAATTATGGAGAAAATAATAGAACTAGGAATTTAGAGACAAATAATTTGGTTACCCAGTTCGTCAGGAATGACTACGTCTGGGGGCACTACCAAGCCAGGAGATTCACTATTTTCGTGTGTTATTTTCGTACAAAGAGACAAATACAATGAGTCAATGTATTTAAATGAGACATGGGCTAAAGCCCTAATTCACGCCAAGACAAAAGGGAACCCGCTTCGACCACGGGCCTTGGTCGAGCGGTTCCTTCGATCGATCGTCGGCTTGAGCGCCTCCAATGCTCGGGTCTCCGTCGTCGCTCGACCTCCTTTTTGGTCGAAAGAAGTGTTTCGACCTAACACCATGGTCGGCGCCCGCCTCTTGCCGGATCCCTTCTCCGACTCAGGCTCCACAACCCAAAAAAATCTCCCACTGAGATCGACTCAACCGTAACTTGTCTCCCCCGTTCCAATGGTTTCTCTCACTGGTAGTAGTGGGACCTTATGTTCGGTTTCAGGGCGGTTGAAGTCATGCATAACTTCAACTTCTCTAAGGTCACAACCTTAGTCAACATGTCAGTAGGATTCTCACTTCCCCGGATCTTCATCAGCTGTAAGATCTTGTTCTCGATGAGGTAACGAATGTAATGATACCTCAACTCAATGTGCTTCGTCCTCGAGTGAAAGACCGAATTCTTCGCCAAGTGAATAGCACTCTGACTGTCACTATACAGAATACTATCCTTTTGCTCATTCCCCAACTCACACGACAGATTCTGCAACCAAACCATTTCTTTACTAGCCTCAGTGATTGCAACGTACCCTGCTTCTGCAGTAGACTGAGCTACGATCTTTTGCAACTTAGAAGCCCAAGATATTGTTGTACCACCAAAAATAAACACATACCCTGTAGTACTCCTCCTTTTGTCGAGATCATTTGATGCCAAGTCTGCATCAACATATCCTGTCAACCCAACACTTTTGCCCTCAAAGCCACAAAGCTTGTTCAATAGTACCTCTCAAGTATCTAAGGATCCACTTCACTGCCTCCCAATGCTGCTTACCCGGATTGCCCATAAACCGGCTAACAACTCCCACCGCCTGTGCAATATCTGGTCTTGTACACACCATTGCATACATCAAACTTCCAATTGCTGAAGCATACAAAGTGTTTTGCATGTAGGTCATCTCCTCTTCGCTACTAGGTGAGTCCTTGTTGGATAGCATAAACTGACTTCCCAACGGGACCCGAACTGGCTTTGCATCTTCCATACTAAATCTCTCCAAGACTTTCTTTATGTATTCAGCCTGTGAAAGATACAATTTTCCTGCCACCTTGTCACGATCGATTCGCATACCCAAGATTTGCTTGGCCTCTCCAAGGTCCTTCATAGCAAACCTTTCAGACAATTTTTCCTTCAACCTGCTCACCTCCCGAGCACTAGAGTCTGCTATCAACATGTCATCAACATATAATAGCAAAATGATATAACCATCATCATACCTCTTAAAGTAACAGCAATGGTCAGCCTCACACCTCTTGATCTCAATCTCGTGCATGAACCCATCAAACTTCTTGTACCACTGTAATGGAGCTTGTTTCAGATCGTACAAGCTCTTCTTCAACTTGCAAACTAGCTCAATACTCCCCTTAGACAAGTATCCCTCCGGTTGCTTCATGTAGATGTCCTCATCTAAATCACCATGAAGAAAGACGGTTTTCACATCCATCTGTTCTAACACCAAATTTTCTGCAGCCACCAGACTCGGAACTAATCGAATGGCAGTTAGCTTCACCACTGGAGTAAAAACATCGGTATAGTCAATACCATGTTTATGTTGAAACCCCTTCACAACCAATCTTGCCTTGTAACATTTGCTTCCATCAGCCTCCTCTTTTATTCTGTAAACCCACTTGTTTTGCAGTGTTTTCTTGCCCTTAGGAAGCTCAATTAGCTCCCAAGTTCTGTTGGTCATCAATGAATTCATCTCATCATCCATTGCAAGTTTCCACTTGTCCACATGTTCACTATGTGTGGCCTCTGCATAACTTTCAGGTTCACCACCATTAGTTAACAATAAATAATGAAGGGAGGGTGAATACCTATCAGGAGATCTCCGATCTCTCGTGGATCACAGCAGCGGAATTGTTGGTGGTGGTGTACTTGGTTCTTCCTCAACAATCACCTGATCATCTAGAACCCCCTTGCTCCCACCCGAGTTCGAAATGTCCAATTCCACAACCTGAGACTCAGAACCACCTTCTTTGGATTTCCCCAACCTGTCTTTGTACATCACCTGTTCATTAAATATGACATCTCGACTACGAATCACCTTTCGGTTTTCCTCATCCCAAAATCGATAGCCAAATTCATCACCGCCATATCCAACAAACGTACACTTAACAAATTTTGCATCCAACTTACTTCTACTCATAGAATCAACGTGAAAATATGCAACACACCCAAATACTCGAAGAAAAGACAGATTTACCTCCTTTCCCGACCAGGCCTCCTCCGGTATGCCATTTTCCAAAGGAGTTGAGGGTCCTCTGTTTATCAAGTAAGTTGTTGTGTTAACTGCCTCTGCCCAAAACATCTTTGGCAGCCCACACTTCAATCTCATGCTCCTAGCACGTTCACATAGGGTCATGTTCATACGTTCTGCCACGCCATTCTGCTGTGGGGTTCCTCTCACGGTTTTCTCCATCCTAATTCCATTCGTCTCACAGAATTCCTTGAACTTACGGAGCTCGTACTCTCCACCATTATCAGATCTCAAACACTTCACCTTGAGACTGTTTCAGGTTTTCTCTGGTCTTCCACTTCCGAAAGCATTAAAGGCATCGACTTATTTTTCAAGAAATAAACCCATACCTTCCTAAGAGAGTCGCCAATGAAAGTCATGTAATATGATGCTCCACCAAGGGATGTCACTTGTCTTTGGACCCCACAAATCACTGTGAACTAACTCCAGCTTCTGCTTCTTCAAAGCCCTGCCTCCCTTCGAAAAACTCACCATTTTCTGTTTTCCGAATACACAATCCTCACACAAACCAATGTCAACTGTCTTGAGGTCTGGTAGTTTACCCTTCGAGCACATAACTTTCATCCCCTTTTCACTCATGTGGCCTAGACGACAATGCCACAAACTTGCATTCCCCTTTTCACTAGCAAGAGCAATGCTATCCCGGGTGTTGCCTGTCATATACAACGTCCCCTCTTTATTTCCTCGAGCCACTACCATGACACCTTTGGATATCTTCCACATGTTACACCCAAAAGTCACATTGTAGCCCTCATCATCAAGTTGACCAACTGAAATCAAATTCCTCTTCAAACCAGAAATATGTCTCACATCTTTCAACTATAACACAGTCCCATTTGGTGTCTTAATCCGAACATCCCCCTTCCCTTTGATTTCCAACGGCTCATCATCAACTAGATAAACCCTCCCAAAGTTCCCTGTTGTACCTCTCCATTCGTCACAAGATTGCTACACTAATGAAACGATGCTCGAATCCTTACACCCACGACTCAATGGATCGCTTACACTCGTAATCAATGCATCCGAAGTCCTCATCGCCGCAACGTTGGCTGAGCTGTCATTCTTGTTTGGTTCATTCCCTTGTGCCTTGCACTCCCTCTTGTAATGACCAAGCTCATGACATTTGTAACACTCAACCTTACTCTTATCCTTCTTGGGCTTATCTTTGCCCATTGACTTCGATCTACCCCGATTTGGCTTTTTCTTGGATTCGGATCCGCTTTATTTCCCGTGATTCAAAGAGATCCTGGCCACACCTAACTCTTTTCTGCGAATTTCTTCGCCATGACCAAATCCCTAACCTCATCGAATTTTAGTTTCACTTTACCCATTTGAAGCACTAATGGTAGATTACCGTTCCACTCCAACTTTCCGGTAAAGAAGACAACAAAATTAAGGCTTGAACTTCATCATCAAAATCAATCTCAACCGAGCTCAATTGGGCTATGATCATATTGAACTCGTTGAGATGGTTGGCTACCACAGTATCCTCCACCATCCTCAGGTTGAATAACCTCCGCATCAGATGAACCTTGTTCGTTGTAGACGGTTTTTCATACATCTCAGTCAATATCTCCAGCATCTCCTTTGTGGTTTTTGCTTTCACCGTGATGCGAGGCGGCGTTACGGATAACGGACGAACGAACCAAACTCATCACCTTCCTATCCAGCAACTTCCACTCGTCGTCCTTCATATCTTCAGGCTGTTCACCCAACGGTTGATACAGATCTTTACCGTACAAGTAATCCTCAATCTGCAATTTTCAGAATCCAAAATCCGTTCCGTCAAACTTCTCAACAGACGATTTCCCTTCAGCCATCATAATTGCTCTCCACAGATCCCTCTAACCAGATGCTCTTGATATCAGTTGTTAGGAATTACACAAGCAATTATGGAGAAAATATAGAAGAACTAGGAATTTAGAGACAAACAATTTGGTTGGGTTAAATCCGTGAATGACTACGTCTGGGGGCACTACCAAGCCAGGAGATTCACTATTTTCGTGTGTTATTTTCGTACAAAGAGGCAAATACAATAAGTCAATGTATTTAAATGAGACATGGGCCAAAGCCCTAATTCACGCGCACAGCTGCGGAACCCGCTCGACCACGGGCCTTGATCAAGCGGTTCCGCTCGATCAGATCGACAGCTCGAGCGCCTCCAATGCTCTGGTCTCCGTCAAGGCTCGACCTCCTTTTGGTCGAAAGCGAAGTCTTCAACCTAACACTATGGTCGAGCGCCTCGCCCTTGCTGGATCCCTTCTCCGACTCAGGCTCCACAACCCAACAAAATTTATATGAATTACAGTAGTAAATAGTTCTGTATGTCATATGTCTTGAAAATCAGGGGTTAAGATTTCCTAATTATGATGTTTCACCTTCCTTTATGTTATCGTTAATACACATCATGTACTGTGACATGTATTACAAATAATTGGTGATAAATAATTATACTATCATTTAATATATGTATAACAAATCTTGAAATATAAGATTGAAACATAGAATGGACAATTTTATGCCGAAAAGCAACCATTTTTAAAACTTCGCATGTAACAAAAATAATTGCTAGATTCAGGAAAATTAAAAATCAATCATATTACATATATAAAGATAAGTTTTCAAATTTAAAATATGGATTTATTGAAATTCTTTTTACTGAATTATATTTTCACTTTAAAATTGTATTATACGTTACACAGTTCACCTATAATAATTTTAATATATTAAATGTACATTGCACAATAGAATTAATTTATAGTTTTCCATTTTAACCAAAAGGAAAGGGAAAGTTTTAATAACAATGGGCCCAAACATGTTCCAATAAAAGCTCATAGAAAGTCTCCGCCAATTTAGGCCCAAAACCTGATACTACAAAGTTGGGCTTTTGTGGATATATTTTTTGATCCTGTTATTCACAACCCCAACATTAGGAGATACACCCCTGGATTAAAAAAATTTTTATTAAAATTTTTTTGTGGGCATATCTCCTAATATTGGGGATGTGAATAACTGGACCCTATATTTTTTCCTGAAACAATCTTAGGTTGGAAATTAATAACGAGAAGATAATTAGACAACGTAAATGATTAAACAATCATTGATTTTGATTGAAAATCTTTGATTGATTCAAAATGGAGCAGTTTATGGTGGGTCTTCTTAAGATTATGAGTCCCATCATATTTGTTATTTTAAGACGATTTTTTTTTTCGAACAAATTTTTAAGACGATTTTTATTTTCATTATTTAATTATAAATATGATTTGAAATTGAATGTTGCAGATCATCATTATTTGCACGAACCGAATTACATTATTATTATCAATTAATGCCACATTAATATAAAAAATCAATCTCATAATACCACACTGATAATGAAGAAGTTAAAAAAATGTCACATGCTACCGTGCTAGGTAATTGAACAAAAAAATTGAATTGTTACAAAGAATTACTTATTTAAAAAAAAATATATATATAGGTGTGATCTAACTTTTTTAAAATAGAAGTGCTTTTACCTTTAGAGCATGTTTGTTAGGACTTATTAAGGAATGATAGATACATAAACACATGTAATATTCTGTTTGGTTGTCAATATCTGTAAACAAACATGTTGGCCTTGTATTAATATTGGGCCCGGTTTCTACTGTACTGAATTCAAGTGAGAGTGTATTCCTTCTCCCCACTTGGTATTCGTAAAACCATTAGTAGAAATCTTTTTTTTTTCCAATTTTGACCTCTAAATACTGTAACTTCTTAGGAATAGACTGCAAATCATATGAAATTACCGTCACTGTTACCATGGCAACCCCATTTCAATTTCTGATTATTCAAAACCGCAATTGCCCAATCAATAACTGCAAATCATATGAAATTACCGTCACCCTGAAACGATAATCATATTTTCAGAAAATAATTTTGACAAAATTTGTCAATTACCACCCAAATTGTGTTGAACGAGAGAATTGCAGAGGATGGATGCAAAAGTTACAATCGTGCATTAAAGAGGTAAATGAAATCAGAAGGACATGAATTAATGGGATATGTGTGAATAAGTTACCAAATGATAGTAAGACAAGAAACCCATCAGTGAATGAGAACAAAATTACTATTTATGCAAATTAATTTGTGAAGTCTATTTTAATTTATATATATATTTATGCAAATTAATTTGTGAAGTCTATTTTAATTTTGAGTAGAGTTATGATTTTAATTTATATATATATTTATGCAAATTAATTTGTGAAGTCTATTTTAATTCTCGTATGCAAATTTTGTATTCATTCTTGTGTTTCAAATTCTTGATAAAATTTGTGAAGATGAAGACGAGGGCAATAATGACTAATTTATAATTACCATTGAAATTAAAATTAAAATGCCTACCAAATAACATATAGAATATATTATTTAAATAATTAATGTGAACCAAATAAAATATATATACATAAAACTGTTTAATAAATAAATATTATAGATATCCTATCTTATCACATACATCCTACCAAACGAGCTCTTAGTGGTTGCAAGTAAGTACTTAAAAGAATAAAATCAAAAAGTTTAATTACTATTTTAGGAAAATGGTTAAAATGGGAAAAAGAAAATATAATCCCAAAGTTAAATAAGAAAAGGATTGGGTATGTAGGATTAGACATGCTAAAAAAAAACCGGAACCGCCGGTTCCATTTGTTCGATTCGAACCGAACCGAAACAAGAAGATCTGGTTCGGTTTCGGTTTTCATCATTTCCATCATTTCGAACCGCCGTTTTTTTTTTTTTTTTTTTTTTGTATTTTGTAAGTGTATTTCTTAGAATGTTAGAATTCAAGATACTTAGTTCATACTTAATACTGCAACAATTCAATTAATTCAAAATTATTGTTAGTTGATTTAATTTTTTCAAGTTTTCATCTTCATTTTTTCATTGTTTTCAAGAGTCAAATAAGTAATCTTTAATAGTCAAGTCAGTGATTTAAGATTCTAAGCTATTTCTTTTTATTTTTTAGTTATTGTTTTTTACTTTTTATTTTTTATTCTTATTATTTATTATCCTTCTATAAATTCTCACACATCAAACTCAAAAAACTCATACAATTTCTTTAAGCAAAAAATGGCTTCTTCTTCTTCATCAACAATAACTTCCGATGAAAACACTCCACCACCACCACCAACACCTACTAATATTCCGATCCCACAACATATTTTTCAATCTTTTCTATTTATGGTTCACTATAGAATCAATTCAAATATGTCAAATGGCTATGAGGTAAATCCTAACGAAATAAAACTTCATTGTAATCATTGTAACAAAGTTTATTCTTTTCGTCGTGGACGAGGATATGGAGCTTTGGTTAAACATATACAATCAAAGTATCCGAGACATGAGTCAATTTGACATGAAAATTTGGAAATGGTCCAAATGGTGATGAAATTTAATTCTACTAGACTAGTCTAACTAATTTATCATTGTTGCTTGCATTTTGGTATTGTACTAATGTTATTTTTATGTTTTAACTTTTAATTATTATAATGTAATATTTAATTTAAATTCTCATATTAACAATAATACAATAATTAAATTTCTCATCTACATTCCTTTAAATTTTAGATCCAAAAAATCAAGAAATTAAAAAAAAAAAAAACCGAAACCGGCGGTTCCGGAACCGAATTGAAACCGCTTTGACCGCGGTTCGATTCCGATTTCACCTCCGAAAATTTTGAAACTGACGGTTCCGGAATCGTGAGCATTCCTATGTAGGATGTCTCATGATTCAAACAGAAAATAGACTTTTACATCATCATTATTTCATTTGATTATAGTATTTGAAGAAGAATGAAATTAAAGGGAAAAAGGACAGCATAAACTGCCAAATACCAGACACCCTTTCCTTTTCACCTTCGTCTTTTCTCTCTCTCTCTCTCTCTCTCCTACGAATTTCTTGTTCTTCTCAAACCAACCAAACACATACCCAACTCCACTTTCTTCAATTATTTATATCATAACCAAATTAAAAAGACTTGTATAATTGTTGTTGTGCGCTTGTATGTTTCTTTTAGTAATAATTGCTACATTTCAATCAAAATGATAACTATTTTAAAACAAAGTCATGATTATTGTTTATTGACAAAAAAACTGATAAAAAAAAGATAAAATAAAATATATGGCGAATAAGTTTTACAGAAGAATGAGTTAAATTGATTAAGGATTGTGACTTATATAATTAAAAAGTGCTGATATTAATTGTGATAACTAAATGGTGTGATTTTTTTTTATAAAATATATTAATCATAATACCGAAAAACGTAATTTATATTACAGTTGAGAGTATTAATAGTGATAGCTGACAAATGTGACTTATATAATAAAAAAAATATTAATTACAAGATTAACAATTTTCACATTACATTACCTCTAAAAAGAAATTATTTTATCTACATGAAAAATGAAAATGCTAATCTACGGTAACTTCGTGAAGGATGTGCATAGTTCATATAATATCGAACAAATTGATCAAATTGAATTGTATCTATCAATTTGATTTGGTTATTCTTGGTTGTTTTGTATTCCTTTATTAACCTAAATAAAATAAAAGTTCCATCGATTTCTAATGGTAATTCTACTATGCGAAAATTGAAACGATCGAGACTATCAAAACTCACAAAAATTAATTATAAATTATCGATAAATGCAAAATATAAATACATAAGTCTAACAAATTTTCATGAGAATATTTGAAAGTCACTTTATCGCGCATCATATTTTCAATAGCGTCAGAAAATATTGCACATCTTTCTAATAATAAAACGTATGTCTACACCTTTTTGACGAAAAGCCCTTTTTTATAATAAAAAAAACGCATCTTTTTTTTTTTCATGAACTCTCCCAGATAAAATAATGGAAGCTTTCCCCTGTAAATTGTTCTCTCTCTATAACCTTTTCCTCTTCTTCTCAAAAAACTTCCCACAGTTCAATTTGCCTTTGCCCTATTTCAAGTAAAAGGAGTTCCCCAACTTTCTCATCCATCTCATAATATCCCCTCCTTTTTGGTTAAAATCCACATTCCCACTCATTCACACCATCTTCCCATAACAAAAAGCACACCTGCAATTTCCCCCTTTCTGTTACTAATTTCACCCCCATTAACAAAACCCTAATCAAATCCCCAAAATTCCAAAATCAATTCGAATGAGAATACATCCACTCATTCTGTTACTACTCCATCTCCACGGCGCCGCCGCCGGTCTACTCTCCGAACCGGTGCAGCCGCTCAACACGGTCCCGGCCTTCCCGGTCCAGACGGAGGCCCAAATCTGCCGCCTCGACCTATCCGACGAGCTCTTCGGCGGCGTACGCGCCGCCTGCGGCCGGAACGTCGACCGGAGCCGCTGCTGCCCGGTCCTCGCCGCCTGGCTTTTAGCCGCGCACGCCAGATCCGCTCTCCAGGTCTCGGCGGCGCCGCCGCCGGCGAGCTCCGATCTGCCGATGATGCCGGATGACTCGCAGAAATGCGTGAACTCGCTGCAGAGCTCGTTGACGAGCCGCGACATACATATCCCCCAGCCGAACGCGTCGTGCGACGCCGTTTTGTGCTTCTGCGGAATTCGGCTCCACCAGATCACGTCGCTCAGTTGTCCGGCGGCGTTTAATGTCACCGGAAATAATAGGAACGTCACGCCCACTGCTGCCGTGAGGAATTTGGAGCATAATTGTAAAAATTCTTCCTACGCTGGCTGCACCAAATGCCTTGGCGCTCTGCAGAAGGTTAGTTATATTTATTTGCTTCACATTTATTTCTCAATCATTGATTGCGGTTAATAAACACTTTCATCTTTATTGCTATAACTGGTCTCATTCTTTTGATCAACACATTCATATGGTGTACTATTAAATGTTGCGAAACATGCAACTTCTTTAACTAAAACATGCCATCTGTCTCCACAGAAACATGCAAGCTATTTTTACCCACAGAAAGGTCATATGTTTTAGTGTAAACATAGGTCATATCTTTTTATTCATTGTTTTGAAAATATTACTATTAAATTTTTGTATTTCAATGTGAAAAGAGAAACATAGGTATATTATTTTAATTAAACGATGTGAAAGTTAAAGATGGATTACTTCGTGACTTGAGCCTCCGTACATAAAAAGTTGAAAGTTCTAGTATCTTTTAACCTTTTTCTTAGGCTTTCCTTTCACTTTCTTTTTGTCTACTCAAGCAATAATTTAGTAATATAGTTTTGCACTATATAAGAAAAGTTTATTTTTTAGTACATAAAGATGGCGAATAATGCTCACACATATATAGTGTATGTGTGTGTTAAAATAATTGTGGGGGGAGTGATAGGGCATAGACAGAATTAATACTTGGATGTCTTATTCTATTAAAAAAAACAACATTTATTGGTCAATATATAAAGTAGCATGTAAGTTGAAAAATTAATTGCTATGATCTTATCAACAAATATTCAAAATTAATTATAAGAGAATAAAATAAAGTTATGCTATTTATTCTCCGAGTGTGTCTATTGCACACAAAATGCTTATAAACCAAATGGACTGACACGGTGCATCTGAGCTATTTTCTTTACGTTATGAAAAAATTGGAAAAATAGTTTTTTCGTCCAATAACTTTGTTAATTTTTTTATTTTCATCTTGTAATTTAAACAATTTTAAATTTTTTATTTTATTAATTTTTTAAATTTTGATTTTCATCCTATAGTTTATATAAAATCAAAATAAGAAATGATAAAAGTATGTAAATTACAGACTAAAATTAAAATGTAAAAGTGATCAAAACCAAAAATGGTCTAATTTATGTGACAAAAAAAAAAAACACTTTTTTATCCCTTCTATTATCGTTGAACGAGAGTTCCTTGATAGTAAAAGGTCTAAATTACCCCTGACGTGATTCTATCTGCAGCTGACGGTGGGGGGCAAAAACGGAACAAAGGCAGAAGCAGGCATGGATGGGAGTGAGAGAGCAAGTAAAATGCTGAAACGGGACTGCCAGCTGATGGGGCTGACGTGGCTTCTGGCCCGCAACAAGACGGCGTACATACCCACGGTCTCCGCTGTATTGCGCGCCATCATGTACAGTGCGCACCCCCCTCACGAGTCCACCTGCTCCCCGGACCAGGAGAACATGCCCCTCGCCGTCGATTCCCTACAGTTCGATAAATACGATTCCTCCGCCGCTCCTAAATTTATTCCGCTTCTGCCCCTGATCATTCTTGGTTATCTTTTTGCGTAGGCCCTTGGATTAGTTGGGTTATTTTTGTCCTTTTCTACCTGTTAAGTTGCCCCCAGCGAGCCTCTGTTTTGTGGAGTGGTTTGTGATTGGGCGGAGCCTAGGGGGTGCTTCACGTGAAGCATGTGGACAAAATGGGGAGTGGGGTCATTTTTGTCATTTTGTCCCACTGTAAATTTTTCAGAAATTTGTAGCACGAGGACATCTTACTTTAACCCGTTGAGAGTCAACTTCGACCTGCTACTTTTTTTCATTTTCTGAGGTAAATAGAAAGATTATTAAACTATTTACGGCGAGTTAGTGTATTTGTGTATGTTTTAGTCGTTAGTTAATTTCAAATTCAGGTTAATGAAGTTAATGCATTTTTTGTTTTAGAATAAGGGTCATAATAATATATATATATATATATATATATATATATATATATATATATAGGGCGCGATATAAACAAAGAAATAACTAATATTATTACTCATATTAATTGAAGAATTATGTGAGGATCGATTTAAGACTACTATGATTGAAAATTGTAACACAAATTTTCATGAAATTTGTTCGTGATATGAAATTGATATTATTATATTTATAAATTGATGTCATTGCACTTAATTATAAATTAATATTAATAGTATTTAATATTGTGATTTTAAATATTAGTTTGTAGGTGTAGTAAAATAATTTTTATACTATGAGCAATTTTCGTCGAAATCATACTCAAATTGTAAAGAGAAAATAGCTCAAATTGTAAAGAGAAAATAGGACGACAAATCTCGAGAATTGCACTCAATAAAAACACGAACAAGCCTATCGGTAGTCTCAAAATTAGCAAATGTATCTGCTTATATGCAATTTTTTTGTAATTATGTGCCCATTAATAAGTTTTGAGTTGTCAATTATAATGATCAATCGGACATTATTTTGGAATAATTAGTGTAAGGTACAAAATTTTGAATCAAGTTACTAATATGTATAAAATTTATAAAAATTTACTAATAAATATAAAATAATTTGCATATATGTAGTTAAAAGTTGTACATAGTGTGCAAATTTACCTGTTTATGTGCAATATTTTTGTATTTATATTTAAGTTTTGAGTTATCAATTGTAGTAACCAATCGGGCAATCAATTATTTTCACCAAACAAAATAGGTTTGTGAAATTTTCAGGTCAATACCAACGTAATTCTGATTTAGTATGATCGCAAAAACGATTTATATTATAATTAATCCGTAATTATTTTTTTATTTGGTATGAGCGATAGTATTAAATTTGGAATCTTTTTTCTTAAATCATCGCTTAAATCAATATAAAGAAATCAATGTAAAAAGTTTACTAACTTTTAAAGAGTAGCCTTCGAAATTCGAGGAAGAGCAACACCCAAGATAGAGTATGTTGGTCATATAGTTTGGAATATGAACTAAAATTAATCGATATTAATGTTTTTCTTTTTGAACAAAAGGCTTAGATCAGAAACCCCTATTTTTAGTAATTAACAAATTGAACTTCACATGATAGAAACAATTTTCAATATGTGCAAGCACATGTTTTAGAGGAGGGAATCACGGTTGAATGTTTGTCTTCTTCTTGAATTTCACTTCTGCTCCTATCTTATACATTTGTTCTTTTGCATAGTATAAATATACTAACAAAATAAAAGATATCCCATTTTAACTAGGTTTATACAAAATTTTGTCAATATTAAAAGATGTTATACGAGATTTTTTATTTTTTTTTAAAAGCAATATAGGAGGAGTTTTTGATTTATTTTTTCATTACTTAATTTAGAACATGTTATTTATGGGTACACTGCAATGTAAAAACATATGAAAAATAAACTAGAAATCGAATCAACGAAAATCCTTTTCCTGCAAGGTAAATTCAATAGCACCAAAGGTAAAATCTTTTCCTGCAAGACAAATATGTCTTAGCTATCATACTTTCTATGTGGGACAAGTGGAAAAAACACACTCGAAATTCAATTTTGAGATTTTAAATATATCACGATCATCTACTCCAACGAGTAGAACAACTCTATCACGATTAAATTCTCAGAAATTAAAGTTTGATCCTCCAAAATTTTGGTTAAACATGAGTGTTTAAAACACCCAAAAACCAAATTTCAAACAGAACCTCATTTTCGTAGATACAAACAGTAATTATATATTTTGAGAGCCTAAAAACAAGTAGAAAAGAAAGGGGAAAAAAAAAGGCATGGCCCTAACCTATCCATGATCAATATTAATTTTAAGGCGTGATTACAAATTTAAAAGACTAACAAAGGCATAAACCAACAAGGAAATCCTTTATCTTTTCTGGTCTCGTTTTAATTATTGGTTTTTACAACCTGCAGTGCACTTTTCCCTCGAATAGTGCTACTCTGTTGGGCCCTTATATACTCTTTGTAGGTAATGGGCCGGTACTGGATCCCTTCCTTTTCATCAATTAATGGGATCGCAGGCCCAATTATGCTTGATAACTGAGGCCCATGTCCCACGCCTATTGAAATTCTGGTGTTTTGGGCGTTTACAACAGCTCGGTGCTCCACACTCTTGTACTTTCCATTGCTTAGTATCTATATTAATGGTAAGGTGTTATACAAAATTAAGATATTATTGGTTGGAACTTGGAAATTAAAACATACATAAGTATCACATGACATGCCTTATGTTCCTATCATACTAAATTCGAACAAGATTCAAGTGGTTAAAATACGACTACCTGTGCTGGGTCATGTATTCGAGTCATTATTCGACCTTTGAAAAAAATTCAACTAAAATTAACGTCTTATTTTAAAACTCATGACAGTAAATTCACAAATACAGGACTTATTTGTGCAAATTCACAAATACAGGCTTGAGAGAACACATAAAATGAAAAGTAATAATATTGTTCAATTACAAAATAATAGTATTTTTCTTCGTATGAATTAATATTTTTCATTTAATTTTTTTGGATCCTATGATCTATTAAAATGAATGAAAATTGGATCAAAATTGCACCGATTCCTGCCTTGGGTGTATTGCTAAATAGATATATGTGCTCAATCATATCTAATTTCTCTATATTACAAATCGTCTCGCATTTCTTATTAATCCACAATTGCTAATGCACATGTACTTATATAACGCGTTGACACTATAAAAATAGAAGATGAAACACTATTTACGATAAACCTAACAAAAAAAGTAAAAACGTGGTGTTATACATACTGACCTCCAAATAATCGCCGATGTTGACGAGGAGCGTGCCGGGCACGTGATGAACAGCAAACCATGTATCATTGTGTTTGATTTGCAAGCCATTGACACCATTTTGTGTCAAAATAGTGAGTGCACCATGATCAGAGTGAGCTGCTAGTCCCAGTGTTTTGTCTGGCTCAGGACATGGTGGGTAATAATTTGCCGCAAGAATTTGATGGCCCTCCCTCATTGATTCTTGTATGTAGCCTTTTTCAAGACCTAAACCTTCTGATATTGCACCTATTATCTTCATTGCCACTTGCCACAGCTGCTCCAAGTACTCCTTAACCACATTTCTACATACAAAATTCAGTTAAATAATGTCACAATTTGATTATTATATTCACTAGTTACTGGCTTGCTGCAAGAAAATTGGCCTGTAATGACATACAAAAATATTGAGTAAGTTTCCAGTGAAACTTGTTCACAGTATGAAATTTATACAATTACACTTACAAATTAATATCACCATACTTATCAACTGATATTATTATACTTATAAACTTATAGTATAATATTAAATGATATTGGTATTAGTTTATAAGAATAGTGGTATTAATTTATAAGTATATTGATTTCATACTATGAAGGTATTTCACAGAACAACATGTGAAAAATATTTAATGACAGAATCAAGTAATGCACGTGTTACATTCACCTTGGCCCACAAAGATAGTCCATGTATCCTTTTCTGTTTGTCTCAATTTATAGTCACTTATATATTTAAGTGTAAATTGTTTAAAATGTCTCTATTTGACACTTTACTATGTACTATTATTATTGTTATTGTATTTAATAAATAAGGGTATATCAAGAAAAGTATATATAAAATTTAAAATTTCTTGCACAATGAATGATGTTTTATTGACCAGTGTAAAATCACAAACATAACTATCTTTTTAGGAGGGTGGAGGAATATATAAAAAATGCCAAAATGAAAACTTATATGGGATATCACAATTCTTGCAAATTAATTGTATTAAAATATTGAAGATGTAAAGAGGGTTAGTTACCTATATTTAGGAGGATTAAGAGGCCAGAGATGGTAAGAGTTTTGAAATGGATGACCATAATGCCTGAAATAGTCCCTCCAATGAAGCTTATGCTTTCTTGATGTGTTCAAACTTGTCCCATATCTAATAGGGCTCATTACATCTTCACAAGCATATTTCATTTTCTCTTCCAAACTTAAATCAAAGAATTCCTCAACAACTTTCATCGTCTCCTCGATCAAACTCTCCTTAATCCCATGATTAGTGATCTACCAAGATTATTTAAAAGAATCAGATAATGTTGAATGAGTAATGATTTTGGTCGCATAACTTCTCCACGGTTCAATTTTGGTTTTTTAAAAAAAAGTTAACCTTGTCGTTTTAGTTGCAATATTAAAGAATTCGTCCAATTTTAGTCCAAAATCGCTAAAAAAAGTTGAAAATAATGTCCTTTTATGTCACGTGAATACCCAATTTTAGCCTCATAACTAGTCAGCATTTTAATTTTCACCACAAATTAAATCCTTACATGGCCTAAATCGACATCATTTTCAATTTTCCATCAATTTTTGGGACTAAAGTTGGATAAATTTTAATTATATGGACTAAATAGAAAAAGATTAACTGTGTTTTGTTCAAAATTGTTCATTAAAGAGGTTGGTTAATTATGAAACAAAAACACTATTCAACTCCCTCTTGAATGAATAAGAGGTAAGATTTGTGTAACAGAAAATCTCAACCGAAAGAATGTTGTACTAATGATGAAAACTCACCGCAAAAAATCCCCATATTTCACAGGCGGATTTGATGTGTTTGAGTGTGGAAACTCGACATTCTGGAGGTCCGTTTAGCCCGCTCAGATCGATTATAGGGATCTGAGCTCTGGTCGAAAGCAGGGGATTTTGTTCCAATGGTAAGACAAACTCAGAGGGCAACTTCGTCATATGAGGTGAAGTTTCGACGAGATTCTTAACCCCTTTCTTGTAATCAAATGTGATTGCAGTTTGCAATTCCTGCTTACCAGAGGTGTTTTCAATTTCAGACATGGCCATGGGAGTGAGAATTTGTTTAGAAGAAAGAATTTGTTGTTATGATAGAGACAGACAGTGCTTAAGCTGTCCAAAAATAGTGATAATGTGTAGGTTTGTTGTTTCAGGTGAACGCTGCCGCCTGGCCTTGGCATGCAGAATAGACAAATTGCTACGAGGACATGAGGTGATGATGCACATAAATTCAAACACGTACACCACAATTTGGAAATAAGCAGCATGTGACATTCGGAAATCGGCCAACAATCTCTACTCATATGTATATATTATAGTGAGGGTGTAAGACACTCGTCTCTAACTAATTAAACGGGGGCATAAAGTTTAATTTTGAGGAAATTAAAGGGCATAAACGCAATCTACTCTCGAAGTAGATGACTGTAGTGTATTTATAATCTCAAAATCGATTTTCGGTGAGTGAGAAATTTAATCACGAAATTGAGACGTCATAACACTTTTTATGGATTAAATAGTGTTGGAAACTGTGAGAAATTAATTAATATCCCACATTGAAAAATCAGAAGAATTAACTAACTCTTTATTAATAGAAGTGAGTTAATGGAATTTAATTATAGTGACTAAAGAACGGTCCAATATTCCACACGCGCGTTCCGTCTGCCCTTCCGACCTTGCCGAGCCACGAACGAGACCCTTGGCAATTGGAAGCAATTGAACTTTGGGATCCATTGGTCAAAGCCCAACGTGCAAAGCCCAACGTGGGATTGGGTTGGCCAAAGTGCCCCTTCCGCGTAAATGTTTTCATCATCAGCGTTTCATATTTTCGTGTGTGCATTTGCATATAGAAGTGCAGTCCAGTATTTGCGTCGTTTTAGTTTGCCGGAGCTTTACACGTTGCAGTGTTGCACGTGTAAAGACGAAAGTCATTTTTCCTTTGAAAACACTACGCCAAACCGTGAGCACCAGTTGGGGCGTATTTGTTTGCGGGCAAAGGTTCAACCTTGACTCGACTTTGGTGAGTTTTTTCCTATGTTGGTTTGTTTGTGTTCGTGCAAGGTTCGAGTTTATTCAGAATCAACAAAATTGCTTGAAGAGGAGTATTCAGTTGCTGAAAAGTATTAATTATCTTGCTGGAAAATATTACTTTGTACCTAAAAAGTATTAGTTGCTATTTTCTATTTTCTATTTCCATCAATGGTAAGCCATCGTTGGTGTTCTTAGAAACCAACAAAGTTGAGGTTGTTTTTCAATGGCTTACTACTAACATGTTTATTTTTTTGAAACCATACTACTAACATGTTTATTTTTTTGAAACCATACTACTAACATGTCTAGAATAGTTACGCTAATCGAATTGCAAATAATGGGATTGTCAACTGGACCTTCCTTTCAAAGTGGACTAGGGATGTGTTTTGAAACATTTATGGCGTGTTTTAAAACACTTAAAATCAGTTTTCAGAAGCATTTATTTTCAAAGCTTCCTCTCACAACTTTTGAAAATAAGTGTTTCTGAAAGTTGTTTTAAGTGTTTCAAAACACATCCTTAAAGCAAGCTTCCAGAAGCACTTATTTTCAAAAGCTGTGAGGGAAACTTTGAAAATAAGTGCTTCTGGAAGTTGTTTTAAGTGTTTCAAAACACGCCATAAGAATTGCATCATAGAACTCATATTTTGCACAATACTTAACATAATTTACATACATGATCGTGCAATCGGTCCCAAATGTATCTGGATATTAAAAACGCCGGTAGATTCAAGTTTTTCTAAGAGGGAGACATTCATACAAACCTAATAATATATACAAATGGATCTCTTTTCGACATATTTACGCCCACCATGGATTTTCACCAGTTCTAAAATCAGTCTCGGTCCATGGGACAAAGACTACCTTCCCGTCATCAACATCACAATGAGCCAACGCCAAAGACTGCATTTCAAACACGGTGTAAATTATCAGCAGAAACTACAGTTTCAAGCTCCGTTCACAACTTTTTTGAACTCGGAATGAGTCCAATGGCGCCATCGTTTTTGCTCAAATCCATTAGGAAAAATTTGTTTGTAGGATGATAATCGTGGAAAGACTTACCAAAGGGGCTGGTCCTCTAACCACCAGTCCTTGGTTGTTGTACTGGGAGCCGTGGCACGGGCAGATGAACTTGTTCTCAGCCGAATTAAATGGGACGACACAGCCAAGGTGGGTACACACAGCGTTGATTCCGTATGTCGCAAGAGTTCTATCTTTCTCCACTACAAGGTAGGTAGGATCACCCTGAATAACATCAAATAATCAGACCTTGAACTCCATAGTTTTTATGTACACCTATAAATATATAAGCCTAAAAGAAGGTATATCTACTAAGGCGAAACATTAATGTGCATGAGAAATAATTATACTCTTGCAATGAATTTCGACCATCTAACTGTTGTTAGTTAGAGAACAATGTGTCTTGGAGCAACACTTTGGCGCAGAATTTCAACCAAGTAATTTTTTTTTTGACGATCAAAAAAACATATGATGAAAACTATTAGTTGAATATTGAAAAAGTACTAATACTATTCAGGCTAAAAACTAATACAATTCATCATACAAACTAATACTTCTCATTTTACATTTCAGTTTTTTTTTTGGGTAAATTGAGACAACTATGGTCAAAATTACACCAATTGCACGGTGCGACTGGTGCGTATAAGTTTTTTCCATTGTCTCGAACATTTCTAAGATAATATCAACTCAACAGCCTTATCTGTGGCTGATAAGGAACGTAGGAATAGTGTCATTAAAGTTAAATCAATTTGAGACATATTAATGAATATTACCTTCAATCCTTGTGTCAAGGTCCGATCACCAGGTCCGTGGGTTTTGAGCCATTCAGCTGCTATAACATCGTTGCCTAATGCATCCTTAGCGACAGTACCACCACCAGAGCCTCCGCTCCTGTTCTTGGTTTCCCAAAAGACGAGCAAAGTTATAATGCGTGTAAAACATACTTGTAAAAGTGTAATAGCATTACAAAACTGATAAAAAGGATTTTCTTATCATAGTTAAGGGAACCTGCAGACTTTATTAAAACAATATGAAACATATACAACGTAAATATCATAGAAAAAGGACCTCCCAAACTAAAGAACCATGTGAATTTCATTATTAGATACAGGGTCCAAAGTATTCGTTTGATTCAATATATCATTGCCATATGGAGAACTATAATAGGGAACGCTATATACTTCATCATAATCGCAAATTATATGAAAGAATGGTACCCCTGATACTAGATATCCTAAGAGATCTTCAGAAGGTATACCTATAAGATGTGCAAGAACATTTTCTAGGTTCAATCAGTAACGTAAATCATCATTTACACAAACTTTTAAACTTCAAAACATGCTACTACTATAGTTCTAAATGACATGTAAAAATCAACAATAAAGAAAACAATTAAACATGGTTTTTGTAATTATAATGATACCGAATTATTCAGATCAAAATTTTCACAACAAGTTTTTTGAACTAATCCACAGAAATAAATCATCAAACACGTTGCCTGCATGACTAAAATCTCAAACCCCAGCAGAAATCCAATCCAATTACTTCCAAAACCAACAATGCACATAATTACCGAAAATCGAAAATTAAAAAGTAAAACTGACCCAGGGGGAACAAAGAAGTAAGTATAAGGAATCAACATTCCAGTAGAAGGAAGAGCAATAGCGCCCAGAAGCAACAAATTCAGCAGCTTCCTCTTTTCCATGTCGGGCACCCGATCGGCCGGAATGCTCGTCGCCATACACTTCACATTCACGCGCTTACCTTTTCCCCTGTTACCGCACTTCGAAAGCGCGACATATGATGAAGATGGGCCGCACATCCCATTTTTGCCGGAACAGAGCTGATTCAATTGAAGTAAAGTAACAGCGGTTGAAATCGGGTTTTGGGAATTTTAAATTTGAAAATCGGATCGGAAAAAGGATTAGTTACACTTACCTGAGAAGGAGCAATGGCGGAATATAGCGGCGTTGAGGAAGCCATGGAAGCAGATTGTTTCTGTGTGCGAAAATTGAATTTTGGTGAAGTTTTTATGAGTGGGTGAATTGATGGCGATTGGAGGAGGCCGGATAAGGCGATGTACTGCCACAAGTTTGGATATTCAAATTAATTTTTACACGTTTGGAAATAATTTTTTGATAATTTTGAAACGATCAACTCTTTGATTTTATTTGCTTTTTTATATTTTGTTGAAATATTAAATTTAATATTTCATTCCACGCAAACACTACCACACGAGCAAGTTTTATAATATCAAATTGAAATAATTCTCTAATATCATACAATAAATTAATATCATATTCTCTCAATTCTTTTTAAAATTTTCTTTTCCGTAAGATTTAAACATATTTTATGATTAAAAAAGAGTTGTTTATGAAGTAATTTTTTTTTGTGATCATTCAACAAAGTGACATTTAAATTATCATTAGAGTTGTTTATTAATATTTTATGTATTCATAAATTGATAACTTGGTCTGATAAAGTGATAAAGTGTAATTTAAATTTTAGGAAAAAGACTTTTTTTGGAACAAAAAAAATGGTGAGTAATATTTTAACACATACAAATACACTGAACTATGTATAATATTAATTTATAAGTATAATGATATTATTGAATAAATATTGTGCTATTAACATGAAAGTTTCAGTTTCACTGCAGACTTGAGGTTGTTATAGTATATTGATATAGTCCCACTCTTATTTGCACCCTAAATTGTTCTAACAAATTAAGAAAGCGCACCTTATGCTTTATGAGAGCAATTCGTTCATCTTTATTTATAAAGCAAAAAAGTGTGTTGGATTGGCCCACTATAATGACATTCAATGTTATATTATGATATAATTGAATAAATATGGGGGTTGAGTTAATGGAAAATTTAAGTTTTTTGCAGACTTGAGGTTGTTTTAAGATACTTATTGTTATAGTAGTCCTCGTCTTCAGATGAAGAACCATCAAATTCTTTTCTAACAAATGAAGAAAGCGCACCTTATGCTTTATGAGAGCAATTCGTTCATCTTTATTTATAAAGCAAAAAAGTGTGTTGGATTGGCCCACTATAATGACATTCAATGTTATATTATGAGTAATTGAGTACTCTGGGGGTTGAGTTAATGGAAAATTTAATATTTTTAGAATGTGATCGATTTTTAAGATACTTTTTATTATTTTTCGTACTAAAAACAAATGAAAAATCGTCCACTTTCTTTTGGATAAAAAAGGACTGCGTTTCTTTGACCTGAAAAGGACCAAATCTGCAACCTAATCTATGAAACTAATTTGATTATGGACTCGAATACATAAGTATTATGTAATTTTTTTAGCTTAAACCTCGCCATTTCCGTCATAAATAATAGGCCCAAATAATAGGAAATAGGCCAGTTGTCACAATTCAATGGTCCAAACCTTGCGTTTTCTTTGCAACAAAACGTAGGCCCAATTTTTGGAATAGGCCCGATTCTTGTCATAATTCAACCAGTCAGATTTTCTTGGTCCAAACTTGTTAGTTCTCACGGTTGGATTTCTCTGTTCCACTTTTCGTATTTATTTATTTCACTCTGTTGGATTTTTAACATATAAATCTAGAATATGATGATTCGTTGGATATTTTTTTTATTTAATCACATGTCATTCATCCATATTGTGGAATACAAAATGGAACATCAATTATGAAACAAGTGATCTCATTCCATTCACGGTACTTCGTGGACTTTGATCTAGGCCCATTATTGCACTGGAGGTTTTTTTAATTACGTAAGTAAATAAAAATTATGGGAAAGGCTTGTGCAAATTAAGAAAAATCATAGAAAAGATGCATTTCAAGAGGCCAAAATATCAAGTTGATCATTAAATGACCATTCCCCCAAATTTACAACCGTATAGCTGTCTCTGACGAATTTAAATTATGACAAACGTACGTAGAAATTTAGATTTTGTATCTAACAAGAAAAAGTGCAAGTCAAAATTATTTTGAAATGGTTTTTGTTGATCTGGATGAGGCCATTTAAATCTTGAAATATGC
This sequence comes from Stenogyne calaminthoides, assembly GCA_037126765.1. Lineage (NCBI taxonomy): Eukaryota > Viridiplantae > Streptophyta > Magnoliopsida > Lamiales > Lamiaceae > Stenogyne > Stenogyne calaminthoides. Next base: position 1,275,071 of record JBBCBC010000040.1, read on the forward strand.
ACTGTCATGAGTTTTTTATTCTATACCATTTTAATGAATTTTGTATAACCCAATAATTCCTTCCTAGAGTGCAAACAAAATATCCCAATGCACAAGAACTTTAATATGTTCTTTGGTCATCATTTCAAACATATATATAAATATTGGATATTGTCACCAGTTATACAAAGCAATGGCAAGAAAAGAGTTTTTTTTTTTACTTTTGGTCCCATGGGACACATCATGTTTTCAAACGAATATCATCTATGACAGAACTAGTCTCAAACAATTTGTAATTTGCAAATTTAGTCCCAAATTTTGTAATTTCGGTCCCAAAATTTATAAAATTTGTAATTTCGGTCCCAAAATCTCACGGGCGTGACGGGAGCCTGTTAGCCGCCTAATAAACATTGTTTAACATATAATTAATTTGTGTTAAATATTAATATGTCTTAACAAATTAATTAAGAGTATTTTGCACATTTGGTTCCATGAATCACGCCATGTTTTCAATCTAGTCTCACCACTGGCAGATGTGGTCCGACAATTTACCAAATTTGCACATTTGGTCCCAAAATTAATACGTGTTAAACATTAATCTGTCTTAACAAATTAATTAATCTCCACAACTTAAACTAAACATAAAAAATTGATTTACACACACTAACTCACACACACTACACGTTTCTGAGAAAAAAAAAGAGAAAAAATCGTGAGAACCCTAAAATCGCTCCAAACCCAGAAAAATCTGTCGAGGAGGAGGCATTGTCTAGCAAATTTCGTCACATTTTAGTACACGTTCAATGTTGCTGAGGAAGAATCTTGTTAAATATGGCGTTGTAGATTATGGTAAGTATCTTTGTCCCAGTTTTTTGAATTTTATTCAATCTTTTTTGGGGATTTTATCTTGGGTATTCCATTTTAGTGATAAAATTCCTCTGGGCTTTCAAGTTTCATTGTTTATTAGGTTTTAGGATTCGATTTGAGTACAGTGGAGGCACAGTGAGTTTGTTTGACTTTGTGGAACGTTTTAAATGCACAATTGATTATCTAGATAAACTGTGTGAACAATTAAGTTATCTAGGTAAGAAGGTGTATTATGGGGGGTGGAAGTAGAGTTGTTAATTCGGGCCAAGCTAAATGGGTCAGCCCGTTTAACCTTGTTATATGCAGGGTTAGGGTCGAGTAATAATGGGACCGTTTAAAACTGGGCTTTTTTGGCCTGGAACGATTAACCCGCGGGCTAAACGGACTAGCCCACAGGTTAACCGGGGCCAGCCCGCCTTGTATTAATAATTTAATATATATAATATATATATATATACATTTAAATAGAAACATACTTTCAGTTCTGGATTAGGTTAAGAATTAATTATCGCCGCTCCAGGCATTCTGTCGTTCTCGGTTCTCCACGCGCAGATTCCACTTCTAGGCTTTCCAAATGTAAAGATGGTCGTTGGGAATGGCCATTGCTCCTGGTGTCTCACTTTCTCCGAAATATTCAATGTATTTAATTTGTTAAATAAATATTTCATACATCATTTTTTGTTTAGTATTTAATATTGATTTTTTAAAAAAATTTGAAGCCCATTAGGTGGCCCGTTTAGCTCGTAACCCACTAGGGTTAGGTTTAGGTCTCAATTATTAGAAGCCCGTTAAAAATGAACCGGTTAAAGCCCGGGACCGTTTAGCCCGCGGCCCTGTAGGGCTTGCCCTAATGGGTTAGGGCCAACCCATTTAACATCTAGGTGGAAGAATGATGGAATTCATTTAGTTGAGGGTCAAGAGGGCTGGCTACAAAGGTGATGTATATATAACAGATGTGAAAAACTAGGTTTTGGGAAAAAAATGTGGGAAAAACTTAATTTTCCCACCAGTTTTTGTCAAATTTGAATTCAATGAGACTAAAAGAGAAAATATATTGGCGTCAAAAAACATGATTAGCTGAAAATTGACGCAAAAAATAAATGGAGGGAAGAATTTTGGGTTTTGGAACCTGTGGGATCATATGTGCAAGTGGGCCCAAGTAAGTTAATTGATTAATTTTGTGTTAATTATATTTCATAACTGGGACTAAAAATGGGACCAAGTGTACAAGTGGTTGAAAGTTAGTTTAGTGTTAAATGTGTATTAATTATGTTGGATAACATATATGACCAAGTCTGCAAGTGGTTGAATGGTGGTTAAGTGTTAAATATGTATTAAATGTGTTGCATAACGTTTTGGACCAAATCTGCAAGTAAAGTTAACGGTTTCCGTACGGTGGACCAATTGAAAAGTGGGGACTAGTTCGTGGACTTGGAATCGTTTGTTATGGTGTGTTAAAGGACCAAAAGTGCAAAAAAAATTCAAGAAGAAAAATTAGGGAAAAATTACTAATAGACATAAATTCTTGATGCAAATTACTAATAAATATAAACGAGATTACATATATAACCAAAGTTGCACACGAAAGTGCAAATATATCTACGTATATGCAACAATTTTGTACAAATTAGTAAGTTACAATTTTAAAATGTACATATCAGTAAGTTCTTGAACAATTAGAAGAAAGAAAGATAAAAGAGGAACACACCGATTATATGTGAAAAAATCATGATCCAAAATATTACAATACTGTACAAGTTGAAAATATACTAAAGATGTGAAAAAATATGATAGACGAACTCATAGTAAAAACAATTTCTCTGGCCTAGAGAATCCAAAGAAAAACAAAATCAATAAATGTACAAAAAAAAATACAATATTTAATTTTTCCGATGGTGGCCCTTAGGTAGGGGCCACCGTTTTGACTCTTGGGCCCATATTTCTGGCCCTGTTATTGTTTATATATGTACATATATGATATATTATACTCCTTAATTTTATATATTGGTAAAAAATCAAAGGCTTATTCCCTCTAACCTTATTTAAACGAGGATCATGAGTGAATCAAATATTGTATGTTGATACTGTTGTGTCCAAAATATCGAGATTAGAATAATAGAATGTGGTTTATAATTTTGATAACACAAACAAGTAAATAATAGAACAAGAACACTGCGGGAAGAACTCTCGAGTTCTTCCCTTAAATTTGGTATTGTATATATCATGAAATGGGAGCGAGATTGGGATCCTTTACAATGAGGGGTGAGAGGACCACCCTTAAAGTGTCTAAAGCACGATAAATACATCTCAACCCTTTATTTTAGGGTTTTATTACAACTGTTGATCTAAACATTAAAACTATATCTATTTTACATATATTCTACATTGAATGCACTTGTCTTATCTCGTAAAATTGATGTTGACTCAGATGTCGATTCTTGATCTTGTCGGATCTATTGATCTCCAAGTACCTGATCTCCTGTTGGGCCAAGTTGATTCGGGGCTAGGTGGGTCTTGCTGACATGTCGTATTTGGGCACATATTTATGATAATTTGTGCTACAACATATAAATATGGATGAAGGACGACGTCCAACTCCGTCATTGGAGTTGCATGATCCTCCAATATGGGATAGTGTTGATAATGAAATAAGAGGTGTAGTTTCTAGCTGTATATGTACTAAATGAATATTGAACATTTATAACATTTATCAACTCTCCAACATATATATGAGGTGGGTTTCGTGTAACAATATCGTTTGATGATACAACCAAATATATGATTTTTAAGGTAGCAACAATAAACACCATTTTAGAGAAATTGTAATATTATTCCTCAATTACTTGAAAAGTTATAGAATTAATTTTTAATAACATTATATTAAAATGTATTCTTTTTTATACCTATCACACCATGACGCAATCTCATTCACACAATTTATTAGTGAGTTGTATTTCTTATGCAATTTAATATCAATATAATTTACTCGTGCCATGTTATAATGTACATATAGTTTATACTTGTGTTGAGCTCTATAAAAAAATCCATCAAGTTAAAATCATGGAATGTTTATTGCGACTAATTCTAGGACATCATTAGTAAAAAATGTACTTTCTACTAGGTGAAAGTCCAATGATATATTCAATAGTTTTATCCTTTATTACCAGAATATACAGGGCAAGACTCAATTAGACCATAATTTCGTAGTTCATTTCATATTCAATTGGAGAACATGGTATCACATGCTCAATATTTAAGGAGAAATAGGTCAAAATTATTCATTATAGGTTATGTCAATGTTAGGTGCATGTTTTGGGCAATAGTTCCGCACTGTGGGGCCATAGCCATATAGGGGACCTCAAGTTTTACGAAATGGTGAGATAATATGACAATTATTCAATACAAGCGCGCACACGCACATATATAAATAATGCACAATTTTTATATGGAATCAAATAGTTATCTACTCCCTCCATCGCATTCTTAACCGGTGGATTACTATGTGCTCGAGTTTTAGGAAAAAATGATAAAATGATAAAGTGTTAGGGTAGAAAGAGTTGTTTATTAGTATTTTATGTGATAAAATGATAAAATAGTGAATAGTTTGAGGTAGAAAGAGTTGTTTATTAGTATTTTATGTGATAAAGTGAGTATTTCCATTTAAGAAAGTTTGCAGTTAAGATTGAGACGCCCAAAATAGAAAGAATGCTGTTAAGATTGAGACGGAGGGAGTACATTTTTTTATCATTCCTTAAATTAGTTAAAATGTAGTATGTTTCATGTAATATACTTGATGAATGAAATAAAAAAGGGACATGCAGGTGTGGTATGCACCAGGTGTATCATGCATCATTTTTTAAATATGTTTAACTAAAATATGCAATTTGTATATAATGAAATATGTTACTTGGTTTTACTGCACAAGTTATATGTTTATGTGTATATAAATTGCGTACTTGAGTTGCACAGTGAACCTGATGTGCATAAGATTTATTCTAAAATCTAAACAAAGATATTTATGAATGGCTAAAATGTGGTTGTTTTTTATTTATTTATAAAGATGTAAACCAATTTCACGTGCAACTGATTTGCATTTTGTACGTGCTTTTAAATATATATATATATATATATATATATATATATATATATTAGATGTTGTTTTAATAAAATTGGTTGTCAATATTAATTGTGTCATTCAAAAATATTAACTATTATATTATAAAATAATAGTTACAAATCAATTGTGCAATAAAATTATTTTACACAAGACAAAACCTTCTTTTTAATATGTTGACTTATGTGATAAAAGAGAGCCCCAACTGTCTCGCAATGATAAATTTTTCAGAAGTGCTTCACCACGAATTATCTAGCTAGTAAATGGGAGACTTATGGATTGATACATTTTAGTATTGTAATTTACTAATAAATATAATATACAAAATAATTGTATATACGTAAATACATTTACATTTTAAAGTGTAATTTTTTCTATATATGCAATTTCGTTTGTACCTATTAGTAATTTGCATTAAAAAATATTTATTAGTAATTTTCCCTTATAAAAAGAGGTAATGTAATACGAATAGTTTTTTTTGAATAATTTTATCTTATCTAAAAGTTTGAATTTATAGAGAGGTATGAAATTATTCATTTGTATTATTTTCTTTAACAGTACTCTCCTTCACTCGTGGATTGAATTCTCTTACACCATTATTCCATCGAGTGAACAATTTAATATAGATGGAGTTGCTTTCAGCGGTAATCGAACTCAAGATGTAAGCTTAAGCCACTTAACTCTGATACCATGAAATAATTTCATCTCATCTAAAAATTTTAATTTATATAGAGAGCAGTGAGAATTAATTCGTCTATATTATTTTACTTAGTAACTCGTCACATTATTAATTTTCTATATCTAAAAGTACAATTAATTAAGGCAAAATCCCAAGTGATTTGAATTCATCAAGATCATAATGATTTAGATAGTGGTACTATAACCGTCTCTAGCCATTTAATATTCATTAAATTCTTCTAGCTTCGTTTTTTGCATTTCTGTCAAAAACAAAAACAAAAACAAAACAAAAAATGCTTTGATTTTTACATGTTTATACTAAATTGATCTATATTAATCTAATAAGTCCGATTAAAAAAATCATTTCCCACCATAGAAATTCTTAAAGCTTTGTCCTAACTATTATGATATTGTAGTTGTGGGTGCCATACATTTGAGGACATAAAATCCAAGCTGTCACTCTGCCAAGACGAAAAATTGCAGTGCTTTATAGGACTAATTTGTAGTTTCTCATTTGTAAGAGTGGGGCATACATTGTTTTATCATTGTGTAATTAATAATGGGGAAAAAACTTTAAGGTACAAAAAATAGGAAACAGTGACTTTAAGGCACAAATGTAATTTTTTTTTACTCTCAGGTACAAAGTGCAATTTTTTTTTCAAACAAAGTGCAATTTTTTTTGTACCTTAGAGTCACTAAAAATTGCATTTGTACCTTAGAGTAATTGCTTCTTATTTCTTGTACCTTAGACACATTTTTCTCATTAATAATTGTATAATATCATGTGAAGGAAGGGATGTCAAAAGTGTATGTATATGTACACATTTATGTATTTTCGACATCAAACAACAACACTAGAGCATTTATTGCAACCTGTTATTTTCGTTACGACATAATTTACTAGGTTGTATAATTTAAAACTGGTCGATAAGAAACCGGACACCAGTTTCAAACTTTCAATCGACACGCGGAAAGCCCCATATTCAATCAACGTGAGACAAAACAACGTTGTTTTGTGTTTCCGGTGAACTTAGAACGTAAATTGTACATTGTCAGAGAAATTGAGACTAAATCGACGATAAAATAAGTTATGAGATTGAATCATTTAGATTCAAAGTTATGGACAATTTGTGATTTAAACTCAATTAATTTCTATACTTTCCTTGCACATGATTTTATAAGTAGTGTGTTTTCTCGATCGTGGAAAGTTTGCTAACTACATGTAATTAATAATCATCTGCATGTTTTCTAAAAGAATTTCGTCTCATCTACAAGTCCGAACTTATAGAGAGGTGCGAAATTAATCCGTTTTATTTAATTTTCCTCAATACTCCTCCTCACTCGTGGACCGAATCATTGTCTCTGCCCTCTGGGAAAGAGGCCCAATAAATGGACAATTTTAAATGAATAGGGTGTTTTCCTCGGGAATCGAACCCAGAATCTGGGTCGAGCCAAAGGCTCTGATACCATGAAAGAATTTGACCTTATTTAAAATAAAAATAGAAATGGACAAACTGGTTCGTGATATGAAAAGAATGAATGTAACCATGAATGAAATAGAGTAAAATTGAGCATGAAATATTGTGTCATTGTCTGACCCTATATATATTATGATAAAAAATTATGTGAACCCGAGTTTATCGTGAACTCAATTTTTTTAGTATCACTGTTATGTACAAAAATTGTCAATGTTATGCATAAAAATTATCACTGTTATGCACAAAAATAATCACTGTTTAGAAAATGTTTTATATTTTTAAACAATGAAATTTTTTGTGTATAACAGTGATAATTTTACCCATAAGAGTAATAGAGTTCATGTATAAACCTGATTCACATGAGTGTTACTCATAGTACTAGTATGTGTCAGTAATTAAATAAACGTTTTTTATTTTCTACGAACTTTTCTGTTAATTGGATTTCATCTTTTTATAGGACTTAGGGAAAACATCAAAATATGTCTCGTGCTGTTTGTCACATCGTGACAATATACTTTTAAAATTCTTGCCGTTAGCTTGTAACTTGTACGGTACTTTAATGCATACCTATAAAATAGCCGAAAAAATCTTGTGTGAGATTATCCTACGAATCTTATATATAATTTGAGACTAAAATTTTAATTAGTAATTTAACACATTTTCAATTAACAACATTGACTAATTTTATTTTATTTTCTTTAATTTAATTAATAGTATTTATATCACAAAAAAAAATATATGATTAACACTACAATAAAAACTCTATACAATTATAATGTCAAGATCGGGAAAAAATATTACTATAAAAGACTTAAATCCTTAAAACAGGGGCTGATCATATTCAGATTTTACTTCCTGTCTCACTCTGGAATTATTTTGGGCAAAAAAAGTAATATTTTTGCTACGAGCTTGTGAATTTACATTGTCTGAATAATTTAAAAAGGGATAAATAAAACGATTTTTTTTTATGAAAAATGCTTTGATTTGGAGGAAGCCTTGGAAGAAATTAAGGGCAGATTACCCTTCTTTTTGTAATTACTTTTTCTTTGATTAGTTAGAAAATTCTAGGAAAATACTTGAGAGTTAATGACTCTTGTAAAGTCATACATCACTGTACAGTGTATTCGCATGTTCTCATTCATTCTTGAATAAAAGAATTTTTTCTTACAAAAAAAAAAAAAAGAAAAAAAATCTTTAAAACGGGACTGGATAAAAAAATGACTTATTACAATTTAAAATTTATTCATAAATATAACTAGTCCCAAGTCAGGATCATAAATTTGTATTACTATATAGAGTTTATTTCTATATGAATTTTTTACTGTAGCAAGAGATCATGAGAGATTTGTCAGGTTGATGCATGGACGGATGTATTAGGGGGCTGCACCAGGCTCCAGCCCAGTGCAAGCCCCCACTAATCTATTATATATCTATATATAATATGTGAATAAAATTCAATACATAAATTTAAACTCAACCAAATATTATTTTCTATTTTATATTTAATATGCAATCTCCAATGTAAAATTAAAGTTTATTCCCTCTCTCTCTATTCAGTTATTAAATTAAGATACATCTTGATATAATCATGTCTCTCCTTCTTTTTTTTTCTTATTAAAACTAAATTAAAATATTTAAATTCAAGAATTTCATCCACAACAAAGATATTATTTTATTGTAATTTTGAATGTGATTTCTTGAGGCTCTCACACCCAAACATTTAGAGTATAATCATCTGAATATGGTTCTATTTTTTTTATTTAGTATTTTTATTTATTTAATTTGTTCAATATTAAATATCTACACTGTTCTCTTAATTTTTGTCCTTTTCTTTTGATGAATATGTATGAATATTTTATATTATATTATTATATATTGTGATAATGATAAAATTTTGGACACTTTAATATTAGAAAAAGATAAATTATAAATGTAATAATATATTAACATGAGTTAAATGGAATACTTTTTTAAACTGATAAACATTTCTTGAAATGATTATAAAAATATTGAGCATAAGTTGCATAATTTTGTTTTAACTAAATACTACGTCTAAGATCGTCTTACAACTAAATGGAGTATTTTTTATTAATAGAAAAACAACGTATTTTATAAATGAACACCAATATTTTAGAATATATTTTGTTAAAAATATAGATAAATTCCGACTTAATTACTGATGAGTTTTATATTTTGAAATCTCATATGACACCACCTAAATTAATATATTAAAAAAATACTAAATATAAACATAAAATTTTAATGTGATGAAACTTTAAAAAATTTCAGTCAACCACACTGTTAAATCCTAGATCCGTCCCTGGGTTGGGGAGTGGCTAATTTCGAACTGACAAAAACTCGTATGAGACAGTCTTTTACATAAGACATGATATAAATTAATACATATCAATCTATACTTTTTTTATTAAAATGTTAAAACGTTATGTTCAAATTATACTCCATTTTATTGTAAGACGATCTTAGATGAGAGTGTGTGTGTGTGTTTTTTTATTTATTTTTTTGATAACATTCAATGCCTTTAATTCGCTTATTCTTGTGATGATATTTACTACAAAAAATCGTTTCCAGTTGAGTCCGATTTACCGGTTCCTTAATCTATCATTTAGTTTCCTGTCAAAAAAAAGTATGTGTCAGAAATCATATTTTGGAATGCAGTTATGCTCGATGTTAACCATCTGTGCACATATCATGAATTATTGAGCTTCAAATTACATATTTTTAGTTCAAATAGCTCAATAATATTTAACAATAAAAATATTAATTCTATATTAAGTAGATGTACATAATTTTTTTTAAAAAACAAAGTAAAGAAGTTTTTTCTCCCTAAACGTATTTTATTGTGAAATGTCATAGGACTCTGACAGAAGTCAAACTTTCACATTTTCAGTATAAGACACATTCTTAATTGGCAAAAACTCAATCAAATAATATCATTTATGAGACGAGATACAATTTAACACAATTTACATCTATTTTTTTAAAATTGTTAAAATGTTAATGTTCAATTTATATCTCGTCTTACTGTGAAATTGTCTCATACAAGTGTGTCTCTTTTTAATTTTATGCAGTCGGATATTGTCATTAGTGCAAGACAAAGTCTAGTATGAAAATTTTAATACATGAAAAAACTTTAATTTACAACTAAATTTTATAATTGGTGAAGGTAAGACAAAATTGAGTGGTTCATGGTTCACTCGACCCAAGTGGTTCATGATTCACCCGACCCGAATATGTCATAATTTAGAATTCATTATTTAGTATTTAGGGTTTAGATGATTGATTTAAGGTAATTTTATAGATTTTCATATATGAAAAATTTCACACCATACCCTCTTAATGCAAATAACCCCACCCATTTTCATTTATGATTCTTTGCTGGCAATTATACGAATTATAAATGGTAAAATCTGGTTGGATTACTTTATTAATAATAAAAACACGAATTAGTAAGAAATTTGGTAAGTGGATCTTTTGTGTGAACAATTTTCAATAACAAAGTTGGGGTTTTGAAGGAGTTCATCAAATTTAAATGTTTAAAAGGCGCAAAACCAATTTATTTATGTTAATTTTTTAAAACTTTCCATACTCGTGTGCTAAATTTTTGATGTCCATCTAATGAATAATTTAATATATATGTGTAGAATAATTTTCAAATGGTACTCAAACTCAGAATATGAGTATGAGTCAAAGGCTCTTATACAAACCGTTCTTGATGCCGATTTGGAAAACCTTTATGTAATTGAGTTATTTTGTTTAAAAAATATATATAACATTTTTATTTTATTTAAAAAAAATTCACCCCTACACCCCACCCTCCCACGACCAAATAACGCAAACTCTCATGAACAAGTTTTATTATATAAAATTGGATTCATTCAGTAATATTTGAACATTAATTCAATAATACTACTATTTTTATAAACTAATAGGAGTATTATACAATTTTTTACACTCACAAACATGACACACTATATGGGTAAATTATATGGTATTAGTATACTAGGTTGCACGGATACGGGTACGGCAATACGGGTAAGATACGATGCGGGTACTAGGACACATATTTTTATAAATAATTGGGTAAGATACGGCTTGGGTACGATTATAATTTTTTAAATTATTTTATATTTTTATTGTATATATAAATACTTCCATAATTATTTTTTTTTGAAAATATGTGTCTTTGTAACTTATGCAATTTTATAACACCTAAATAAATATAAAATCAAAACGATATGAACATTGTAATAAAATATGTGAACGATTAACAGTTTGACAATGGTGTGACCGTGTGAGTAATAGAGAGAGTCAATATTTTTTTACTGATTGTGGGCTAATTTGAGTTAATTTAATATAAAATAAATTTATTTCAAGATAAAAAATAAAATAAATTTTACAAATTTGACCCCACGTGTATCCTATCCGTGTCCGACATCTTTGATCGGAATGTCGTCCACGGTACCTAAAATTATTATTAATATTTTTAATTGTGACACGCCATGTGGCGTATCGGGTGTGTATCCTACCCCGATATCTGCGTCAAGCAATCCCCACGTAAGATCCAACATTTCGTATTATTCAAAAATTCAAAGTACCCATGCATCCCAATTAGTATATCATTGTAATGAAATTAGTGAATGAATGTAATTATATTAATGAATAAATTCAGTTTCATAAAGTGAACTAGTTTCAGTGAATTCTAACTCCCAGATAAATTCAGTTCCACCTAATTCTTTTTAGCACCCATACAACTCAGTCCTCGCAAGACAATATGGCGGCGGCTTGACAATGTAAATATACTGACTTTATTAGAAAATTGGGAATTATTAAAAATACACCAAATATCTGCCTTAAGTTCCATTATCTAAATATTTTATTGCTTTAAAAAAAATTGGGAATTATCTAATTATTGTAGTAACTTATAAGCTCTTGAGGTATCACATCTTATAAGGTTTTGAAATAATTAAATTATAAAAAATTAAATTTTAAGTTTAAATTATTTTTAGCCAAATCACAATCTATTATTAAATAAATGTCTGTAATACTTATAATAGAAAAATTGTCCTGAAAGTCGAGACATGTGCCTCGTTTGATTTCTCAATAAAAAGAATCATCTTAATAAGTGGGTCGATACAAAATTTGAATAATTGCTCAATTATTACTATAATATCTATCTAAAATTAAACATTCAAGTAAAACGTGAAGCCATAATTACAAAACTTTGAAAACGAAATCCTGAAACTTCCAATAAATCACTCTGATTAATAATAATAATATTATAATAATCAAATCATCTCACAATTTTATTATGTTTTCCAATATTTGACCGAATTGCGGTAATCTGATTTCAGCGTTAGTTTTATTCTTTCTGTAGTAAAAAAGAGTTAATGGGTAATTCCCTTGAATCCTCGATGTATTGATGTAGAATTTCTCTATTCCCATCCAATGCAATTTTCACCTCTATTTTCCACTATAATACCATTGAAGAGAAACAACCTCATCGTGAGACGGATTGTAATTTGAAGATGTATTGTACTTTAACACTTTAAAAATTATAAATTTTAATTTCTATTAATTTATAATTTATTTTATGTATGAGGGTACGTGCTATACGAGTTTTTGTCATTATTCTATTGAATTTTTTTAATAATTGCTACCCATCCAACACCAATTCAGTCTTATTCCAGCTAATGATAATTAACCTTTTTCTATTATCAAAGTAATTTCAATTTTATCAGCGTATATAATAGAATTGGTATGCTGTGAAACTTGTTTACCGTGAAATTGTTTCCTTTTTATAGACATGACCTTTTAATTTTTATGACTAATACACTTCTATAATATAAGTCACACACCACAATTATCACTAATAATATCCCTTGATGTAATATAAGTCACACGCTTTAGTATTATGAGTAATACCCTTTGTAGTAAAATGTCACAACCTTCACAGATTTTTATGTGAAACTTGTTCACACTATACATTGTCTATATATTATAATAATTTAACATACCTAACGGTTAGAAAATGACAAAGTGGAATAACAAAAATATTTGGAGCACCACTACCTATGTCGAGAGGTCATGGGTTCGAGTCGTCATTTGCTTGATCAAAAAAACGGTTAGGAAATAAATATAAATAAATTGATCTCACATTTTTTTATAAGTTCAAACTTTTAGATCGATAAAATTATTTTATGGATTCACGCTCAATTCAAATCTCATTAAAAACAACTCCACCCTTATAAAATTTTCTATTTGTTGAACTTTCTCCCTATAAAAATAGAGTTGATAATTCAGCACATGAGTGAGGAATAGCGTTAAAGGATAAATATAAATAAATTAATTTCACACCTCTTTATAAATTCGGACTTTTAAATGAGTTTCACCACCACACATTTGTAATTTATTTAAAATAAGTATATAATTTGTGAGAGATGAAATCCTAACGGAAAAAACTTGAGCTACCGCCGGGTTGGTTACCCACCTAATTAAATATAATTAAATTTATTTAAAAAGTTTAAATAATACATAGAATTCCGTGAGAGTTTATTAAAGAGGTGGACACCATAATAAATTTTCTCATAGTAATTAATAAAGTAAACAACACATTAATTCCTATAAAAAAATATTAATTGATGTAAAATGTTTATTTAATTTTCTCAAATTAATATATGAACATTCTTCTCATATAGTATGACTATATATTATTAACACACTTCCCTGCAATAATTAGAGGTACAATGTCATGAAGATGAGTTTCTCACACACACACACATATATATATATATATATATATATATATATATATATATATACACACACACATTAGAATTGTATTACGTATCATATGAGTTGAAAAAAATTATGATTATCAATTCTTTTTAAAATAAAATAAAAACAATTTAATATTTTATACACATGTTTAATTTTTAAATATTTTTGGAATAAATTTCAGTAGAAAATATGATCTCTTAGATTTACTATTTAAGTTGTTAAGTGACTAAAAATTTATTTCGTCTATATATATACACATTAAAGAGTTAATTTTTTGGCATCGAAAAATGTCTTTGAATTTCTTTTAAAAAATTACTAACTTAAAAATTAAATTAATTTCATTTAAATATCTTAACTATATCTTGTCAACAACTATATACATAAGGGTGTGTCTCGTGGACATCAGGTATAAGTCGTCTCATGTATGATATCGTCTTATACAAATTTTTGTCATACGAAATACATCGTATAAACATTTATAACATGTCTTTAAAAAATTGGAATATACTTAAATATATCTCATAAATATTTGGTGTATATATTCATAAATATCTCTTATACATAGTATATATCTTATAAAATCTTGGGATATTTATTATAAATATACCATTATATTATTCTAATTTTTAAGTATTACTTATCATACAACTCTAAATTAGATTTTATTCGAATTATATGTTTATTTAAATTCTATTTTCAGTATAATCAGATATGTTTAAAAAAAATAGTATTGTCAGTATTTTGCTATTGCGAGTCTTGGTTCACTAGTAGAACCATCGAACTCTAAATCATAAACAATGCATAATATTGTATCACTCTAAATTAAAAATTCTTGAAATTACTATACTTATAAATTTTTTTATTTATATTGTAATCACACATGCAAAAAAATAGTAATGTCACTATTTTGTAAGCCCGATTCACTAGTCGCACTATTGAATCTTGAATGTAAACAACGAATTCTTATCGTATAACTCTATATTAAAATTCCTCCTAATTACTATGTTTATGAAATTTTTGTTGATATTATAATATATGCGAAAAAGATAATAGTGTCACTATTTTGTGACACTTGTTCATTAGTCGTAGCACTCTAATTCAAATTTCACCAAATTAATATGGTTATCTAAATTTTATTTATATTTCAATTAGATGTAAAAAAGTATCTAGCGAGTTCAGATTCACAAATCGAACCTCTAAATTAAAGTGATATAAATTATTATTTTTTATCTAAATTTTATTTGTATTATATTGGATATGCAATATAGATATACATATAGGAGTATATTTCTTGTGCAGCAAATACACCGAGCAACTCAAGTGCATTTTTAATATTGTCAACTATTTTTACTGAAAATTGAAGTTTTCTTCACTTGCACTTTTTAGTGAAAACAACGACATTTTTTTAATTAAAACAACTGCACTTGAGTTGCACGATGCACCTGGTGCACAAGACCTTGTCTATATATAGCAGTGTCACTATCTTGTGAGTTTAGGTTCACTAGTCGATGACCCCATCTAACTACTCGATTCAAATAGACAAAGGCTTGCCTATATAAGTGGTGACATATACTTTCATATCGAAAGTGTTTTAAAAAATAAGATGTTTATGTGGAAATAGGGTGCCTAGAGTAATACTATAATAAATTCATTTGGGGTTAACAAAATAGTGTCACGTGCTTTGCGCTGTGGCTTAGTGAAATGTCGATCAAGTCGGTACATCTAACGTAGTCTACTTTCAAATTTCAATCAATTGAAAGTCAAAGTCTTGGTCATCACCATCCTTTCTATATAATGTTACTTTAACAAAAATTAAATAACAATTCTAGCTTGAATATTTTATAAAAACAATTAGCCCCTACTGAAACTGCAAAGTATATGGGTAAAAACTAAAAAGATGGTGTTATAATTAACATTCTTCACAAATTAATATGTGCATCTAAGTTTTATTTATATAATAATTAGATATAAAAAAAGAAATTACTTGTGCTACTATAAATATATATTGTTATACTGTAATTCACTAATCAGAAGATCGAACCCTAAATCGTAAATAAAGAATGGCCTATCACATCATTTTAATATGTTTATCTAAACTTTATTTAGATTGCACTTAAATATGAAAAAATAAAATTAAGAACCAGAGTTAACTCACTTCACTCTTGTAAATCTCGGTTCACTATTCAAACTATCAATACTAAATAGTAAACCATAAACACTACCATACCTGTCAAAAAAAAATTTTAAAATTATTATAATTATCTAAGTTTTATGTGATAAAGTGAGTATTTCCATTTAAGAAAGTTTGCGGTTAAGATTGAGACGCCCAAAATAGAAATAATGCAGTTAAGATTGAGACGGAGGGAGTACATTTTTTTATCATTCCTTAAATTTGTTAAAATGTAGTATGTTTCATGTAATATACTTGATGAATGAAATAAAAAAGGGACATGCAGGTGTGGTATGCACCAGGTGTATCATGCATCATTTTTTAAATATGTTTAATTAAAATATGCAATTTGTATATAATGAAATATGTTACTTGGTTTTACTGCACAAGTTATATGTTTATGTGTATATAAATTACTTTTGACTGAAAGTATAAAATGGACTGATGTGCATGAGATCTATTCTAAAATCTAAACAAAGATATTCGTGAATGGCTAAAATGTGGTTGTTTTTTATTTATTTATAAAGATGTAAACCAATTTCACGTGCAACTGATTTGCATTTTGTACGTGTTTTTAAATATATATATATATATATTAGATGTTGTTTTAATAAAATTGGTTGTCAATATTAATTGTATCATTCAAAAATATTAACTATTATATTATAAAATAATAGTTACAAACCAATTGTGCAATAAAATTATTTTACACAAGACAAAACCTTCTTTTTAATATGTTGACTTATGTGATAAAAGAGAGCCCCAACTGTCTCGCAATGATAAATTTTTCAGAAGTGCTTCACCACGAATTATCTAGCTAGTAAATGGGAGACCTATCAATTGATACATTTTAGTATTGCAATTTACTAATAAATATAATATATAAAATAATTGTATATATGTAAATAAATTTATATTTTAAAGTGCAATTTTTTCTATATATGCAATCTCGTTTGTACCTATTAGTAATTTGCATTAAAAAATATTTATTAGTAATTTTCCCTTATAAAAAGAGGTAATGTAATACGAATAGTTTTTTGAATAATTTTATCTTATCTAAAAGTTTGAATTTATAGAGAGGTATGAAATTATTCATTTGTATTATTTTCTTTAACAGTACTCTCCTTCACTCGTGGATTGAATTCTCTTACACCATTATTCCATCGAGTGAACAATTTAATATAGATGGAGTTGCTTTCAGCGGTAATCGAACTCAGGATGTAAGCTTAAGCCATTTAACTCTGATATCATGAAATAATTTCATCTCATCTAAAAATTTTAATTTATATAGAGAGCAGTGAGAATTAATTCGTCTATATTATTTTACTTAGTAACTCGTCACATTATTAATTTTCTATATCTAAAAGTACAATAAATTAAGGCAAAATCCCAAGTGATTTGAATTCATCAAGATCATAGTGATTTAGATAGTGGTACTATAACCGTCTCTAGCCATTTAATATTCATTAAATTCTTCTAGCTTCGTTTTTTGCATTTCTGTCAAAAACAAAAACAAAACAAAAAATGCTTTGATTTTTACATGTTTATACTAAATTGATCTATATTAATCTAATAAGTCCGATTAAAAAAATCATTTCCCACCATAGAAATTCTTAAAGCTTTGTCCTAACTATTATGATATTG
This sequence comes from Stenogyne calaminthoides, assembly GCA_037126765.1. Classification (NCBI taxonomy): domain Eukaryota; kingdom Viridiplantae; phylum Streptophyta; class Magnoliopsida; order Lamiales; family Lamiaceae; genus Stenogyne; species Stenogyne calaminthoides. Next base: position 1,292,799 of record JBBCBC010000040.1, read on the forward strand.
TAGTTGTGGGTGCCATACATTTGAGGACATAAAATCCAAGCTGTCACTCTGCCAAGACGAAAAATTGCAGTGCTTTATAGGACAAATTTGTAGTTTCTCATTTGTAAGAATGGGGCATACATTGTTTTATCATTGTGTAATTAATAATGGAAAAAAAACTTTAAGGTACAAAAAATAGAAAACAGTGACTTTAAGGGACAAATATAATTTTTTTGTGACTCTCAGGTACAAAATGCAATTTTTTTTTTCAAACAAAGTACAATTTTTTTGTACCTTAGAGTCACTAAACATTGCATTTGTACCTTAGAGTCATTGCTTCTTATTTCTTGTACCTTAGAGACATTTTCCTCATTAATAATTGTATAATATCATGTGAAGGAAGGGATGTCAAAAGTGTATGTATATGTACACATTTATGTATTTTCGACTTCAAACAACAACACTAGAGCATTATTGCAACCTGTTATTTTCGTTACAACTTATAATGTACTAGGTTGTATAATTTAAAACTGGTCGATAAGAAACCGGACACCAGTTTCAAACTTTCAATCGACACGCGGAAAGCCCCATATTCAATCGACGTGAGACAAAACAACGTTGTTTTGTGTTTCCGGTGAACTTAGAACGTAAATTGTACATTGTCAGAGAAATTGAGACTAAATCGACGATAAAATAAGTTATGAGATTGAATCATTTAGATTCAAAGTTATGGACGATTTGTGATTTAAACTCAATTAATTTCTATACTTTCCTTGCACATGATTTTATACGTAGTGTGTTTTCTCGATCGTGGAAAGTTTGCTAACTACATGTAATTAATAATCATCTGCATGTTTTCTAAAAGAATTTCGTCTTATCTACAAGTCCGAACTTATAGAGAGGTGCAAAATTAATTCGTTTTATTTAATTTCCCTCAATACTCCTCCTCACTCGTGGACCGAATCATTGTCTCTGCCCTCTGGGAAAGAGGCCCAATAAATGGACAATTTTAAATGGATAGGGTGTTTTCCTCAGGAATCGAACCCAAAATCTGGGTCGAGCCAAAGGCTCTGATACCATGAAAGAATTTGGCCTTATTTAAAATAAAAATAGAAATGGACAAACTGGTTCGTGATATGAAAAGGATGAATGTAACCGTGAATGAAATAGAGTAAAATTGAGCATGAAATATTGTGTCATTGTCTGACCCTATATATATTATGATAAAAAATTATGTAAACTCGAGTTCATCGTGAACTCGATTTTTTTAGTACTACTGTTATGTACAAAAATTGTCAATGTTATGCATAAAAATTATCACTGTTATGCACAAAAATAATCACTGTTTAGAAAATGTTTTATATTTTTAAACAATGAAATTTTTTATGTATAACAGTGATAATTTTACCCATAAGAGTAATAGAGTTCATGCATAGACCTGATTCACAGGAGTTTTACTCATAGTACTGGTATGTGTCGTAATTAAATAAACGTTTTTTATTTTCTACGAACTTTTCTGTTAATTGGATTTCATCTTTTTATAGGACTTAGGGAAAACATCAAAATATGTCTCGTGCAGTTTGTCACATTCGTGACAATATACTTTTAAAATTCTTGCAGTTAGCTTGTAACTTGTACGGTACTTTAATGCATACCTATAAAATAGCCGAAAAAGATCTTGTGTGAGATTGTCCCACGAATCTTATATATAATTTGAGACTAAAATTTTGATTAGTAATTTAACAAATTTCCAATTAACAACATTGACTAATTTTATTTTATTTTCTTTAATTTAATTAATAGTATTTATATCACAAAAAAAAATATATGATTAACACTACAATAAAAACTCTATACAATTATAATGTAAAGATCGGGAAAAAATATTACTATAAAAGACTTAAATCCTTAAAACAGGGGCTGATCATATTCAGATTATACTTCCTGTCTCGCTCTGGAATTCTTTTGGGCAAAAAAAGTAATATTTTTGCTACAAGCTTGTGAATTTACATTGTCTGAATAATTTTAAAAGGGATAAATAAAGCGATTTTTTTTTTTTATGAAAAATGCTTTGATTTGGAGGAAGCCTTGGAAGAAATTAAGGGCAGATTACCCTTCTTTTTGTAATTACTTTTTCTTTGATTAGTTAGAAAATTCTAGGAAAATACTTGAGAGTTAATGACTCTTGTAAAGTCATACATCACTGTACAGTGTATTCGTATGTTCTCATTCATTCTTGAATAAAAGAATTTTTTCTTACAAAAAAAAAAAAAAAAAAATCTTTAAAACGGGACTGGATAAAAAAATGACTTATTACAATATAAAATTTATTCCTAAATATAACTAGTCCCAAGTCAGGATCATAAATTTGTATTACTATATAGAGTTTATTTTTATATGAAATTTTTACTGTAGCAAGAGATCATGAGAGATTTGTCAGGTTGGTGCATGGACGGATGTATTAGGGGGTTGCACCAGGCTCCAGCCCAGTGCAAGCCCCCACTAATCTATTATATATCTATATATAATATGTGAATAAAATTCAATACATAAATTTAAACCCAACCAAATATTATTTTCTATTTAATATTTAATATGCAATCTCCAATGTAAAATTAAAGTTTATTCCCTCTCTCTCTATCCAGTTATTAAATTAAGATACATCTTGATATAATCATGTCTCTCCTTTTTTTTTCTTATTAAAACTAAATTAAAATATTTAAATTCAAGAATTTTATCCACAACAAATATATTATTTTATTGTAATTTTGAATGTGATTTCTTGAGGCTCTCACACCCAAACATTTAGAGTATAATCATCTGAATATGGTTCTATTTTTTATTTAGTATTTCTATTTATTTAACTTGTTCAATATTAAATATCTACACTGTTCTCTTAATTTTTGTCATTTTCTTTTGATGAATATGTATGAATACTTTATATTTTATTATTATATATTGTGATAATGATAAAATTTTGGACACTTTAATATTAGAAAAAGATAAATTATAAATGTAATAATATATTAACATGAGTTAAATGGAATACTTTTTTAAACTGATAAACATTTCTTGAAATGATTATAAAAATATTGAGCATAAGTTGCATAATTTTATTTTAACTAAATACTTCGTCTAAGATCGTCTTACAACTAAATGGAGTATTTTTTATTAATAGAAAAGCAACGTATTTTATAAATGAACACCAATATTTTAGAATATATTTTGTTAAAAATATAGATAAATTGCGACTTAATTACTGATGAGTTTTATATTTTGAAATCTCATATGACACCACCTAAATTAATATATTAAAAAAATACTAAATATAAACATAAAATTTTAATGAGATGAAACTTTAAAAAATTTCAGTCAACCACACTGTTAAATCCTAGATCCGTCCCTGGGTTGGTGAGTGACTAATTTCGAACTGACAAAAACTCGTATGAGACAGTCTTGTACATAAGACATGATATAAATTAATACATATCAATCTATACTTTTTTTTATTAAAGTGTTAAAACCATATGTTCAAATTATATTCCATTTTATTGTAAGACGATCTTAGATGAGAGTGTGTGTGTGTGTGTTTTTTTTTTTTTTGATAACATTCAATGCCTTTAGTTCGCTTATTCTTGTGATGATATTTACTACAAAAAATCGTTTCTAGTTGAGTCCGATTTACCGGTTCCTTAATCTATCATTTAGTTTCCTGTCAAAAAAAAAAGTGTGTGTCAGAAGTCATATTTTGGAATGCAGTTATGCTCGATGTTAACCATCTGTGCACATATCATGAATTATTGAGCTTCAAATTACGTATTTTATTGTGAAATGTCATAGGACTCTGACAGAAGTCAAACTTTCACATTTTCAGTATAAGACACATTCTTAATTGGCAAAAACTCAATCAAATAATCTCATTTATGAGACGAGATACAATTTAACACAATTTATATCTATTTTTTTAAAATTGTTAAAGTGTTAATGTTTAATTTATATCTCGTCTCACTGTGAAATTGTCTCATACAAGTGTTTCTCTTTTTAATTTTATGCACTCGGATATTGTCATTAGTGCAAGACAAAGTCTAGTATGAAAATTTTCATACATGAAAAAACTTTAATTTACAACTAAATTTTATAATTGGTGAAGGTAAGACAAAATTGAGTGGTTCATGGTTCACTCGACCCAAGTGATTCATGATTCACCCGACCCGAATAGGTCATAATTTAGGATTCATTATTTAATATTTAGGGTTTAGATGATTGATTTAAGGTAGTTTTATAGATTTCCGTATATGAAAAATTTCACACCAGACCCTCTTAGTGCAAATAACCCCACCCATTTTCATTTATGATTCTTTGCTGGCAATTATACGAATTATAAATGGTAAAATCTGGTTGGATTACTTTATTAATAATAAAAACACGAATTAGTAAGAAATTTGGTAAGTGGATCTTTTGTGTGAACAATTTTCAATAACAAAGTTGGGGTTTTGAAGGAGTTCATCAAATTTAAACTATTTTTATAAACTAATAGGAGTATTATACAATTTTTTACACTCACAAACATGACACACTATATGGGTAAATTATATGGTATTAGTATACTAGGTTGCACGGATACGGGTACGGTAATACGGATAAGATACGATGCGGTACTAGGACACATATTTTTATAAATAATTGGGTAAGATACGACTTGAGTACGATTATAATTTTTAAAATTATTTTATATTTTTATTGTATATATAAATATTTCCATATTTATTTATTTTTTGAAAATATGTGTCTTTGTAACTTATGCAATTTTTTTAACACCTAAATAAATATAAAATCAAAACGATATGAACATTGTAATAAAATATGTGAACGGCTAACAGTTTGACAATGGTGTGACCGTGTGAGTAATAGAGAGAGTCAATATTTTTTTACTAATTGTGGGCTAATTTGGTTTAATTTAATATAAAATAAATTTATTTCAAGATAAAAAATAAAATATATTTTACAAATTTGACCCCACGTGTATCCTATCCGTGTCCGACACGCTGATCAGCCGTGTCCGACACGGTACCCAAAAATATTATTAATATTTTTAATTGTGACACGCCACGTGGCGTATCGGGTGCGTATCCTACATGTATCCGCGTACCCAAGTACCCACGAAGTATCCAACACTGTATTATTCAAAAATTCAAAGTACCCATGCATCCCAATTAGTATATCATTGTAATGAAATTAGTGAATGAATGTAATTATATTAATGAATAAATTCAGTTTCATAAAGTGAACTAGTTTCAGTGAATTCTAACTCCCAGATAAATTCAGTTCCACCTAATTCTTTTTAGCACCCATACAACTCAGTCCTCGCAAGACAATATGGCGGCGGCTTGACAATGTAAATATACTGACTTTATTAGAAAATTGGGAATTATCTAATTATTGTAGTAACTTATAAGCTCTTGAGGTATCACATCTTATAAGGTTTTGAAATAATTAAATTATAAAAAATTAAATTTTAAGTTTAAATTATTTTTAGCCAAATCACAATCAATTATTAAATAAATGTCTGTAATACTTATAGTAGAAAAATTGTCCTGAAAGTCGAGACATGTGCCTCGTTTGATTTCTCAATAAAAAGAATCATCTTAATAAGTGGGTCGATACAAAATTTGAATAATTGCTCAATTATTACTATAATATCTATCTAAAATTAAACATTCAAGTAAAACGTGAAGCCATAATTACAAAACTTTGAAAACGAAATCCTGAAACTTCCAATAAATCACTCTGATTAATAATAATAATATTATAATAATCAAATCATCTCACAATTTTATTATGTTTTCCAATATTTGACCGAATTGCGGTAATCTGATTTCAGCGTTAGTTTTATTCTTTCTGTAGTAAAAAAGAGTTAATGGGTAATTCCCTTGAATCCTCGATGTATTGATGTAGAATTTCTCTATTCCCATCCAATGCAATTTTCACCTCTATTTTCCACTATAATACCATTGAAGAGAAACAACCTCATTGTGAGATGGATTGTAATTTGAAGATGTATTGTACTTTAACACTTTAAAAATTATAAATTTTAATTTCTATTAATTTATAATTTATTTTATGTATGAGGGTACGTGCTATACGAGTTTTTGTCATTATTCTATTGAAATTTTTTAATAATTGCTACCCATCCAACACCAATTCAGTCTTATTCCAGCTAATGATAATTAACCTTTTTCTATTTATCAAAGTAATTTCAATTTTATCAGCGTATATAATAGAATTGGTATGCTGTGAAACTTGTTTACCGTTAAATTGTTTTCTTTTTATAGACATGACCTTTTAATTTTTATGACTAATACACTTCTATAATATAAGTCACACACCACAGTTATCACTAATAATATCTCTTGATGTAATATAAGTCACACTCTTTAATATTATGAGTAATACCCTTTGTAGTAAAATGTCACAACCTTCACAGATTTTTATGTGAAACTTGTTCACACTATACATTGTCTATATATTATAATAATTTAACATACCTAACGGTTAGAAAATGACAAAGTGGAATAACAAAAATATTCAGAGCACCACTACCTATGTCGAGAGGTCATGTGTTCGAGTCGTCATATGCTTGATCAAAAAAAACGATTAGGAAATAAATATAAATAAATTGATCTCACATTTTTTTATAAGTTCAAACTTTTAGATCGATAAAATTATTTTATGGATTCACGCTCAATTCAAATCTCATTAAAAACAACTTCACCCTTATAAAATTGTCTATCTGTTGAACTTTCTCCCTATAAAAATAGAGTTGATAATTCAGCACATGAGTGTGGAATAGCGTTAAAGGATAAATATAAATAAATTAATTTCACACCTCTTTATAAATCCTGACTTTTAAATGAGTTTCACCACCACACATCTGTAATTTATTTAAAATAAGTATATAATTTGTGAGAGATGAACTCCTAACGGAAAAAACTTGAGCTACCCACCGGGTTGGTTACCCACCTAATTAAATATAATTAAATTTATTTAAAAAGTTTAAATAATACATAGAATTCCGTGAGAGTTTATTAAAGAGGTGGACACCATAACAAATTTTCTCATAGTAATTAATAAAGTAAACAACACATTAATTCCTATAAAAAAATATTAATTGATGTAAAATGTTTATTTAATTTTCTCAAATTAATATATGAACATTCTTCTCATATAGTATGACTATATATTATTAACACACTTCCCTGCAATAATTAGAGGTACAATGTCACGAAGATGAGTTTCTCACACACACACACACATATATATATATATATATATATATATATACACACACACATTAGAATTGTATTACGTATCATATGAGTTGAAAAAAATTATGATTATCAATTCTTTTTAAAATAAAATAAAAACAATATAACATTTTATACACATGTTTAATTTTTAAATATTTTTGGAATAAATTTCAGTAGAAAATATGATCTCTTAGATTTACTATTTAAGTTGTTAAGTGACTAAAAATTTATTTCGTCTATATATATACACATTAAAGAGTTAATTTTTTGGCATCGAAAAATGTCTTTGAATTTCTTTTAAAAAATTACTAACTTAAAAATTAAATTAATTTCATTTAAATATCTTAACTATATCTTGTCAACAACTATATACATAAGAGTGTGTCTCCTGGACACCAGGTATAAGTCGTCTCATGTATGATATCGTCTTATACAAATTTTTGTCATACGAAATACATCGTATAAACATTTAGAACATGTCTTTAAAAAATTGGAATATACTTAAATATATCTCATAAATATTTGGTGTATATATTCATAAATATCTCTTATACATAGTATACATCTTATAAAATCTTGGGATATTTATTATAAATATACCATTATATTATTCTAATTTTTAAGTATTACTTATCATACAACTCTAAATTAGATTTTATTCGAATTATATGTTTATTTAAATTCTATTTTCGGTATAATCAGATATGTTTAAAAAAAATAGTATTGTCAGTATTTTGCTATTGCGAGTCTTGGTTCACTAGTAGAACCATCGAACTCTAAATCATAAACAATGCATAATATTGTATCACTCTAAATTAAAAATTCTTGAAATTACTATACTTATAAAATTTTTTATTTATATTGTAATCACACATGCAAAAAAATAGTAATGTCACTATTTTGTAAGCCCGATTCACTAGTCGCACTATTGAATCTTGAATGTAAACAACGAATTCTTATCGTGTAACTCTATATTAAAATTCCTCCTAATTACTATGTTTATGAAATTTTTGTTGATATTAAAATATATGCGAAAAAGATAATTGTGTCACTATTTTGTGACACTTGTTCATTAGTCGTAGCACTCTAATTCAAATTTCACCAAATTAATATGGTTATCTAAATTTTATTTATATTTCAATTAGATGTAAAAAAGTATCTAGCGAGTTCAGATTCACAAATCGAACCTCTAAATTAAAGTGATATAAATTATTATTTTTTATCTAAATTTTATTTGTATTATATTGGATATGCAATATAGATATACATATAGGAGTATATTTCTTGTGCAGCAAATACACCGAGCAATTCAAGTGCATTTTTAATATTGTCAACTATTTTTACTGAAAATTGAAGTTTTCTTCACTTGCACTTTTTAGTGAAAACAACGACATTTTTTTAATTAAAACAACTGCACTTGAGTTGCACGATGCACCTGGTGCACAAGACCTTGTCTATATATAGCAGTGTCACTATCTTGTGACTTTAGGTTCACTAGTCGATGACCCCATCTAACTACTCGATTCAAATAGACAAAGGCTTGCCTATATAAGTGGTGACATATACTTTCATATCGAAAGTGTTTTAAAAAATAAAATGTTTATGTGGAAATAGGGTGCCTAGAGTAATACTATAATAAATTCATTTGGGGTTAACAAAATAGTGTCACGTGCTTTGCGCTGTGGCTTAGTGAAATGTCGATTAAGTCGGTACATCTAATGTAGTCTACTTTCAAATTTCAATCAATTGAAAGTCAAAGTCTTGGTCATCACCATCCTTTCTATATAATGTTACTTTAACAAAAATTAAATAACAATTCTAGCTTGAATATTTTATAAAAACAATTAGCCCCTACTGAAACTGCAAAGTATATGGGTAAAAACTAAAAAGATGGTGTTATAATTAACATTCTTCACAAATTAATATGTGCATCTAAGTTTTATTTATATAATAATTAGATATAAAAAAGAAATTACTTGTGCTACTATAAATATATATTGTTATACTGTAATTCACTAATCAGAAGATCGAACCCTAAATCGTAAACAAAGAATGGCCTATCACATCATTTTAGTATGTTTATCTAAACTTTATTTAGATTGCACTTAAATATGAAAAAATAAAATTAAGAACCAGAGTTAACTCACTTCACTCTTGTAAATCTCGGTTCACTATTCAAACTATCAATACTAAATAGTAAACCATAAACACTACCATACCTGTCAAAAAAAAATTTAAAAATTATTATAATTATCTAAGTTTTATGTGATAAAGTGAGTATTTCCATTTAAGAAAGTTTGCGGTTAAGATTGAGACGCCCAAAATAGAAATAATGCAGTTAAGATTGAGACGGAGGGAGTACATTTTTTTATCATTCCTTAAATTTGTTAAAATGTAGTATGTTTCATGTAATATACTTGATGAATGAAATAAAAAAGGGACATGCAGGTGTGGTATGCACCAGGTGTATCATGCATCATTTTTTAAATATGTTTAATTAAAATATGCAAATTGTATATAATGAAATATGTTACTTGGTTTTACTGCACAAGTTATATGTTTATGTGTATATAAATTGCGCACCTGAGTTGCACAGTGGACCTGATGTGCATGAGATCTATTCTAAAATCTAAACAAAGATATTCGTGAATGGCTAAAATGTGGTTGTTTTTTATTTATTTATAAAGATGTAAACCAATTTCACGTGCAACTGATTTGCATTTTGTACGTGTTTTTAAATATATATATATATATATATATATTAGATGTTGTTTTAATAAAATTGGTTGTCAATATTAATTGTATCATTCAAAAATATTAACTATTATATTATAAAATAATAGTTACAAACCAATTGTGCAATAAAATTATTTTACACAAGACAAAACCTTCTTTTTAATATGTTGACTTATGTGATAAAAGAGAGCCCCAACTGTCTCGCAATGATAAATTTTTCAGAAGTGCTTCACCACGAATTATCTAGCTAGTAAATGGGAGACCTATCAATTGATACATTTTAGTATTGCAATTTACTAATAAATATAATATATAAAATAATTGTATATATGTAAATAAATTTACATTTTAAAGTGCAATTCTTTTTATATATGTAATCTCGTTTGTACCTATTAGTAATTTGTATTAAAAAATATTTATTAGTAATTTTCCCTTATAAAAAGAGGTAATGTAATACAAATAGTTTTTTGAATAATTTTATCTTATCTAAAAGTTTGAATTTATAGAGAGGTATGAAATTATTCATTTGTATTATTTTCTTTAACAGTACTCTCCTTCACTCGTGGATTGAATTCTCTTACACCATTATTCCATCGAGTGAACAATTTAATATAGATGGAGTTGCTTTCAGCGGTAATCGAACTCAGGATGTAAGCTTAAGCCACTTAACTCTGATACCATGAAATAATTTCATCTCATCTAAAAATTTTAATTTATATAGAGAGCAGTGAGAATTAATTCGTCTATATTATTTTACTTAGTAACTCGTCACATTATTAATTTTCTATATCTAAAAGTACAATTAATTAAGGCAAAATCCCAAGTGATTTGAATTCATCAAGATCATAATGATTTAGATAGTGGTACTATAACCGTCTCTAGCCATTTAATATTCATTAAATTCTTCTAGCTTCGTTTTTTGCATTTCTGTCAAAAACAAAAACAAAACAAAAAATGCTTTGATTTTTACATGTTTATACTAAATTGATCTATATTAATCTAATAAGTCCGATTAAAAAAATCATTTCCCACCATAGAAATTCTTAAAGCTTTGTCCTAACTATTATGATATTGTAGTTGTGGGTGCCATACATTTGAGGACATAAAATCCAAGCTGTCACTCTGCCAAGACAAAATATTGCAGTGCTTTATAGGACTAATTTGTAGTTTCTCATTTGTAAGAATGGGGCATACATTGTTTTATCATTGTGTAATTAATAATGTAAAAAAACTTTAAGGTACAAAAAATAGGAAACAGTGTCTTTAAGGTACAAATACAATTTTTTTGTGACTCTCAGGTACAAAGTGCAATTTTTTTTTCAAACAAAGTGCAATTTTTTTTGTACCTTAGAGTCACTAAAAATTGCATTTGTACCTTAGAGTCATTGCTTCTTATTTCTTGTACCTTAGAGACATTTTCCTCATTAATAATTGTATAATATCATGTGAAGGAAGGGATGTCAAAAGTGTATGTATATGTACACATTTATGTATTTTCGACTTCAAACAACAACACTAGAGCATTTATTGCAACCTGTTATTTTCGTTACAACATAATGTACTAGGTTGTATAATTTAAAACTGGTCGATAAGAAACAGGACACCAGTTTTAAACTTTCAATTGACACGCGGAAAGCCCCATATTCAATCGACGTGAGACAAAACAACGTTGTTTTGTGTTTCCGGTGAACTAAGAACGTAAATTGTACATTGTCAGAGAAATTGAGACTAAATCGACGATAAAATAAGTTATGAGATTGAATCATTTAGATTCAAAGTTATGGACGATTTGTGATTTAAACTCAATTAATTTCTATACTTTCCTTGCACATGATTTTATACGTAGTGTGTTTTCTCGATAGTGGAAAGTTTGCTAACTACATGTAATTAATAATCATCTGCATGTTTTCTAAAAGAATTTCGTCTCATCTACAAGTCCGAACTTATAGAGAGGTGCGAAATTAATTCATTTTATTTAATTTCCTTCAATACTCCTCCTCACTCGTGGACCGAATCATTATCTCTGCCCTCTGGGAAAGAGGCCCAATAAATGGACAATTTTAAATGGATAGGGTGTTTTCCTCGGGAATCGAACCCAGAATCTGAGTCGAGCCAAATGCTCTGATACCATGAAAGAATTTGGCCTTATTTAAAATAAAAATAGAAATGGACAAACTGGTTCGTGATATGAAAAGGATGAATGTAACCATGAATGAAATAGAGTAAAATTGAGCATGAAATATTGTGTCATTGTCTGACCCTATATATATTATGATAAAAAATTATGTAAACTCGAGTTCATCGTGAACTCGATTTTTTTAGTACTACTGTTATGTACAAAAATTGTCAATGTTATGCATAAAAATTATCACTGTTATGCACAAAAATAATCACTGTTTAGAAAATGTTTTATATTTTTAAACAATGAAATTTTTTATGTATAACAGTGATAATTTTACCCATAAGAGTAATAGAGTTCATGCATAGACCTGATTCACAGGAGTTTTACTCATAGTACTGGTATGTGTCGTAATTAAATAAACGTTTTTTATTTTCTACGAACTTTTCTGTTAATTGGATTTCATCTTTTTATAGGACTTAGGGAAAACATCAAAATATGTCTCGTGCAGTTTGTCACATGCGTGACAATGTACTTTTAAAATTCTTGCAGTTAGCTTGTAACTTGTACGGTACTTTAATGCATACCTATAAAATAGCCGAAAAAGATCTTGTGTGAGATTGTCCCACGAATCTTATATATAATTTGAGACTAAAATTTTGATTAGTAATTTAACAAATTTCCAATTAACAACATTGACTAATTTTATTTTATTTTCTTTAATTTAATTAATAGTATTTATATCACAAAAAAAAATATATGATTAACACTACAATAAAAACTCAATACAATTATAATGTAAAGATCGGGAAAAAATATTACTATAAAAGACTTAAATCCTTAAAACGAAATTTGATCATATTTGATTATACTTCTGTCTCGCCTCGAATTCTTTTGGGCAAAAAAGTAATATTTTTGCTACAAGCTTGTGAATTTACATTGTGCGAATAATTTTAAAAGGGATAAATAAATTTTTTTTTTTTTTATGAAAAATGCTTTGATTTGGAGGAAGCCTTGGAAGAAATTTAAATGGATTACCCTTCTTTTTGTAATTACTTTTTCTTTGATTAGTTAGAAAATTCTAGGAAAATACTTGAGAGTTAATGACTCTTGTAAAAGTCATACATCATCATGTGTGTATTAAGTATGTTCTCATTCATTCTTGAAAAAGAATTTTTTCTTAAAAAAAAAAAAAAAAAAAATCTTTAAAAACGGATTTGGATAAAAAATGACTTATTACAATATAAAATTTATTCCTAAATATAACTAGTCCCAAGTCAGGATCATAAATTTGTATTACTATATAGAGTTTATTTTTATATGAAATTTTTACTGTAGCAAGAGATCATGAGAGATTTGTCAGGTTGGTGCATGGACGGATGTATTAGGGGGTTGCACCAGGCTCCAGCCCAGTGCAAGCCCCCACTAATCTATTATATATCTATATATAATATGTGAATAAAATTCAATACATAAATTTAAACCCAACCAAATATTATTTTCTATTTAATATTTAATATGCAATCTCCAATGTAAAATTAAAGTTTATTCCTCTCTCTATATCAAGTTATTAAATTAAGATACATCTTGATATAATCATGTCTCTTTTTTTTTTTTTCTTATTAAAACTAAATTAAAATATTTAAATTCAAGAATTTTATCCACAACAAATATATTATTTTATTGTAATTTTGAATGTGATTTCTTGAGGCTCTCACACCCAAACATTTAGAGTATAATCATCTGAATATGGTTCTATTTTTTATTTAGTATTTCTATTTATTTAACTTGTTCAATATTAAATATCTACACTGTTCTCTTAATTTTTGTCATTTTCTTTTGATGAATATGTATGAATACTTTATATTTTATTATTATATATTGTGATAATGATAAAATTTTGGACACTTTAATATTAGAAAAAGATAAATTATAAATGTAATAATATATTAACATGAGTTAAATGGAATACTTTTTTAAACTGATAAACATTTCTTGAAATGATTATAAAAATATTGAGCATAAGTTGCATAATTTTATTTTAACTAAAAACTTCGTCTAAGATCGTCTTACAACTAAATGGAGTATTTTTTATTAATAGAAAAGCAACGTATTTTATAAATGAACACCAATATTTTAGAATATATTTTGTTAAAAATATAGATAAATTCCGACTTAATTACTGATGAGTTTTAAATTTTGAAATCTCATATGACACCACCTAAATTAATATATTAAAAAAATACTAAATATAAACATAAAATTTTAATGTGATGAAACTTTAAAAAATTTCAGTCAACCACACTGTTAAATCCTAGATCCGCCCCTAGGTTGGTGAGTGGCTAATTTCGAACTGAAAAAAACTCGTATGAGACAGTCTTGTACATAAGACATGATATAAATTAATACATATCAATCTACACTTTTTTTACTAAAGTGTTAAAACGTTATGTTCAAATTATACTCCATTTTATTGTAAGACGATATTAGATGAGGGGTGTGTGTGTGTGTTTTTTTTTTTTTTTGATAACATTCAATGCCTTTAGTTCGCTTATTCTTGTGATGATATTTACTACAAAAAATCGTTTCTAGTTGAGTCCGATTTACCGGTTCCTTAATCTATCATTTAGTTTCCTGTCAAAAAAAAGTGTGTGTCAGAAATCATATTTTGGAATGCAGTTATGCTCGATGTTAACCATCTGTGCACATATCATGAATTATTGAGCTTCAAATTACATATTTTTAGTTCAAATAGCTCAATAATATTTAACAATAAAAATATTAATTCTATATTAAGTAGATGTACATAATTTTTTTTTAAAAACAAAGTAAAGAAGTTTTTTCTCCCTAAACGTATTTTATTGTGAAATGTCATAGGACTCTGACAGAAGTCAAACTTTCACATTTTCAGTATAAGACACATTCTTAATTGCAAAAACCAATCAAATAATCTCATTTATGAGACGAGATACAATTTAACACAATTTACATCTATCTTTTTAAAATTGTTAAAGTGTTAATGTTCAATTTATATCTCGTCTCACTGTGAAATTGTCTCATACAAGTGTGTCTCTTTTTAATTTTATGCAGTCGGATATTGTCATTAGTGCAAGACAAAGTCTAGTATGAAAATTTTCATACATGAAAAAACTTTAATTTACAACTAAATTTTATAATTGGTGAAGGTAAGACAAAATTGAGTGGTTCATGATTCACTCGACCCAAGTAGTTCATGATTCACCCGACCCGAATATGTCATAATTTAGGATTCATTATTTAATGTTTAGGGTTTAGATGATTGATTTAAGGTAATTTTATAGATTTTCATATATGAAAAATTTCACACCAGACCCTCTTAGTGCAAATAACCCCACCCATTTTCATTTATGATTCTTTGCTGGCAATTATACGAATTATAAATGGTAAAATCTGGTTGGATTACTTTATTAATAATAAAAACACGAATTAGTAAGAAATTTGGTAAGTGGATCTTTTGTGTGAACAATTTTTAAAACTTTCCATACTCGTGTGCTACATTTTTGATGTCCATCTAATGAATAATTTAATATATATGTGTAGAATAATTTTCAAATGGTACTCAAACTCAGAATATGAGTATGAGTCAAAGGCTCTTATACAAACCGTTCTTGATGCCGATTTGGAAAACCTTTATGCAATTGAGTTATTTTGTTTAAAAAATATATATAACATTTTTATTTTATTTAAAAAAAATTCACCCCTACACCCCACCCTCCCACGACCAAATAACGCAAACTCTCATGAACTAGTTTTATTATATAAAATTGGATTCATTCAGTAATATTTGAACATTAATTCAATAATACTATTATTTTTATAAACTAATTGGAGTATTATACAATTTTTTACACTCACAAACATGACACACTATATGGGTAAATTATATGGTATTAGTATACTAGGTTGCACGGATACGGGTACGGCAATACGGGTAAGATACGATGCGGGTACTAGGACACATATTTTTATAAATAATTGGGTAAGATACGACTTGAGTACGATTATAATTTTTTAAATTATTTTATAATTTTATTGTATATATAAATATTTCCATAATTTTTTTTTGAAAATATGTGTCTTTGTAACTTATGCAATTTTTTAACACCTAAATAAATATAAAATCAAAACGATATGAACATTGTAATAAAATATGTGAACGACTAACAGTTTGACAATGGTGTGACCGTGTGAGTAATAGAGAGTCTCAATATTTTTTTACTGATTGTGGGCTAATTTGGGTTAATTTAATATAAAATAAATTTATTTCAAGATAAAAAATAAAATAAATTTTACAAATTTGACCCCACGTGTATCATATCCGTGTCCGACATGCTGATCAGCCGTGTCCGACACGGTACCTAAAATTATTATTAATATTTTTAATTGTGACACGCCATGTGGCGTATCGGGTGCGTATCCTACCCGTATCCGCGTACCCAAGTACCCACGAAGTATCCAACACTGTATTATTCAAAAATTCCGAGTACCCATGCATCCCAGTTAGTATATCATTGTAATGAAATTAGTGAATGAATGTAATTATATTAATGAATAAATTCAGTTTCATAAAGTGAACTAGTTTCAGTGAATTCTAACTCCCAGATAAATTCAGTTCCACCTAATTCTTTTTAGCACCCATACAACTCAGTCCTCGCAAGACAATATGGCGGCGGCTTGACAATGTAAATATACTGACTTTATTAGAAAATTGGGAATTATTAAAAATATTTACACCAAATTATCTAGGCCTTAAGTTCCATTATCTAAATATTTTAGTAACTGCTTTAAAAAAAATTAAGAAACTTTCATTATCTAATTATTGTAGTAACTTATAAGCTCTTGAGGTATCACATCTTATAAGGTTTTGAAATAATTAAATTATAAAACATTAAATTTTAAGTTTAACTTATTTTTAGCCAAATCACAATCTATTATTAAATAAATGTCTGTAATACTTATAATAGAAAAATTGTCCTGAAAGTCGAGACATGTGCCTCGTTTGATTTCTCAATAAAAAGAATCATCTTAATAAGTGGGTCGATACAAAATTTGAATAATTGCTCAATTATTACTATAATATCTATCTAAAATTAAACATTCAAGTAAAACGTGAAGCCATAATTACAAAACTTTGAAAACGAAATCCTGAAACTTCCAATAAATCACTCTGATTAATAATAATAATATTATAATAATCAAATCATCTCACAATTTTATTATGTTTTCCAATATTTGACCGAATTACGGTAATCTGATTTCAGCGTTAGTTTTATTCTTTCTGTAGTAAAAAAGAGTTAATGGGTAATTCCCTTGAATCCTCGATGTATTGATGTAGAATTTCTCTATTCCCATCCAATGCAATTTTCACCTCTATTTTCCACTATAATACCATTGAAGAGAAACAACCTCATCGTGAGACGGATTGTAATTTGAAGATGTATTGTACTTTAACACTTTAAAAATTATGAATTTTAATTTCTATTAATTTATAATTTATTTTATGTATGAGGGTACCTGCTATACGAGTTTTTGTCATTATTCTATTGAAAATTTTCAATAATTGCTACCCATCCAACACCAATTCAGTCTTATTCCAGCTAATGATAATTAACCTTTTTTCTATTTATCAAAGTAATTTCAATTTTATCAGCGTATATAATAGAATTGATATGCTGTGAAACTTGCTTACCGTTAAATTGTTTCCTTTTTATAGACATGACCTTTTAATTTTTATGACTAATACACTTCTATAATATAAGTCACACACCACAATTATCACTAATAATATCCCTTGATGTAATATAAGTCACACGCTTTAATATTATGAGTAATACCCTTTGTAGTAAAATGTCACAACATTCACAGATTTTTATGTGAAACTTGTTCACACTATACATTGTCTATACATTATAATAATTTAACATACCTAACGGTTAGAAAATGACAAAGTGGAATAACAAAAATATTTGGAGCACCACTACCTATGTCGAGAGGTCATGGGTTCGAGTCGTCATTTGCTTGATCAAAAAAACGGTTAGGAAATAAATATAAATAAATTGATCTCACATTTTTTTATAAGTTCAAACTTTTAGATCGATAAAATTATTTTATGGATTCACGCTCAATTCAAATCTCATTAAAAACAACTCCACCCTTATAAAATTGTCTATCTGTTGAACTTTCTCCCTATAAAAATAGAGTTGATAATTCAGCACATGAGTGATGAATAGCGTTAAAGGATAAATATAAATAAATTAATTTCACACCTCTTTATAAATCCGGATTTTTAAATGAGTTTCACCACCACACATCTGTAATTTATTTAAAATAAGTATATAATTTGTGAGAGATGAAATCCTAACGGAAAAAACTTGAGTTACCCACCGGGTTGGTTACCCACCTAATTAAATATAATTAAATTTATTTAAAAAGTTTAAATAATACATAGAAATCCGTGAGAGTTTATTAAAGAGGTGGACACCATAATAAATTTTCTCATAGTAATTAATAAAGTAAACAACACATTAATTCCTATAAAAAAATATTAATTGATGTAAAATGTTTATTTAATTTTCTCAAATTAATATATGAACATTCTTCTCATATAGTATGACTATATATTATTAACACACTTCCATGCAATAATTAGAGGTACAATGTCACGAAGATGAGTTTCTCATATATATATATATATATATATATATATATACACACATTAGAATTGTATTATGTATCATATGAGTTGAAAAAAATTATGATTATCAATTATTTTTAAAATAAAATAAAAACAATTTAGCATTTTATACACATGTTTAATTTTTAAATATTTTTGGAATAAATTTCAGTAGAAAATATGATTTCTTAAATTTACTATTTAAGTTGTTAAGTGACTAAAAAATTATTTTGTCTATATATATACACATTAAAGAGTTAATTTTTTGGCATAGAAAAATGTCTTTGAATTTCTTTTAAAAAATTACTAACTTAAAAATTAAATTAATTTCATTTAAATATCTTAACTATATCTTGTCAACAACTATATACATAAGGGTGTGTCTCCTGGACACCAGGTATAAATCGTCTCATGTATGATATAAATCTTATACAAATTTTTGTCATAATGAAATATATCGTATAAACATTTAGAACATGTCTTTTAAAAAATTGGAATATACTTAAATATATCTCATAAATATTTGGTGTATATATTCATAAATATCTCTTTATACATAGATATATATCTTATAAAAATCTTGGGATATTTATTATAAATATACCATTATATTATTCTAATTTTTATGTATTACTTATCATACAACTCTAAATTAAATTTTATTCAAATTATATGTTTATTTAAATTCTATTTTCAGTATAATCAGATATGTTTAAAAAAAAATAGTATTGTCAAGAGATTTTGTTATCATGAAGTCTCGGGTTCACTAGTAGAACCATCGAACTCTAAATCATAAACAATGCATAATATTGTATCACTCTAAATTAAAAATTCTTGAAATTACTATACTTATAAATTTTTTTATTTATATTGTAATCACACATGCAAAAAAATAGTAATGTCACTATTTTGTAAGCCCGATTCACTAGTCGCACTATTGAATCTTGAATGTAAACAACGAATCCTTATCGTATAACTCTATATTAAAATTCCTCCTAATTACTATGTTTATGAAATTTTTGTTGATATTATAATATATCCGAAAAAGATAATAGTGTCACTATTTTGTGACACTTGTTCATTAGTCGTAGCACTCTAATTCAAATTTCACCAAATTAATATGGTTATCTAAATTTTATTTATATTTCAATTAGATGTAAAAAAGTAGTAATTTTACTATCTTGCGAGTTCCGATTCACAAATCGAAACCTCTAAATTAAAGTGAGTTAAAATTATTATTTTTTATCTAAATTTTATTTGTATTATAATGGATATGCAATATAGATATACATATAGGAGTATATTTCTTGTGCAACAAATACACCGAGCAACTCAAGTGCATTTTTAATATTGTCAACTATTTTTACTGAAAATTGCAGTTTTCTTCACTTGCACTTTTTAGTGAAAACAACGACATTTTTTTAATTAAAACAACTGCACTTGAGTTGCACGATGCACCTGGTGCACAAGACCTTGTCTATATATAGCAGTGTCACTATCTTGTGAGTTTAGGTTCACTAGTCGATGACCCCATCTAACTACTCGATTCAAATAGACAAAGGCTTGCCTATATAACTGGTGACATATACTTTCATGTCGAAAGTGTTTTAAAAAATATGATGTTTATGTGGAAATAGGGTGCCTAGAGTAATACTATAATAAATTCATTTTGGGGTTAACAAAATAGTGTCACGTGCTTTGCGCTGTGGATTATTGAAAGGTCGATCAAGTCTGTACATCTAACGTAGTCTACTTTCAAATTTCAATCAATTGAAATTCAAAGTATTGGTCATCACCATCTATGTTTTAAAAACCGGAACCGGAAGTTGAGCCGGACGACCCCAAAAAAATGTTGGACCGGGGTCGGACCGGATTGAGCCGGATTGAGCAGGTATGACGTCATAATAAATATTATATATATATAATATGCATAATTTTTTTAAAAATTCAAAATATAGAGTATGATAAGTGAATATAAATTATCTAAAGTCACTTCAAAGTTCAAACTTCAAAGTTCAAAGTTCAAACTTAAATTTCTAAACATAATAGAAATGTCCATTAACATAAATAGTTCCAACTTTCAAATTTCAATTTCCAAACATAATAGAAATGTCATCAACAATACAAAAGTCACAAGTCATAACATAAAGCAAACATAGTAGATGTCAAATACAATACAAGAGTTTGAAATTCAAATCATCATCACAAATGTCTTATGATTGCAAAATAAATAAAAGTGAACAACAAGTCCAAATTTTATGTCGTAAATTGTCTTCCAAGTTCCTCATCCAACAAGTTCAAGTTGTCCAAGCCATCCAAGTCTAAGTTTCCAAAGTTGTCCAAATCAACATCATCATTATCAATGGGTGCATCATTCAAGTTAACATCACCTAGATATAAAACATATACACCAATAAAGAAAATGAAGACTATAAATAAAGAGAACAAGATTTAAAATTTTATTGATTTGCATTATAAATTCAAGAAACTAAAAGTGAAATAACAATCAACTAGTACCTCCAATATTTGTGTTTTGTGAAGTACCAACATCATTATTCTCTTGCATAATAGGTGTTACCACAAGTTTACCTTCTTCACCTTCAATGTCATCATCAACAATCCAAGAATCCACTTTATCGATGCATTCATAATCAAGGGGATCAAACATGTCCATCTTATCTTTACCACTACAATGAAAATCACAAATTGTAATGAACATATACAAGATCATTCCACAAACACAAAATCAAAAAGTATATAGACTTACCGATCTTGCAAGCGCAAATTGTAATGAACATATACAAGATCATTCAACCTTTCATGCTCTAATCTGTTCCTCTTCTTAGTATGAATGCGCTCAAATACACTCCAATTACGCTCACAACCAGAAGAAGAAGATGTTTGACTCAAGATTCTCACAAAGAAGATCACGTAACTTTGGTGCGAGCGAGGCAAATATCCTCCACCATTCATCTAAAATAAATTCACGAACATATATATTATATATCGTAAAAAAAAAAAGATAAAAAGAAATAATGAAGAAAAGGAAAAGGAAAAAAAACATACCCGGAGCAGTAGTTTTTGATGATGGTCTAGCCAATGAATTTGCAAATGAACCCATACCCTCACGAAATATTGTAATCTCATTAATCACATTCGACACATCTTTATAATAATCTTGAATTATCTGAAGCAAACCCGTTAAAGCATGACTAGGTATTTGATGATCAGGGTCATACTGAAATCTAGGATTCAACCAATAAGCGGCTCCATGAAGATTCAACTTCAACATATTGTCAAATCTCTCTGAATTTTATCCACAAATGGCTTATACTTAACTTCATCACCTTTGAGCAGTTCTTTTTTGTTGCTCTAATTGCCCTCTCCAACCCCTCATAAAACATAGCCCAAAGAAGGCTTCTCATCCAGTGTCACAAATGCGTAGAAGCCGATAAGAGGTTCCAAGATCTTCACAACTACATTGGAATTACTCCAAAACCCTCTCGTTTCAAGACAATCTCCTCACTCCCTTACCTTTGTCACTATTACAATTTTCACGCAGATTTTCGGGGCATAAAACCAAGGCCTCCAAATCAGCCCTATGATCATAAAGACTTTTCAAAGCAATGAAATTTGTACCAAACCAAAGTAGTGCAGTAGCCTAACTATTTCAAATCCATCTAGGCCTTGATCTCAAACCAACCAAGACACCATTTGTTGTTATAAAAAAAATTTGGTGATTTGAATGCCATAAGAGACACATGATGAGAGCAGTTTTTCATCTTGCCAATGTCTTCCAAGATCAAATTGAGACAAAGAAGCGTAACAAGGGGACCAATAAATTTTGGATATTTTTCATTCAACCTCTTTCCAAAGACCCTTGTAGTTAGCCGCGATTATCAAGAACCATATGGACAACATTCTCCTTTCCCACAAGTTCCACTATATTTGAAAACAAATTGCACAAGAGTTCGAACTTGACTTCACACGGGATGCATCATAAGACTTGATAAAGGAGACACCATATCGATTATAAACCAAAAAGTTGATCAATGGCCTTTTACTCTGATCTTTCCATCCATCACCCATTATTGTAACCCACTTTCACCCCATTTAATTCGAAGAGCATCAATGGTCAAGGTAACTTGAGTCTTAGCTTCTTTCAACAAAGGAACTCTCAAAGCATGGTAATTAGGTGGAGTATAGCCAAGACCATATGTCGCTATTTTCTCCATAGCCGGTTTAAAAACTTGGAATTCACAAAGATTCATAGGTATGCAAGCATCATAAAACCAATTTGCCAAAGCCAAATCAGCCTCATGCTTTTTTTCCTTACTTTGCCATGAAGCTTTTATGCTAGCTTTGAGACCGACGATTTGTTAGTGGACTAGATTTCAAAAAGTCTCCAACAAGATTTTTTTTTTTTATTAGCAAAGAGGACACTCAAATCATTTGTCATTAAAATTTCAACTTCTTCTCCACCTATCATACAAGTATTCGGTTTAACTTTGTTCCTTTTAGCAATTCCACATTCATCTAACGACTTTCTCATTTCAAGCATCACCTCATGAGGAACACTAACACAACTAGAAATATTTCCAGAAATTTTTGCTAAATGTTCTTTCATCCTGTGAATACCCCCACCTCTATACTTTTTTTTCGACAAAAAGAACATAGGAGATTTTGGTTCTTACCAACATTTTTATCAAAGATCAACAATAGAGATATACTTCCAAGTTGGATCAAGCTTTTGGTCAAAGTCGAACAATAAATTGAACTTCCCCAAGTTCCCGATCAAGAAACGAAGGATTAGAACCGACCATAGATGCCGTTGGAGAAGTCGGGCGGAGTAGAATGAACAAAGATGAGTCATTGATTGTGAAGTATCCATTTTTCTACAAACGACAAAGAATAAAAATCAGAAAAAAGGGATTAAATATAAGAGAAACATAACATAACATTGTTGTTTCGGATTAAATATCTTCACTTGAGGCATAACATAAGAGAAACAATAAGCAAAAATAATGAACATGCAGGTACTGCCCCAAGAGGTAGCCTAATTTCAGTATCCCAATCCTCCCGCGATGACCGACCCATTAAGTACCTACCAGAGCCGTGAAGCATTAAGAAACAATAAGGACTTCAAAGATTATTGCTTACCCTCGAGATTTTACTTAGATATATTCGGTCACTTCAGCCAATGGGGGCTTATGAACCCTCATATTCCTTAGTGCTTATTTCCATTTTAATCTGAATCCAAGGGAGAAGAATATGGGGGCTTATGAACCCTCATTATTCCATCCGAACAAACAAATGGATTTGTCATTTAGGATTTACAATTACAGCCCATCATCAAATCCTTCAATCCAAACACAACCTAACATATGCTAACAAGTATACAAATCACAATGCATAATAATTTCATAAGGCGTTATCCATAAATGATGAATCTACCTCAACGTCAATTATAAAATTGTAGTTTCTCAACGGAAGATGAGATGGAAAATCTTTTATTTCGTAGTAATAAACTAATAATCGATTTATTTAAGAAGTGGAAAAAGAAAAAAAAAAGAACAAAACTCACCGGGATTGGCGGCGAGCTCGGGCGACCGGCGGCTGCGAGCGCAGGAAACCAGCGGCGACGAGCGACGGTCAGGCGCGACGAGCAATCGATTTCGTTTGGGTTGAATTTGGTTTGCCGCTGTGCTTAGCCGCGCGCTTAGGGCTTTTCTGATTCTCAATTCTCAGTTTCTGAAAGAAAGAATCGTTTTTGCCTTTTGGGTTAAATCGATTTCGTTTTTTCAGTAATAAAAAAAAATTAAGTGAAAACCGGTCAAAACCGCCGGTTTAACGGTTGACCGGTTTCCGGTTTTCAACCAGTTTTTCCGGTTTTCGGGGTAGCGGTCCAATAGCGGTTTTGTATACCTCTATTGGACCGGTTCAGGGCGGTTCACCCGTCCGACCGGTTCTACCGGCCGGTCGGACCGGGTTTTTAAAACATAGATCACCATCCTTTCTATATAATGTTACTTTAACAAAAATTAAATAACAAATTCTAGCTTGAATATTTTATAAAAACAATTAGCCCCTACTGAAACTGCAAAGTATATGAGTAAAAACTAAAAAGATGGTGTTATAATTAACATTTTTCACAAATTAATATGTGCATCTAAGTTTTATTTATATAATAATTAGATATAAAAAAAGGAATTACTTGTGCTACTATAAATATATATTGTTATACTGTAATTCACTAATCAGAAGATCGAACCCTAAATCGTAAACAAAGAATGGCCTATCACATCATTTTAATATGTTTATCTAAACTTTATTTAGATTTCAATTAAATATGAAAAAATAAAATTAAGAACCAGAGTTAACTCACTTCACTCTTGTAAATCTCGGTTCACTATTCAAACTATCAATACTAAATAGTAAACCATAAACACTACCATATCTGTAAAAAAAAAATTTAAAAATTATTATAATTATCTAAGTTTTATATTTGAATTCGATTACCGAGTTATAAAATATTAAAAAAAGAAATTATAAAATTATATAAAAATCTGATTTTAAATTCAATTAATAAATTATATACAACCTAAAATGTAGAAAGCTTATTAAATAGAATTAAAAATATTAATTTTTTTAAAAAAATAAACATACCCAATAAAATAACTTATAGTACATAGGCTAACAATATTTTGTTATTTTTTTCGTAGTCGCTCATTTGATATCAAAATAAGTTGATGGTGTTTTTAATTGATTTTTTTATGTGATATATATATATATATATATACCGAATCAGGTGTATTTAATATCAAAAAGACGGGCTCGACTAAGAAGAGAATGATATAAATTTTTTTTTCTTTTTTTTTATATAAAGGTATGATTAGAACACTTTCCTCGATTGAAATTAGGGGAGTGGTAAAATTTTGGGGAGTAATTTCATTAGAATTAATTGGGTATTGTTCAAGAAGAATTAATTCAAAGTAATAAATGAGATTAGGGGACAATAAACTGTAATTAATGTATGTTTCTTTTTTAATTATTTTTATTACGTGGGTGAACAACCCACTGTGTAAACCTAGCAATCTCCAATCCTAACTAATGATATATGGCCCTCACAAGAAATTTTTCATTCCCAATGAGTTTTGTTGAGAAAAAAAAGGAGTAATGACTAATGAGTGAAATTGAAGTGTCTCCACAGTTTCTATTAAAAACATTATACCAACTCAGCAACCCTCGTCCATTTTCTTACCATTACTCTGCCCCCAAAAAACAGAGCATTTACATTATATAAGCCTGAAAACAACAACAAAAAAGCAGAGAACATCTTGAAAAAACGGAGGTGTACATCAATGGAGTATAGTCTTGAAAATCCATTTCCACATTCCAATGAAAAAATCTCCACACTCTTTGAAATAGAGATTGATCACATGCCTTCAAACACTTACTTTCAAAACCTCACTTCCAAAACCACCTCCCATCTCTCCGTTCGCAATGAAATCGCCTCTTCCATCTTCCATTATTCGGGCAGAATCGACCCCTTTTTATCGTACCTCGCCATCACTTACATGGACCGCTTCCTCTCCACTCAATCAATTCAGGTATATAATCTATATATATACATATAAAGACATAAAATGATATTTTTCACCAACTAATACCTTTTCGTTGGTGAACTAATACTTTTCAGATTGTAACATATTTTATTCTGTACTTAAAGTACTATT
The DNA here is from genome assembly GCA_037126765.1 of Stenogyne calaminthoides. Lineage (NCBI taxonomy): Eukaryota > Viridiplantae > Streptophyta > Magnoliopsida > Lamiales > Lamiaceae > Stenogyne > Stenogyne calaminthoides. The sequence continues at coordinate 1,319,388 of JBBCBC010000040.1, forward strand.
CCCCACTTATATATTTGTTCTTGAATTTATATATAAATGGAAGTTTATGTTAATGTTATGAATGGACAGGATTGGAAGCCATTGATGTTCAATTTGATTTCAATTTCCTGCATTTCGTTAGCACTGAAAATGAGGAAATCTGTGTTCTTTTTCTCTGACATTATGGTAATTAATTCCGCAACTGATATTTTAAATCACACACGCATTTATTTATTTATTTACGGCTGAAATTTTATTTCACTGTTTGATTTGTAGTATGATGGAGGTTTGACGTTTGATTCAAACACAATCAAAAGAATGGAAATGCTGATTCTTGGAGCTCTAAATTGGAGAATGCGCTCTGTTACTCCATTTTCATTTACAAATTATTTTCTCTCATTTTTCGACTTAGATAACGTTTCGTCTCTTCATTTATTGCGAGACGAGGCTACTGAAATTTACATAAAAGCACAGAATGGTTAGTTTTCAACATTGTATCAATAATCATAAAATTATTAGATTCTGTTTTCATTATTTTTTTTAAAAAAAATGCAGATATCAAACTACTCGAGTTCAACCCGTCGATAGTATCCGCCTCGGCCCTTCTCACAGCGGCGTATGAAATGTTTCCAAGGCAGTTTCCATCTTTCAGAGATTCCATATGCAGCTGCTGCCCTTATGTGGATAAGGTAAATTTCAACAATTATTAATGAAAATAGATTTTTTAGATTATAAATTTAGACAAAGTCTAGGATACAAATTTGTATACATACAAATCCCAATTGAGACTCAATTTCACTTTACTCAACTCATCATTGACCTGCTTGACCGGGTCATCTTAGACCCGCAAATTAATTAATTTTTTAAATTGATTGATTTGTATCTATACAAATTTGTACAGTAGACCTACTCATAAATTTATATACGTGAAAATTTTCAGATTTTTATAATGATTATTTAATTGTAAATGCAGGGGAATTTGAAGCTTTGTTACGATGTGATGAGAGAGAATGCAGTAGAATGGAGTGAAAATGGGAAGAGTGGAAATGAGTGAAAATGGGAAAAATGGAAATGAAACTATTAAGGGTACAAATAACATTATGCACTAGTCCGATTTGAGAAAGATATTAGCTTGACATGAGAGAGAGATAGGAGTGAGGATATTTTGGTCCTTTTCATCTTGATGTAGGGATGATGAAAATTTAATGTCATCTTAGTTGGTTTGTATTTTTATTTTTAATGATAATAAACTCTAACCGTTGGAACAACGAGAATTTTCATGAATTAATATGTTTAAAGTTGTGCAATTTTCGACGCGGGTATGGTTCATAATAGTTCGATCGAGTTGTATTTTATAAAAGAGTGCCGTTAAAAATAGATATTTAATGTTGGAGAAACGTGTCAACTGTCAAGATGAGCGGGTGTGAGAAAGGCTAGGGATGGCAATATTACCCTGGCCCGCCCCGACCCGCATTGTTTGGATCGGACCCGTAGTGAAACGGGGTGGATCTGGATATTACTCGGGACCCACGCCCCGGACTCGTGCCCCGTTTTATATATTAAAAATCAAATATATGTTGTATAATATCTATAAATATAATATATTTTTATATTTTTTCATATTTATTAATTTGTAGATAACAAAAATTCAACTTTATAGACGTTTTTTAGGTCTATATGAGATATAATATGTTATTTAAATTAAAATTATCTATTGATATCAATATTTTAAATTGTAAAATAAAATAAAATATGAAAAGATATTTAATATGAGTCGCCCCGCCCCGTCTCAAAAGTGGGCCGGGTCTGGGTATTTAAGTACCGATCCGACCCGACCCGACCCATTGACATCCCTAAGAAAGGTGGTAACTAGACGTTCTAGAGAAAGTAAAAATGTGATAGTTGTTAATTTGAATTAATTACTGATAATAAATCAATTTATCTAATTGACTAATTTTTCCAGTCTTATAATTAAGAAGATAATTTAATGGCACCTTAATTTGTTGAACTTTTATGAATGATGAGTTGTCGTTATTAATCTAGCTTGTTGGTGCATTAAGAGCATGCATGCTACGGTGATAAATGAGATTTAGTGTGATTTTATTAGGCAGATAATGTTCAATGTATATTATTATTAGGTGTGTAAAATTAGCAAATAGTAATACACTGATGCTAAAGTGGGCCCTGTCAATGTACGGGTGAATTCTGATCCCTAAATTAATCGATTTTTGGTCGAATATCGAGTTATTAAAAAAAGTAATACACTATTGTTGTAATGCATATCGATAATGTTTATTTAATTTTAAAATTATTTTCGTATAATAAATAAGAAAAGTTAGTAGCATATCATCAATGATTGGATGAGTTCAAATGTTATTTCACAGTGTATTGATTCTGTGTCTTGTTGTCTTCATGGAATAGGTTTAGAGGCATTTTAAATTTACCAAGACAGTTGGTCAGTATCTTGTGTTTAAATAATGTTTGGTTGGATCAAATTTACACGATATTCCTATTTTTTTTTTAATAATCCTATAGCACTCAAATCATAAATTAAGAGAGAATCTTGTGAAACACATAGATCATGAATTGAATCACCATTTGTCCCGAAAAAAAAGAGTATGAATCTTCACTATAGTACTTAATTTATTTTACATTTTAATTTAAAATATAATAGGGTAATCTTTATTATAGTATTTTATTTGTTTTGCATTTTAATTTAAAATATAATAGGGTAGAAGTTTCATTAATTTATAATCAAAATATCGTATGAAATGAGATCCGCCTCATTTATAAACCCATTATATACAAATTTTTATCTAAATTTTAAATGAGAAAATTTGATGTTTTGGTTATGATTTAATTAATATGTACGCAACACGAATTTTATGGATATGATGCGTTAATGCATTTATCTTTATGGCTTATACTGAGTATTAATGGGATTTGTTTTCTGTGTTATACGCTTGTACACTACGATAATGTATAGTAAATCCATGTAAATTTATATTAACTTTAGATTTAGTATAGAATAATATTTTGTTATTCAGCTAAAAATACACTATACATTCAAATGAGACCGTACAAATCCATATTAATGAAAGGTGCAGTCTAGTCTCATGTACAAGGATATTTTATCTCATTCTTTAATACTGTATTTTTTAATATTTTGTATTATATATACATGTAGCGAATGCTAATATTTTAAGATATATATAAGAGAAAACTTTATTCAACTAAATAATCTCAAGTAAATTTATGGCTTGGTAATTTTTAATCTATATTTTCTTAAAAATGAGATCAAAATCAGCTATTAAAATAAAATTAGATTCATAAAAATTACATAAAAAAAATATTTATGGAGATCCAAATATTTATGTACCATCACAATTCACAACCCAATTAATATTATATCAATTGAGATCAAACTCGACTCATTATAATTAACAATTGATCACGATTTAATTTTTTCTTTGGTTTCAAAAACTAATTAAGTCTTTATGGCTCGTCTGTGACGAGTGTGGGACTTGACTCAATTATAGCCCTATTTCCGGTAAAACTCAATTATTGATTAGATGATGAATTAATAAGGGAAATGATAAAAAGAATTTAGAAATTATGTTTGTTTCTTTATATGTCAAAACAAGACAAAAATATTCTTTTAAATTGCATTCTCACTATAGACATGATGCCAATTCTGATATTTTGTGGGTACTGTCTCCTGGTGGCTGCCAGAATTAATAATTATGTTCTTATATAAAATTCACACAGTATTACATTTAAAATTGTATACCGATTTTTTTTTTTTAATGAAAACAATCTTATATACACACACAACAAATTTAATACAAATGATAATCATAATATAAAACAAACTAATGATCAATAAAAAATTAAAGCAATATATTATAAAATTTAAATTATTCAATAAAGTTTCATGTACATTTTTGAATCTTTACAAAATACTAGTATTAATTAATTGTGCTAACTGAATGTTAGATCTATAAATATAAAACCAGTTTTACGGTGAAGTTCACAGGAGACCTACCCCTTAAATTCTAAAATTGGTTTGGATTGTTGGACAATAATTACATTGGGTACAAATTAAATTCTTGTATTTTTTCCGCTCGCCAGGTATATCTTGTACTCTTGAGATTTATGAAAGAATACACCTTTTCTGATAAAAAAATATCACTGGTTGAAATCATTCTAAAAAATAGCTAAGACACTGTTTAATTTAATAATGAAATTGAATTGTGGTGAAAATAATTATTTGCAAGTTGACGGTTAAATATATAAACTAGTTTTTGTGCAATAACCCTTGAATTACACAAGTCAGGTAAATGTTATCAGCAGACTAATTTATCTACTCATGTGCTCAATCGAGAAAGTAATTATAATAAATTTTTATTTTACTTAATGATTGTGAATCTTCTCTTAACAAAAATAAAATAAAATAAAATAAAAAATAAAAAACTACGAATCTTATCAAAAACTAATTTTCGAACCCAAATAAACAGTCATGTTACAGAAGGTCTAAAACCGCATTTAAATGATTTGAATTGGTGTAATTTGGTCTATTTAAATGTCAAGAAATGAAAAAATATTCGAAAATTATATACTTGACGTGAACAAGTTAACGGAGAAATTAAAGTAAGAATTTGATCTTGGATCGTGGCGGAGAGTCAACAAGTGAAAATATCCATTTCTTGGAGTGACGTCAATCATTGTATATATAATTTCAAATTGTAATAGGTGAATTGATAAACTGGTTTTTGAGTTTTTTTTGTTATTCAGACTCAATGATTACTGACTCTATTTTGAAAGGTGGAAGCACCTTTTGTACTCCAATTCTTAATTAATAATTTTTTTTCCGTTAAAAAGAGAATGATTTGAATAATGTCGTTATTTTTCCTCTTACATAATTCGAACTACTATAAAATGGTCCCGATAAATGAGAAACTGAAATTTCCTTGTCACGTAAATTTTGTACCAATGTTTGATATCTCTATAGGCAGTAGTAGAAAGTAACCATACAATCCTTCAATATAAATATGGACCGCTACCATGGATGACGCCGACGAATGCCTACTCACCACTCTAATATAACAAAAAATGAAATCAATTATTCTGATAGGAATGGTAGGAATGTTTCGTGACGTTTTTTTTTTTTTTTTTGGCTTTCATTCGGTATTGACTTTTTACTGTAGGAATGAAAAAAAAAATTACTGATAGGTACATTTTAGGATTGTAATTTATTAGTAGGTACAAAATAATTGTATATATGTAGGCGCATTTACACTTTCACGTGCGGTTTTGGCTATATATGAAATTTCGTTTGTACATATTTATAATTTGTATTAAAAATTTATATATATGAATAATTTTTCCAATGAAAAATGATTGTTTCGACCGGAATATCAAAGATGTTCGAAATGGAAAATTCAACTTAATTTGGGGATAGGAAAAGGACTTTCCAGATTTTATTTTAAAACAAGTGTACCTTTACTAACAAATAAATTGAAATGATGTTGAATGAGTGACATTTTTTTTCATGTGGGCTTCAAGTTTCTTGAGTAAATTATGGACACTGATCTTGAACTTAGTTCATAGATTTATATCTCAATGTGTTGTTATTCGAGCCGAGTTAATTTGAACATGTTTCGAGCTAGGCTCGAGCTCGCTCAATGACATTAACGAGTTCAATATAAAACCTGGATTGACTCATAGGCCATAAATTTAAGCTGTAGTTAAAAAATGAAATTTCGGTTTTGTATTGTGCCTGTACGAAAATCTCTTCGGTCTTCAAACATTCAGACCCAATATAATGAGTTAAGAGAATTAATCTTGTTTAGGGTGTACTTGCATTAAATTATTTGAAGTTCAGGGACTTGTAACAAAATGATATAATATGCATTCAAAATTGAAAAGATTTAATATTTATGTAAACAATCAAATTAAATAGCTCAACATTAATAAGATTGAGGAATTAAAGTCCATTAAAGAATAAATCATTTTAAACTACCACTATTAAATTTATTTTCGTAGATTTCAAATCATTTTATCCTAATTATACCTAATAAAATATTATATGACTCATTGGTTAAAAGTTACTCCCTCTGTTCCAAACTTGTTTTCCTGTATTCCATTTTAGGCATCCCATACTTGTTTTCCTATTTTCTTAAATAGAAATTTCTACTTTATCACTTTATCACATAAAATACTACTCCATCCGTCCCAATCATAATGATATTTTTACTGTTCATAAGGATTTAGTGGAATAGTGATAAAGTGGTGGGGTATGAAGAATTGTTTATTATTATTTTATATGATAAAGTGATAAAGTGATGAGTAATTGGGGGTAGAAAGTGTTGTTTATTTATATTTTATGTGATAAAGTGATAAAGTAAAAAAATGTGTAAGTAACTTTACCATTATGATTGAGACGAAAATATGGGGTACTTTACCATTATGATTGGGACGGAGGAGTAATAAATAACTCTTTTTAACCCCAACTACCCATTACTTTATCACTTTATCATATAAAATATTAATAAACAACTATTTCTACCCAACACTTTATCACTTTATCACTTTTTTCCTTAAAACCCGAGCACACAGTAAACAGGAAAACAACTATGGGACGGAGGGAGTATATTTTTGGGTGCAAACATGAAGGATATGAATACCCCTTTATGCTATCACACATAACAACTTCGAATGCACTTAGGGCCATTTGCTTCACATGACATAATTAATTAGCAATTGTGTAGGATTTGGTAAGATTAAATTGATTGAATTTGATTGGTTAAATCAAAATATATGTTTGAGTTGTAGGATTGCATCTTTTAATTTTGTATTTGAAAAAAATAATATTTGAATTTGAATTGAGGAATTAGATGAAATATTAACACTAATACACATTTGGGCTTGAACAGCTGTAAAAAATGACCTTGGAGAGCGGTTATAACCGCTCTCCAAGTAACAGCTGTCAAAGCTTGGACAACTGATAAAAAATCGCTGTCCAAGAAATCGATTAGACGGACGGTTTTTCAACCAAATTAGACAAAGAGGGGGCTTGGACAATGGTATTAACATTTGTCTAACTTAATTTTTTTTTTATAATTTCGTTTATTATGTTAGATAGACAGCGGTTATTAACTGTTGTCCAATATATATTTTTTTTAATTATTAATTTATATTTTAAAAATCCTATAATAAAACTATAAACCAAAACTTATATATACGTCCAATACCATAAACCATAAACCAAAAATCCTATAATAAAACCATAAACCAAAACTTATACCACATATATATACCAAAACATCAAATAAATTAATAAACATACACATCATGAAATAAATAAACATACAATCATAAACATACGTCCAATACACCAAAAACATGAAATATATATCATCACAAATATATAATTTAACTACATGCTACCAAAATTTCAAACAACGATCACTCAATATCGTATGAATATAAGAATCGATTGTAAAAGGTACCCGAATCAATCGTTTTTCCATTTCTCCAGTCTTTTCTTAGAGTAAGAATTGAGCTCACGTTCATAGACAAACTGCAAACAACGAATCAATCAATATAGTATGAATTTTTATTCAATCAATAATAATTTAAATAAATCGATAAATTGACTTACATTGAGAGGAATGTTCGTTAGAGAAGCGCAGATTATATCTTCAATAAAGCAACACACAAAATGTCCACAATGTTCATTATCTCGTTGCCTCGAAACCTGTTGATCCAATTCACTTTATTTAATAAAGCAAAAGAAACAACATTTAATATAGCAGAAGAAACAACATTCAATAAAGTCGTACATTTCTTTTTATCACTTGTTTTTCTTTTTCATTTTTTGGTTGACCTTTCTCGTTCATGACCATAAATGTTAACAAGATCCGGATTGTCATATTCATCCTCATCTCTAATTATTCTCTGGTATGGGCGTGAATTTGCGGGATCATCGAAAGATGGTACAGAATGAGTGAAGTTCTGAAAAGGATCATCAATTGTGTCAACATCTTCATCGACATGGTCGCTAATCTGAAAACTATTGTTAAATTTGTTTGACAGAACCACAATGGACCATTTCTTATTAACTGGGTCGGGGACATAGAAAATTTGTTGAGCTTAACTGGCCATTATGTAAGAGTCATCTCTGTATCCCACATTCTTCAAATCAACGTCATTTAACCCGGAACTTTCAACTTGGACCCGTTAGGGATCCTCACCCAACTACACTCGAAGATTGGTTGACGGTGAACAATATAGTCGAGTTCCCAAATGTTGACAATCATCCAAAAGTAAGTAGTATTTGATTGATCCACTCGGCCAGCGATAATGGACACTCCACTATTCGCATAGTACTTCGTGGCATCATGATCTACGGTATAAAATGTGTATCCGTTGTTAAGATAACACTTGTATGAATACACATGTCAATCGGGCATTACGGATAACCACTTAACTCTTTCATTTCATCGATTACATTTCCGTGACAACATATTTACTACATAACCATTGAACGGTCAACAAAGCGTGCGATTGTGCTCAACTTCAATCCATGATCTATCTCCGGTGGGATTTTCTCAAAGAAGTGATCGCATGTCTTGGTCAATAAAAGGAAGCACGTCGGACCGTGTTTTGAAGCACGCCACAAGTGCATCCGTGTTAGTTCCTCCATGCTAACACTTACGGGTTGACCACCGTAATGCCTTCACCATCCATCCTATTGGTGTACCGGGTAGCGGAAGTCCAATTGCATCGACATTCGGAATAAATTCAGACCCGAAGACTTAACGCTTCTTCTACTAAATAGCGTTCGCAATGCATCCCTCCTACCGGACTTATTCATCACATATCCTATGAGCACTTTATATATCTCTATACACCATACATCCATCCATGATCTGAGCGGGACCACACATCCTTGTCTCGTGTACCAAATGAACCGTTAGGTGAACCATTATATCAAAAAAATGATGGAGGAAAATACATCTCAAGCTCACAGAGAGAGTCCCCCAATCGCCTCTCGAAAACCAAGCAATTTTCTAGGATCTATGACCTTGCTACTCATTGCCTTGGGAGAACCAACATAACTTTGTTATGGTTATGCGCACATTTTCAGCAAGATAGAACGTATTGCAATGGGCAAGAAAGTCTCCATGATGACATGATAGTCATGCGATTTGATTCATCGGGTCTCACGCCATCATCCGATACAAGTCTCGTATGTTGGAGGAATAACCCTCTGGTACTTTCACATCCTTTAGCAAACCAAGTAACTCTTTTCTCTCATTCTTGGACAAGGTGTGTGCAAAAATAGGAGGTAAGAACGGTTGACCCTTTCTCTAGGCAACATGTTTTAATTCTGCTCTTATTCCCATATCAATCATATCAATTCTTGCATTGTAACCATCCTTGTGTTGGGGAATGAGTTGCACAGATCTATTCGGGGTGAATATTTAAATACAAATTTAATTCTTTAATTATTACTAGCATGAATTAATCCTATATTAATTCAAATAATAATTGCAACAACATATCATGCATATAATAAGCCACGTAAAACCTACGCATGCGGAATCTACGGGTTTACGTGAACGTACCTCTCGGGATGGCAGTGAATTCGGTTGGACGGACTAACCAAAAGGACTTCCCAAGTATTCCCTTAGCCCTTGCTCAACTATCCGGTGGAAGGACATTTGTCGAACAATTAACAAAAGGAAAAAATAAACTTTGTTGCACCACTTTTGTGGATTTTCTAATTTTTCCAGCACATGGAATTGTATTGAGAATGAAAGAATCATCCCCTATTTATAGGTGAGAGGTGGTCGATTTTTTCAGTAGAAAAACAATGTGGGAAAAGACTTTTCTTGATCACCAAGAAATCTTGAATATATCTCCTATATTCTTTTTCCCATAATTAAAATATTCCACAAAAATCCCACCTCCTCAACAATATGGATTTACGAAAATTAATGTGTGCAAGAATCCAAGATTTGGATCTTCTTGAATTTATGAGATATTCTTGTATTTCAAGAAATACATATCTTCCATAATATATTTTCAAGAAAATCAAGAAAATCTTTCTTGCCCACTATAATTTCAAAATTTCTAAATTCTCTTATGAAATAACCAAGTGGGAGATTTCTTGAATTTAATGAGATAATCTTGTATTCCAAGAATACATATCTTCATTTCATAACAAAATTCAAAGAAAATCTTTCTCCCAACTTATTCATAATTTTCGAAAATTTTAGAGGAAAAAATAAGCAACAATATTTATTTTATTTTAATCACATTTTTCAGTTATTGGACTATATGTTGGGCTACTCAGGGGGCCTTTAGGAGAATTAAGATTGGACCTTCTAATGGACCTTGAATATCTAATATTGAGCCACAATATAATTCAAGCCCATAAATATTAATTAATCCCACTACATAATTAATATTGCACAATCCATCTTAACCCATATTACAGTCAATATGACTCCCGGTCATTATTTCCCGTGTTTAAGATTATCTAGCCCATTAATTAATTCAAGCCACTGAAATAGCTTTCTAATTAATTAATATCTTTTATCCTTGGTCAAGGAACGGTTCAACATTATTATCCATACCGGAAACTAATTCCACTTGTAAGATTTGGTATGATAAAGCTTATGAACCTCCCAAGGGGGCAAATCAAACAAGCGTATTTTGCACACGATTCTTAAGATTAAATCTTAGCAATCACATGTGACCAATAATATTGCCCAAGATAAAAAGTATTGAATCTCTCTGATTCGCTACCCATGATAAGTCAAAGAAATAGTTACCAATCCCACGTGATCCTATTTAAGGGACGAAGATTAAGAAACAACGAACCACTGAGGTCTAATTCTTCCTTGTTCAGTTCTGAAGAATTTATCCTCCTCAGAGGTCCTATTCAAAGGCATCAGTCATGCACTAGTGTAAGCTCTTGGTCAAGACAAACCAATCTGAGCCTTATACCTCAACCTTTCGCGATGGGTTGTTCATTTCCATCTAGGTTGTGAATGGCGTATGTTGGGAAATTTATAAGTTTTGATGAAAGTTCCAAAATCACATGTAATAGGACCAGTCAGACCTGTTAGCTGACTGATGTTTTCATTACTGCTATAGGAGATCAGTTGATAATAATTGTATAGAAAATCGATGTAATAGATAGGTCACATATTGAGGGGGAACTCAATATGTAAAGGTCGATCTCAAGAATCGGAAGAAAGGCGATATCAAGCGTAGCGTAACGCTAAAGCGAAGCGGAAGATCGATCGAATCGATCTTGTCGATAACTCTTCGGAAGTCATGAAGCACAAACCTCTAATACTCGAAGATCGGATGACTTCCGGAAGATAAAGACCAAGACCTACATCGGCCAGAGTCACCGGTTGTTTAAGTCAAACAGCGCCAGAAGACTCCATCAATTGGGATCGATCGGCCAGATCGACGATCAAATTTCATAAGATGAAAATCGATGTTTCATCTTATCATACGTCAAGCGATCTGAACAAGATGAATACCAACCTTAGTTGGAGGAACAACACCGCAAAGCAAGGCTTTATCCAATAAGGAAGAGACACGTATGAACAGAGTCGACATCGCGGGATTCGATGTTGCTCTCAAAACGGCTATAAAACCTTCAGCCATGCCGTTCCTGAAGCATGTCACATCAAGCCTGCAACTCTACCTAACATAGCCTGAGATTCAAATTGCTCTCCAACGGCTCTTTGATCTCAAGGTCTATAAATATGGGATCACACTTCAGAGTGAAAAACGGAAATGCTTGGACAAACTACATAATCAAGACGCTCAAACTATAGTGATTTCGCCATCGAAGAACACAAAGAAACAACAAGCTTATTTTATATTGTATTGTGTTCATCCCATAAGTTCTTAGCAAGAAATCTTTCCATCTAGCTATCAGGCTGCTTTTACGCAAGGAAAGATTTCATAGTTGGAACCTTAACAATCTTACCCAAACCCCCAAGTTAGGATAAGTTGTTTAGCAAGATTTCAGTCTAGGGATTCTAGTACTGATTTCTGGGATCGGTTGAGTGAGAACTCCTAAAACATCTGTTGGTGTAATGTGTTGGACTAACACACACTTAATCTAAGTCGGTCGGTTAAGTCGGTTAAGTCGGTTAAGTTGGTGCCCCCTTGTGAAAGGGAAGAGTGGGACGTGGGATTGGTTTGTCCAGAACCACTATAAATCTTCAGGTGCCTTTCTTTGCTTTGATTAACTGTTCTCACATTGCACAATATTAATTAAAGCATACATTCTTCGGTTAAGATCGATGACACCAAGCTTACGATCCGATCGGACCGATTTTCACATCGATTAAAAGATAAAACTTGGAATCTGATTTATACAAACTGGTTTTTCACGGGTAAAACTTAAGCTTCCGCACACATCAGTCAATCTGATAGTTACCGAATCGACCGCTTTTCCGGGCGTTGAAGAAGTTGGTTATCGACCAGGTGATTCTTTCAAGACTGATCGGGGCTATTTGCTCTCACACCTGATCTGCACGAAAAAGTTTTAGAAGTCTATTCACCCCTCCCCTCTAGACTTCTACCCTCACTTACCCGTTCGGGACCTACAAGTGGTATCAGAGCGGTTGGTTCTTCCGACCACTGACTCTGTGTCATTGTGGTCATCTGAACTGATCTTGAAAAACCGTTTTTAAAACTCATTCATTTTCCAAAATCACTCAGCATGGATAACACATCCGGTATGTATCATGATCTGCCGAAGTTCTCTATTGATGAGTATGCAGATTGGGCCATATATATGTCCAACCATCTAGGCTCGATCAGTGGCAGAATGATGGAAGTCATCGAAAGAGGACCCATCATCATTTACTACGACAATCCTGCAGTCGGAGGAGATCCAGACTCTCCCACAGGAAGTCTTGTACGAAAAAAGCCGGGCCGATGGACACGTAAGAAAGAAAATCAGATACTCGGACACCATTGCAAGACATATAATCATGAAGACAATGGATAAGGTCACCAAAGAGAAGATTAAGTATCTCAAATCTGCGAAAGCAATGTGGGATACTCTCGCTGAGATCTGCGAGGGAAATGAAGCAGATAAAAAGACACCGTTTGTCTATGTTTAACCGGGTGAAGTTCAAAAAAGAAATCTTCAAACCTAAAAACCATCAACTAACTCGATGGAAGAATTACAATGTCTATAAACAAGCGAGAACTTGGTAGAGAGATGATCGATAAAGATATCAACTATAAGATCCTAAGGTCTCTCACCAAGAAGTGGGACATGAAGGTCACAGAATCAAAGATTGCCGGGACATTTCAAGAATGAAACCTAGTAGCTTGTTCTTGAGTCTTAAAGCTCACGAAGTTCGACCGATTGAAAGAGGTCAAGCTCGATGAAGACGAGGCTTTCTTTAAACCTCGACTTCAAAAATCTGTTGCTTTCAAGGCAACCAAGATGGCGAGAACAAAGTCCAATGAACCCATTGGAAATATATTAAGTCAGCAGAAGCAGATCGTTACATTTACCGGGAAGCTTGAGAAGTCGATATACAACTTGGTAAGTATCGAAGATTTTATAAGGACTATCAACATACCGAGATCGAGACAGAGATCGGACTATAGATCTCCGGAAAAAGAACCGTGATCGATGATCGGAGGGATCACAGAGATGAAAGGGAAAAGAGATAGTCGGACAAAGGAAGGAAGAGATAACCAATCGATAGAAGAAACTCGACTACTATCGAAAGGAAATCACCGATAGGTCATCTGAATGAGTGATTCACCGGAAGGAAAGGAACGGTGGATCCGGGAGCGTGCTTCAATTCGGTGGAGAAGCCGGTCACTATAGCTCGGGACGCCTGGAGAAAGAAAGAGGGGAAGAAAAGAGGAATGTAAGAGAGCAACGGTTTAGAGACGAAAGAGCCATGGTTGCCGATAGCACGTCCAGAATTGACGATTCTATCTACCCTCCGAGGACTCCGGATCTCCTCCAGAGAAGACTTCGCCCGACGTCCCGGAAGGTCTGCCGACTTCTCCAAAAATGAAGATCGATATTCTCGTCCGACGATAATGAACTCGCTCGATGGCGGGGAGGACCGGTCGAGGTAACCTCCAAACCCCTTCGCTCGCTTTCTACACCGCTATCACACTTTTCTTTGGAGAGATTGACTGCGCACTCTACTCGAGAGCAATTGCTTGAAGATCTCCAATGCAAAGAGAAACTTATGCTATTGTGAAGCCGAGAATGATAAATTCGAGGATCGAAATAATCACTTTTTTGAAGAAAATGTTCAGAAAAAACCTGCGAACTTAGATCATTTAAACCGCTCGAGAAGATAACCGAGGAATTCAAAATTCTCGAGGTTAAAGCTTCGATCAGAAAAGCAGATCAAAGATCGATGGAAATTAATGTAAAAGCAAGTCGATGACTTCAAAATCTTGCAAGCAAAATTCGATGAGCTATTAGAATGCATGAAAAAAAAAAATCCTCCGAGGACAATCTGCGTAAGAAAATAGATGTTTTTTCAAAATCATCTCAAACCGTTAAAAGACATAAACGCCTATTTTCGAAAGTAAAGATTGATAAGGAGGACTTCAAGCTATGAGAAACCCTCCACATCCTCAAAAGCCCCGAATCGATTCATCTCGTAAAGGTGTAATCATTTAACTTAAAAAAAAGATACACCAAAAGCTAAACTTGTATCTAATAGGGGTAAGAGACCGGTGAAAGCGGGGTAAGGCAAGTGCCTCAACCGAAAGGAACAGTAAATGGACCCTATTTGGTAAAGCATCATCGAGGAATCAACGGAAGAACCCGGTTCTTTCGAAGAAACCTCAACTCGATCAACAGATCGAGAATCGTAAAAAGACAACCTACAAAAGGAAGTCTAATCGAGACCAAATCAAGGTCACCGCCTAATAAGCATGTTTTCAGTAAATCGAAAAACCATCTATAAAAAAGGATATGAATCTTTTTTGATGGTAAAATGCATTCTACCCCTATAGTCGTAAAATTTAGGCTCTTGACGAACCACACCGGATAAAAAAGAAGACAAACAAAAAGCTAAATCATAAGTCTTCCAAGTCATCCAAGGTTCACACAAGTAATCATACAAATCGAAAGCATATGAGGATAAGTATGATTATGTTGAGTATGGGAGACAAATCAGCCTTCTCGATCCGACCGATCACCATAGAAGTTTCGCTTTGTATGGATCCCAAATCCAAACCTAACCCCTCGGGACCCAATCCAAAAAGGGTACCTAAAACCCGATCCGATTGCAGGTTCTGGTCCGCCAACAGCGAGGTGTGCAAGCAACTATCGGGTACATCGATAGTGGATGTTCAAGGCACATTGGAAGCAAACATCTCCCGGTTTACATAGAACGTAGAAAGGCCCGCGTGTACTCTTCCGGTGATGATAACTTTGGTTATACCAAAGGGTTGAACCTTAGAGAATGATGATGTACAAGTAACCGAGTCTCGTTTTGTCGAAGGTCTAAAGCACAACCTATTATCGGTTTTCACAATTCGCGACAACGGATTCGGTGTTGAGTTCTCGACCGATCAATGCACTATCAAGAATCGAGTCACTCAAATGATTTTGCTAATTGGTTCAAGAAAAAGGGACGATCTACGGTGATTGGAAGCAGCTTGTCCAAGAAATGCATGCCGATTGTTAAGAGTTCCAAAAGTAGAATTGGCTCTCGCACAAAAGAATGAGCCATCCGAACTTTAAAACTCTTAATAAGATAACAAGGATGTCTCTAGTGGAAGGACTCCGAATGAAGTATTCTCAAAGGATCGGACATGTCTTTGCGTGTCGGAAAGGAAAACAAGTCAAAGCTTCATTCAAAGGAATTCAGGACCAAAGATCCGTCAGAGTATACTTGTTGCTTATATGGATCTGTTTGGACCGGCTTACACGGTCGGTCTCAATGGGCGCAAATACACTCTGGTAATCGTGGATGACTACTCCAAGTTTACGGGTTATATTCTTACATAAGAAGAATGAGGCGACAACCAAGATGCCGAATTACTAAGAAGATTACAAAATGAGAAGTGGTGTCAACGTAGTAAAAATCAGATCAGATAAAGGTACAGAATTTCTGAACTCCTTTATTACTGATTTTTGCTCTAAGTTTGGTATCAAAGATGAAACATCACCGCGAGGACGCCACAACGAATGGAGTAATTTGAGCGAAAACAGAACTCTCAAAGAAGTTCGCTTTTCGATCAATGTTAAATTTGAACATGCGATACCAAACCGTTTTCAAGCGTAAGAATCAACATCGCATGCCATACGCAGTAATGTAAGTCTCCGACTAAGGCTCACTACAAAACACCCTATGAACTGTGGAAGGGCGAGAAAACCTCGTGTTTTTTACTTCCATGTTTTCAAAAAGTGTTTCATACACAACAATGGGGAAAAGTCGATTTGAAGACCTTTGAGGCCAAGTCCGATGAGGGTATATTTCTAGGGTATTCCTCATCTAGCAAAGCCTTCAGGGTCTACAACAAAACTAAACCTTGTTGTGGAAGAAACACCCCATGTAACTTTTGATGAAGCATCTTCCCGATCAAGAGAAATCGCCTTTAACAAGAAGTACCGATCTACGTAACTCGATATTATTAAAATGAATCAAATTTAACGATCAAGGATAAAGGATCGTAAATCAGATCAATTTACATTCCAGATCTAGCTGATTCACCAGATCAATCGATCCTAAGGTACGATTAATCGTCGATGAAAAAGCCGATTGGTGAGATAAGAAGAATCGAACCATCCCGTTCGGGGGAACTGAAGTTCTCACGAGCGTACATCAAGACATGATGATTCCAACATCACCGAGACTTGTTCTTATCAAGTGGACCATAACCCGCACCACTCCCAATCACTAGTAATAAGATTTTATTAAAGCGGACGATGTTCTCAAAACCGACGCAAATCGAGCGAAGGACACGGATAACCGGTCATCCAATCGATCCGATAATTGGAGACCCGCTCGATAAAATCAAAAACTAGACATCGATTGGTGAAAGTGCCATATCTTCTTTTATTATCATCTATGAAGGAACCTACTACAATCGAGGGCTTTTTACAAGACGAAACCGGATTTCTAAATGCAGGAGGGAGCTGGAAGCGATTAAGAGAAATGAAGTTTGGGAACTAGTAGATGACCATGCCATCAAGACGTAATTGGCACGTAAATGGATCTTCAAGAACAAAGAGATGAGAAAATGTTATCACTAAAGAAATAAAGCAAGACTTGTTGCTAAGGGGTATTCTGTCGGAAGGAATTGATTATGATGAGACCTTTGCACGGTCGATCGCCTTTGAAGCCATTCGGTCATTTTCGGCTTATGCTTCCTACGAGAGGGTTCATCGCGGTATCGGATGGACGTAAAGAGTGCTTTCTTAAACGGGGTACTAGCGGAGGAAGTTTATGTCGAACAACCTCCGTGCTTTGAAAAAGGGCAACCAAGTGTATCGTTTAAGAAAAGCTCTTTATAACTTTCAAACAGCTCATGAGCCCGGTATGATACACTCTCTCGTTCTTGATCGAAAGTGGGTTCACTAAAGGCGAATGGGACGGAGAACCTTATTGAGAATAGAAGATGGAGAAGATATTCGATGGTTCAGATTTACGTGGACGACATCATCTTCTTGGATCTCCAAACAAGAACCTTTGTGAAAGATTCAAAGAAATTGATGCAAGGGAAATTCGAGATGTCCATGATGGGTCGATGAATTACTTTCTTGGTCTTCAAGTTAAACAAAGTTCGGAGGGATATTCATCTGCCAAAGCAAAGTACACTAGGAATATTTTGGCTAAGTTTGGAATTCAAAATAGCAAGGAAGCCAAAATTCCTATGATGATCGGATTCAAGATGGATCCAGATGAGGCGGTCGAAAAAATCGTCGGAATGAATATAGGCTCTCATTGGATCTTTATTATACCGATCGCCAGCACCAGATATCACTTTTTCAGAAGGGGTGTATGTGCGATTCGAGCAAATCCAATGGTCGACCACCTAGAAGCGGCTAAGCGGATTTTAATATCTGAAGGAACAATAAACCTTGGTTTATTCTACCCATCGATGATAATCTAGAGCTTAGTGGGTATTCGATTTCGATTATGGAGGTTGCAAGATGACGAAAAATCAACCTCGTGAACTTGTCGGTTCTTAGGAAGTAAAACCGATCTCGTGGTTTTCAAAAAGGTTAGACATCGATTTGCGACATCAACAATGAAGCGTAATATATGGGTTGCAGGAAGTCGTTGTTCCCAATCGCTCGCTCGATCGGAAATGAGGGATTACAACATTGTAGCTAAGAACGCATGCCTATATTCGCGTGACAATAATAGTCTTTTGCAATCACTCGTAATCCGGTTCTACATACAAGATGCAAGCATGTAGATGTCGACACCACTTCATAAGAGATCACGTTGAAAAGAAGAATATCGAATGGAAAAGATTCACACCGATATACGTATAGGCGATATTCTAACCAAGCCACTAGTCAAATCGATTCAGAGATTTATGCAATGAGCTAGGACTTCTAGATCTTGGAGAAATGGCACCAAAAAATGTTTGATGGAATGCTCTCCGTAACTATTTGGTTAAGAGACTAACCGGATCGAGAGGAATCGGTTGAGTTTGGTATCTTAATCGATCTCAAGAGATCGATAAGCAAAATCGATCGACATACACTTATTGGGATCCAAAGGAATCGATCGATTTTAGTTTATCGATTGAAAGTCTATCGGTTTAAAGGAACCGATCGATTCAAGGTTTATCGATTTAAGGAAAATGCTCGCTTTTTAATGGATTATCTGATTAAATCAAGTTGGTTATAGTATTTCTTTGTGATTCGTTTTAGCTGATATTCAACAAGCAAGATTCAGAGATTAAGAAGCTATCAATCGCATAAGAAAGCAGGAATTACACAACAAAATGAAATAACAGAACTTTTCATTGATAAACACCCAAAGGTGAGGTTACATTACGAAAGTTACAAGTACAAGAAGACCGAAGAGGTCAAGACATAAATGTTAACCAAAAATCCTAAACCTATAACCCTGAACCCTCATCCTAACCCCAGAAGTGAAGGAAAGAGAGAGATTTTAAACTCTCATTTTTCCCCCACTTAACAAGGGGGTGAGAGAGGCTTTAAAGAACAGAATCCCAAGGCAGTCGCAGAGGCTGAAGATCTAGAAAACTGGAGCGACAGAGGCCTTGATCGGATTCTTAAGCCTAGAGCCCTAAAAGGAGGAGTAGTAGGGCTCTCCAGCTGTTAAATGGAGCACGTGTGCCAAAGAGTTGGTCATCAGATCTCATGGGCACATGTGCTGCATATTCTATACCAGACTAAGTCTGATGGTTCTGGTTACATCATCCAGATAGACACACAAGGTGCATACGGTTAGGAGAAGTGTCTTCTCGATTTGGCCAGATCCAGATCGCCTACTGGTGGAGAGAAGCTTTGGCAAACAATCGTATGTGAAATCAAGATGATGAAGAAAATGACCCACAAGGATGCAAAGGGTTGATTTGAGAAGATGAAACCATATAAAAGGGTGTAAAAGTGTTTGCCGGAAGTCTCACCGGAAACAAGGGTTCACCAAGATACATATTTCTTTCAAAAAGGATAAGTATGGTGAATGGGTGATGTTGTGTAAAACATTGGTCCAATTTATAGAGGCCAAGCAAGGATGCAAATGCAATTGTCAGTTCAAGAAGCCTATCCGAGAAATTTGCATCAAAAGGCGATGATGTAGAAATCACGCGACTGATAATTGGATAAATTTACGGTTGATTGACATATCGAGAAGATTCAGACGATATTTACGCATGTCAATCACGCCTACTTAGGGAATAGAAGCTACTACTCTAGACTAAGTTTTGGCGGTAACACTTATCCCAAGAATTGGCTTTATCTGAAAAAAGAAATCAGACGAGGTCAACCAAAATCTGATTACTTACAAGCATGATCAGATGAGAGAGATCTGCTGAGCCTGAAACTCCAATAAATCAGATATATCAGTCTATGTCAGAAATATCAGTTGAAGGGGGAACTTCAACTGATCAAGGCGGATAAAAAGGGAAATCAGACGTACACAAGGAAAGATCAGCTAAGCCTGAAGTTTCTTCAAATCAGATGCAACTGGAAAAGATCAGTTAAAAGGATCAGTTGGGAAATTTCTTAAGGCTTAGGCAGAATGATTAAGATCAACAAGTGGAATCAACATTGACAAGTAATATTGACTGATAACAACATCAGTCAACCAGATACGCATCTCTCTACTCTTGTTCTTTATTTATTTATCGGATCGTATCTGATTTTATTTGCCTTCTTATTACCCACTATCCTTGTGGCGTGTACTCTGCAAATCATTTAATGCGGACGGGGTACATGTATTAACCGCTACTTGATCGTGCTTTTTTAAATCCAAAAGTTTTTTATGACGTCGCGTATTCCCAACCCCACGATCAAAACCGCCAACTGGAGCGCATAATCTTTTCAAAACGATTGATCTTCAAAATCTTGTCTTATTGTACCCTCCGCTCTATATAAGATTCATCAAACCTTACCGAGTTTTTTCTCGCTTTTACAAACTTGCATTGCACTCATTGAAGAACTTCAAATTTTACTCTTCGTTTCAAAATCTTCTCTGAAAATTTGTATCTGGTAATATTGTCTTTAAAAGCTTAATGATGAATCTTTCCTTCCGTTAAAAACATTGTTTTTCAAAAATTGTTTTACGGATTTCATGCTTCATTGCCTTTTGTTTTCCGCAGTATGAGATTGATATTGATTATGCACGAATTTAATGTGTCTATCTCACCTGTAGATGGCCACTCATGGACTTGGAAAGATCATGTGCAATTATCTTGAAGCGCAACGAAGATATTTGAGGATAAGTTCGTTGGGGTTTGGAACCACTGAGGATTCTGAATCCATGGAAGTGGAACAAATTCTGAAGAAAGCTGGACTGGAAACATATTGCTCTGCTCACTGCAATCCAGTGATGCAGTATGAAGCACTTCAATTCTTGCAGAATTTGAGTGTGGATACAGAGAAGCCAGGAGACGAACTGATGTCGTCAGTCAACGGAGAAGAAATCAGACTGACAAATGCAGACATCACTCGTCTGTTCAGCTTGCCAAAAGGGCGAATCTCACCTGCACACACTGGGGAGAATGAGGATGAAGAGATCGGAAAAGAGCTCTGAGAGAGGGAACAAACATCGACAAATACCGGATTCATCGTGCCAATGCTCAAAAGAAAGTATGATCGTTGTTTGACATACTATCAAGAACGATCATGGGAATCTCTTTTAGCCCAGATGCTCTCACATCAGTCAAAATGTACAGCATGATAGCAATAATTGATGGAGCTCAGAACATCAATTGGCACGGCTTCCTGAAAGCCATCTTGCTCCAAGAACACGAAAAATTTGGAGTCAATGAATCCAAAGTGTGTCTTTCGAAAAAAGAGAATCAAGAATCTCAACAAGGTTGCGTACCATATTGAAAGACAAATTGCTGTTACCGAATGGAATCGAGAATGGGTGAAGTCCTACAATGCCTTCCTTCATCAACTTCAGTTATTTACGGGCCACCAGACGATGACAAGGAGCCCACTCCAACAAAATCAAGAAAGGAAAGAGCAAAGAAGTTCGCCTATCCACACCCGGCTTGCTCCACGTAAAAAAAAAACGAAAACCGGTGAAGGCCTGCGGAGAAGAGGCCAAAGAAAAGCAAAGGAAACCTACCCCGACTTCTAAAGACTAGAAGATGAGTCAAGAAGAAAAAACGTAATAAGCCTCGACACGCAACAAGGAAATGTAATCAGACAGCAAGCTTTCAACCCGAGGGCTCGCCAGAAACGATCTGG
The DNA here is from genome assembly GCA_037126765.1 of Stenogyne calaminthoides. NCBI lineage: Eukaryota > Viridiplantae > Streptophyta > Magnoliopsida > Lamiales > Lamiaceae > Stenogyne > Stenogyne calaminthoides. The sequence continues at coordinate 1,341,316 of JBBCBC010000040.1, forward strand.
GAAGAAGCTGTTCGATAACCGCTTCTCCTCAACCTCAACCCGATTCATCGGACTAAAGGTTTGCAGAAGATGTCTCTTCGCTAGTTCACCGCTTCATGAACTGAACTCGAACCAGATATAATCGCCACTACAAAGCAGAAATCCATCGCAGTTGAACCAATCGGACATCTTCCGCCGATTCAAGCACAACCGGAAGCTTCCACATCTCATCCAATGAATGCGGACAGATCATTCTCAGATATCAGATCAAGAAAGACCATCGTTTTGGAAAAATGGTCGACTAAGAATTGAACGAGAGATTGATGAGAAGTATCCACAACTCGGTCGCCCATCCTACTATAAGAGAAGAAAGTCATGGAGATCCTCACCGGAGAGATCTCGATTAAAAAGCTTCTCGATCTTATCTTACTTGTTGAACAGATGGGTGGTGCGGATGAGTTCGCAGATTTTGACTTCGATATGAGGAAGTCCGCAAAAGTGGGTTCACCGGTGAGCTCATATCCGAGCAAATCAGGAAAGCTCGATCCCAGGAAGTTGGAATCGCCGGAAGAAGACAAGGCGAGATCGCCAAGAAGCTCCAAAACAGACGAAATGATAAATGCAGTGAGTCGCTGGCGAAAAGTGGAACTGTGTCATAGTTCACTTAATTAACCACTTTGGAGGCACAAACAATCGAACTCGATCAAGTGATGGATCAAATTCTACATCTCAAATCACCATCGATCAACCTCCAGAGATCGATCTTGTCTCAAAGATCTCCGAAAGAAGAGATTGAGGGAAAGAATCGGACGTAGACAACCGGCCTCAAACAAAAACGAAGCAATGGAGATCGTTCTCCCAATCCATGTCCACCATAATCACGAGCTTACAAAATCGTTGATGACAAGTTAAAGCAATTGGATGAAACTCAATCTTCTTTTTCGACGCCATCGAGAAAAGGCTCGAAAGTTATCGTAAGAGAAATTTGACAAAATGATTTGGACACTCTGCGCACAATGGAATCGCCAAGAAAGAATCGATTGCAATCATCCGTAATCGTGACTCAATCTTGAGTTTATCTGCTAATGATCTAAATCGGGCATTGTCGATCAACTTTGGGTCTCGACTTCCCACTCAACGCGCTTTTTGATCAAACCAAAAAGGGGAAGGATCGAGAAACCAAGCGACACATCCGGATGACAAGGCCCATGGACAAAGCTCAATTGAAAGAAAAGGGGCTGCTTGGTCTTTGGGACATCAAAATCGACGGACCGATTACTCGGACCAGAAAGCCACGTAATCTGACTAGTCGACATCTGGTGATAAGGAGCTAGCTGTAAAATTGTCCAAAGAGAGGATGGTGAAGAAGAAAGAAGGATGAAAAAATGGCACAAAGCGAAGGGTTGAAGCGAAGTTCAAAATCAAGGGCTAAGAAAGGATTAATGGAAAATGCACGTAACCTCTTTGCCCGCCAAAGCAAGAGTTACGAGATTATACCAAAAACCGCCGCACACGCCAAGAGGTTTGAGGAATGGAATAAGATCGAAGTGAATGGCTTCTTGATGCTTTTGTCCTTGATCTTGTTCAAAAGAAGAATCACCGGATGATGAGTTCTCAACTGGTTCTGAGAATAAATTTCCGGACTTTTCAAGTATCGGAAAATGAAGCCAAGCTTATAAATGTAAAGATATCTCGCCAAGAGTATGATCATTAACATACTCAAAAGAAGGCAGATGGCTCATTTCGATGATGGCATTTGAGAGATTCTACTTTGACATCTTGAGCAAATCACGGATAAGCGATCAAGAGCGGATAACCGATGTCAAATGGAAACTCTATCGATTTTCAACATTCCACAAGACCAAAGAGAAATGCGAAGGATACAAGCCCAAGGAGTGAAGATTCGGAAAGACGCCTAGGGATCGAAATTTTGCTTTTAATTTCAAAACTTTTTCGATGTAACATGTAATCATCATATATAATGAAAAGTTTATTTTACGATCCCAAGACAAAATCTCTTTGTCTTCCGATTATTTGCTCTTTAAACTGTTCTATACTTATCAATTTTGTTTGGTTTCTCAAGTGTTTTGGTTTCATCAAAAGGAAATTGTTGGGAAATTTATAAGTTTTGATGAAAGTTCAAAATCACATGTAATAGGACCGATCGGACTGTTAGGTATTGATGTTTTCATTCTTGCTATAGGAGATCGATTGATAATAATTGTATAGAAAAACGATGTAATAGATAGGTCACATATTGAGGGAACTCAATATGTAAAGGTCGAATCGAAGAATCGGAAGAAAGTCGATATCCCGAGCGTAACGCTAAACCCAGAAGCGGAAGATCGGATCGAATCGATCTTGTCGGATAACTTCAATGGAAGTCATGAAGCACAAACCTCTAATACTCGAAGATCGGATGACTTCGGAAGATAAAGACGGAAGACCTACATCAGCCCGAGTCGGCCGGTTGAAGCTAAGTCAACAGCGCCAGAAGACTCCATCGTGGGGATCGATTCACCAGATCGACGATCAAATTATAAGATGAAAACCGATGTTTCATCTTATCATACGCCCTGCGATCTGAACAAGATGAATACCAACCTTAGTTGGAGGAACAACACCGCAAAGCAAGGCTTTCATCCAATAAGGAAGAGACACGTATGAACAGAGAGCTGACATCGCGGGATTCGATGTTGCTTTCTCAAACCGGCTATAAAACCTTCAACCATGCCGTTCTCAAGCATGTCACATCAAGCCGCAACTCTATTTAACATAGCCTCGAGATTCAAATTGCTCTCCAACGGCTCTTTGATCTCAAGGTCTATAAATATGGGATCACACTTGAGTGAAAAATGGAAATGCTTCGACAAACTACATAATCAAGACGCTCAAACTATAGTCGATTTCCTTACGAAGAACACAAAGAACTACAAGCTTATTTTATATTGTATTGTGTTCATCCCATAAGTTTTAGCAAGAAATCTTTCCATCTAGCTATCAGTCGCTTTACATAAGGAAAGATTTCATAGTTGGAACCTTAACAATCTTACCCAAACCCCAAGTTAGGATAAGTTGTTTAGCAAGATTCGATCTAGGATTCTAATCTTGATTTACGGGATCGGTTGAGTGAGAACTCCTAAAACATCTGTTGGTGTAATGTGTTGGACTAACACACTAATCTAAGTCGGTCGGTTAAGTCGGTTAAGTCGGTTAAGTTGGTGCCCTTGTGAAAGGGAAGAGTGGACGAGGGATCGGGTTTGTCCAGAACCACTATAAATCTTGTGTGCCTTCTTTGCTTTGATTAATCTGTTCTCACATTGCACAATATTAAAGCGCATACATTCTCGATTAAGATCGATAAACACCAAGCTTCGATCCGATCGTTTTTGATTTCTCACATCCGATTAAAAAGATAAAACTTGGAATCGATTTATACAAACCGGTTTTTCACGGGTAAAACTTAAGCTTCGCACACATCATCAATCGATAGTTTCGAACCGGTCTTTATACGGCTCAATTAAGTTGGTTATCGAGACGATCGATTCACTCAAGACTCGATCAAAGCTATTTGCTCTCACACACCGACCAAGACGAAAAAGTTTTAGAAGTCTATTCACCCCCCCTCTAGACTTCTACCCTCACTTACCCGTTCGGGACCCTAAAATACTTTTTTAGTTACACGGGATCATTAATTCAATCTTCGTGATGCGGTATCACTAAATTAACTACAATGTAACACGTCATTTAATTATTGAGCAGCTTATCAAAAGAAATATATGTAACATTCAATCATATTTAAAGCATCGGTGATAAACAATTTATTTCAATAAATAAGTCCGAAACGGGTTTTCGATTATACAAAGTAAAAAGCATACTTTTCGGTATAATCCCAACAATCTCCCACTTATACTCAAAGTCCGCTTTTAAGTATACTACAACATGTCTCGCGTAGTCCGTGACATCTAATGTCACCTACACGAACCTAATAATTTCTCCACTTATACTCAAAGCAGTTAGCAGCGGTCTTGACACCCATTCCACTCACATGTCTCGAATGTATTGAGGCGGGCACTTTTGTGAATGGATCGCTAGGTTGTCCTCGACGTTATCTTTGCCACATCTATATCTCCTCTCTTAACGATTTCTCATTATAAGATGTCTTTCCTTTAATGTGTTTGTTTGACTTCGTGGACTCTTGGTTCTCTTGAATTTGAAACCGCCCCTAGCAGATATTGCTGACAAATTTAAACACCATCCAAGTCCACTAAGAAGATCTAGAGCCCAATCGGTTCTTTCAACGCTTCACAAGCACTACTTACCGACTTCCATGGTTGAGTCGGTGATGCATTTTTTGCTTCACACTCGTCCATTTGATGGCTACACTTCCCAAATGGAAACACACTGGCGAGGCGGATAATTTACGGAATCTAAATCGATTGGAAATCCGAGTCAGGTGTGGCCGATGGGGATTGGAGTATTTGACCGATAAATCAACATTCCATCCCGAGTTCTTTTTTCGGACACTTCGTAATGTTTTTAAGCGTAGATCAATGCGCTTTCCCTGGGTTACTTTGATATCTTGCTACCATGCATACGACAAAGCAAATATCCGATCTCGTACACAACATTGCATACATAAGGTTTCCGACAGCCGAAGCACAAGGAATGCCTTTCATGTCATCTATCTCCTTTTGCGTCTTAGGGGACATTTTCTTGGATAGATGGATTCCAAGCCCGAAAAGTCGAATCCTTTCTTGGAATCTTGCATCGTTGAAGCGTTTCAAGACCAGTGTCTATGTATGAAACTTGCGATAACCCGATCATCCTTTTCCGGTGATCTCGAGTTATCTTGATCCCAAGGATATGTCCCGCTTTCCTAAGTCTTTCATATCAAACTGTTTTTTGAAAACCATGCCCTTACGATCCGATCACACCTTCACATCGTTCCGATGATCACAATGTCATCTACGTATAGTACTAAGAATACCAATGCGGTTCGACGCTTTTTATACACACAACTTTCAAACTCGTTTTGATCAAACCCATAAGACTTTATAACATGATCAAAACATTGGTTCCAAGCTCTGGATGCCTGTTTGAGTCCGTAAATGGACTTCTTGAGCTTACAAACAAGATGTTCTTGCTTTGTTTCAATGAAACCTTGGGGTTGTTGCATATAGATCTCTTCATCAAGACTTCCGTTAAGGAAAAGCCGTCTTGACATCCATTTGCCATATTTCAAAGTCGAAATCGCGAGCAATCGATAAGAGAATCTGAATGGACTTAAGCATGGCTACGGCGCAAAAAAGTTTCCTCATAATCGATCCTTCTTTTCGAGTATAGCCTTTTCGCCACTAGTCTTGCTTTAAAGGTTTCAACCTTCCCGTCCGGTCCTCTTTTCCTCTTATATACCCACTTGCATCCAATGGGTTTGACCATATTAAGTGGTTCGACTAGCTCCCACACTCTATTATGAAACATAGAACCCATTTCGGCTTTCATTCTTTGTTTGCCAAGAATCTGATCCTTATCTTGGAGTGCCTCGTCACACGTCCATGGGTGCGATTCTACTTGTCAGGGAATCAAGTCCGAGGACTCTCCTATTCCATGAATCTCTCGGGCTGTCTAACAACCCTCCCACTCACGACGAGGCTCCGATTGTGAAAACGATCATTTGGTATATCATCTAAAACAATTGTTACCGAGGTTTGCCCTCTAAGCTCATTTAAGGTAATCTCATACGGGTTTTCTTTGGTTCATATAGTCTTCTTCCAAAAAACTAAAGTGGGTCGATGACCACCTTTTGATCTTGGGACTATAGAACATACACCCCTTTTGTTCCCTCGGGGTATCCTACAAACAAATTTTAATTTTGATCGAGGATCCAACTTACACGGCTTCCTTGTCCAACACGTGGGCGGGCACCCCAAATTCTCATGTGTCTCATACTAGGCTTTGCTTGGGTCCACAATTCTTTGGGAGTTTTGGGAACCGATTTGGATAGCACCAAGTTCGGAATGTAAGTCGTTGTTTCCAAGGTATGACCCCGTAAGCGACTTCGAGAAGATCCGCATAACTCATCATTGATCTAACCATTTCCAAAAAGAATTATGTTTCTTCGCTCTGCAACCCCCTTTTATTGAGGGTTTAAGATGCGAGTGGGATACAATCCCTTCATCGGATAAGTAGTTCAAAAACTCATCGCCGAGGTATTCGCCTCCACGATCGGATCGTAGAGACTTGATCGTTTTTCCTATGATTCTCTGTTTAAGCCTTAAATTCTTAGAATTTCTCAAAGGTCTCGATTCATGCTTCATAAGGAAAATGTAACTGCTGTACCTTGAGTAAAAAATTACTCATAACCTCATCTTTCTTTGGTTGACATTGGACTACATACATCCGTGTGAAGCGATCTCTAACACTTCTTTGGCCCTATTCCCTTGGCTCCAAATGCCCACTTGGTCATTTACTCTCCAAACATGATTCGCAGGTTGGGATTTGTTCAACTTGGAGACGCTCAAGGTGAACCATCTTTTCACCAACCTTTGGATCCTCTTTTCGATTTATATGACCTAATCTTAGATGCCAAAGAAGTATTTCGTTTCACGCTTTTTTTAAATCGGAAATAGTTGATGTGTTATAGGATGCATTTCATGAGTGGTGTGCACGATTAATTGTATAGAGATTTTCCATCAATGTCAATCGAATATACACTCATCATTTCAAAAATGATGTCATTCTTATTAGAAGAAACTTAGTGTCCTTTAATAAAATTTTAGAAACTGAAAGTGAATTCTTTCTAAAACTGGGAACATAAAGATAATCTCAAAAAAACTTTATCTTCAAAAGATAGGTGCACTTTCTCCCATCGCTTTAATCGCTACTCATGTAGCATTGCAATGTCTCGCTACTTGCGTGTAGTATTGCAATAATCGTTACTATCGTAGCATTGCAATATCCGCCACTTACGTAGCATTGCAATGTCTTCTACTTTAAATAACGTTGCCCGGTGTGATGAGGATCTCACTCCCACTAAGTTGCGGATCATTTAGAACCCGTGAAGCCAACATGATTAGTGGATCTCGTGATCAACCACCCATTTAATGAGAAGTATCGCCGCTAAACAAGTTTCAACAACTAGTGCGTGAGAATTACCTTTCTTTTTCGTCCCCTTTTGGGGTTGGAACAGCAAAACCTCCATTGTCCTCTCTTACCGCATCTTAAGCACTTCCTCTTTGGATTTTCCTTGACACAACAAGCATTCCTCATCTTACCATTGCCTTTGGCAACAATTGAGTTTTATTGCTTATGGCCCTTTTTGGTCCTCTTCTTTATCTTGCCTCCCTTTGGCCTAGAAGATGAAGACAGACCACTTGCCGTCAAAGCTTGAGTTTGGTGCCTTATCAACATTTACGAGACCAAAAGCTTGCAACAAAATTAGCTAGCGAGGCCAAAATGCTCAAAAAAACTTTTTGGGCGAGAGTGAAGTACCAAATTCATCCGAGTCTCGGATCATAATCAGACTCGAATCTCAAGTTTGTTCGGATGGGCCATCTATTTTGAGGACGTAATCCTTACGGGTTTGCCCTCCACCATTTTCAATGACGACATCTCTCTCAGAAGGTGATCCGACGAGTCCGCGTGTTTTGACTCGTCGGTTGGCTCATCCGATTTTGTTGTGTCAAGAATCCACTTGTGCTTTTTTTATGCGATTAGGACAATTATAATTTTTCGTTTCCAATCAATATAGTTTCCATACATATTGTATTAACTTTAAGTATAATAACGGTGATGGATTAAAAGGTAACGACATCTTCGAATCGAAATAAACAACTATATGCAATAGCACAAGTATATCACAAGATTCGATCACATGCATCATATTTAAAATCTCAAAAAAAAATATGAACATGCATCACCCAACATCTCAAAAAAAGGTAAATAAGCCACTTGGGGTGGGTCATTATTTAAACACATTCAAGCAAAAGTTACAAACAAGAACAATTACAAACCTTTAATATCCAGATTAATAGTTGGCTCCCACTTGACCAATATAAAATTGACAGGGACTTAAGTATATGCATATCAATTTTATACCTAAGTAATAACCATGATTAAATACTGGGATTACTATTTCGCTTTGATCGAGCCTCGTGGGAGGGTCATCGCCGCCACTAGTAATAACCCACAATCATCCGTTTGGAATTCATTCATGTGAAAAGCTATCTTTTGATCATCCCGGGGGGGAATTTCTCCAAAAGAATTCACAAATGAATAAATCATGGAGGTCAAAATTAATTCAATTTTATTATCAGGAATAAAATTGTCAATTAATTATTTAAAACATACTTAGTAATTTTTTGTAGGTGAGATTTTTCCATTTGGCAACCCTCATGCAAACACATTTAAACAAATTAAATAAGGCATACGATAAGACAAATAAATCAAGCAAAAAATGTAAAAAAATAAACATATTTGGCACAAATTATCCAATTGTCACGGGTTTGATTTTTTTCGACTTGATCTTGAAGAAAACACGCTCTCTAATTTCTCCCACTTGTTCGTCTCAAAAAAGAACTCCGTCTCGAAACGCCCGCAAAGTAGCTTCACCGACGACTGCACCAAGATCCGCCGGCCACTTGTCACCAAAACTGCCTCGGCCTCGGCACCGCCTTCGGCTGGGTCAGCGCCACTTGATGCCTCGGCAGGCATCGGGCAGCATCGACAGCTCGGTAGGCGACACAAGATCCATTGGCCACAAGACGCTTCCACCTCCGCCCATGACCATGCCCCAAGAAATCCCAAGGTCTGCGTCATTCCCGCCCCGTCATAAGATCACAGACTTGGCATCACAGCGCGCGTCTCGCGTTCGCCGTTTTTTCATATGGTTTCGCCCGCCAGCTCGCTGCCGCTCGTCTGCTGCAAATACATACGCCAGACCATCTCACGCCGGATTACGGATTTTGTCCTTTAATTCTTCGTCTCTTCGTTTCCCGATCCGGTTACAATTTATTTACAAAAATAAATAAACCTAGATCTATACTAGTCTATTACATTGATCAAATCAAACAAATCCTAGTCTACTCGTGGATTTTCTCACGAGGCAAAACAAATCCGAACTAATCGAATTAAAACCACAATTTATATGCATGCATAAATAAACACATTAAAATCCATGACAATTGGATACCAAAAAAGATCTAACAGTTCTACTATCCAATTTCAAATTTAATGTCCACTTAATTAAATTACAATTTTAAAAATTGAGATTCAAACCGTGGCTCGATACGCTTGTTGGAGAATGAGTTGCACAGATCTATTCGGGGTGAATATTTAAATACAAATTTAATTTTTTAATTATTACTAGCATGAATTAATCCTATATTAATTCAAATAATAATTGCAACAACATATCATGCATATAATAAGCCACGTAAAACCTACGACGCGGAATCTACTACGGGTTTTACGAACGCACCTCTCGGGATGGCGGTGAATTCGGTTGGATGGACTAACCAAAAGGACTTTCCAAGTATTCCCTTAGCCCTTGCTCAACTATCCAGTGGAAGGACACTTGTCGAACAATTAACAAAAGAAAAAAACAAACTTTGTTGCACCACTTATGTGGATTTTCTAATTTTCCAGCACATGGAATTGTATTGAGAATGAAAGAATCATCCCCTATTTATAGGTGAGAGGTGGTCGATTTTTTCAGTAGAAAAACAATGTGGGAAAAAACTTTTCTTGATCACCAAGAAATCTTGAATATATCTCCTATATTCTTTTTCCCATAATTAAAATATTCCACAAAAATCTCACCTCCTCAACAATATGGATTTTCGAAAATTAATGTGTGAAAGAATCCAAGATTTGGATCTTTTTGAATTTATGAGATATTCTTGTATTTCAAGAAATACATATCTTCCATAATATCTTTTCAAGAAAATCAAGAAAATCTTTCTTACCCACTATATTTTCAAAATTCCGAAATTCTCTTATGAAATAACCAAGTGGGAGATTTCTTGAATTTAATGAGATAATCTTGTATTCCAAGAATACATATCTTCATTCCATAACAAAATTCAAAGAAAATCTTTCTCCCAACTTATTCATAATTTTCGAAAATTTTAGAGGAAAAAATAAGCAACAATATTTATTTTATTTTAATCACTTTTTTTCAGTTATTGGACTATATGTTGGGCTACTCAGGGGCCCTTTAGGAGAATTAAGATTGGACCTTCTAATGGACCTTGAATATCTAATATTGAGCCACAATATAATTCAAGCCCATAAATATTAATTAATCCCACTACATAATTAATATTGCACCATCCATCTTAACCCATATTACAGTCAATATGGCTCCCGGTCATTATTTCCCGTGTTTAAGATTATCTAGCCCATTAATTAATTCAAACCACTGAAATAGCTTTCTAATTAATTAATATCTTTTATCCTTGGTCAAGGAACGGTTCAACATTATTATCCATACCGGAAACTAATTCCACTTGCAAGATTTGGTATGATAAAAGCTTATGAACCTCCAAGGGGCAAATCAAGTAAAGCGACTTGCACACGATTCTTTCAGATTAAATCTTAGCAATCACATGTGACCAATAATATTGCCCAAGATAAAAAGTATTGAATCTCTCTGATTCGCTACCCATGATAAGTCAAAGCAATAGTTACCAATCCCACGTGATCCTATTTAAGGGACGGAGATTAAGAAACAACGAACCACTGAGGTCTAATTCTTCCTTGTTCAGTTCTGAAGAATTTATCCTCCTATAGGTCCTATTCAAAGGCATCACCATGCACTAGTGTAATCTCTTGGTCAAGACAAACCAATCGAGCCTTACACCTCAACCTTTCGCGATGGGTTGTTCATTTCCATCTAGGTTGTGAATGACGTACATTTTTTAGTTACAAGGGATTATTAATTCAATCTTTCGTGATCCGTATCACTAAATTAACTACAATGTAACACGCATTTAATTATTGAACAGTTATGTAGTAAATATATGTAACATTCAATCATATTTAAAGCATCAGTGATAAACAATTTATTTCAGTAAATAAGTCTGGAAATTCAGTTTCGATTATACAAAGTAAAAAACATATTTTTCAGTATAATCCCAACACCTTGGACTTCTTATCAGCTAGTAGAGTGTTGAGCAAGCTGGCACAAACGTTCTTCTCAACGTGCATTAGATCAATGAAGTGTCTAACATACAACTCTTTCCAATAGGGCAATTGAAAGAAAATTGATTCCTTCTTCCAACCGCTAGTGGGGACACTTTCTTTGCGAAGATCTTTCCGCATCTTGTGTGTCGATATTCTTCATCTCATTCAATACATCCGAACCTGACAATAAACGTGGTGCTTCACCTGTCTCAATTGTGCCATCGAATGCATCGGCCATTGTTCTGTACTTATGGGTTGGGTCCATCCACCTCCTATGTCCCATATAAACGGTCTTCCTACAATGACTCAAGCGAATGTAATGTGTCTTCTTGGTACAACAAGGACATGCATCGGCCCCTTTCACACTATATCCAGATAGATTCGTAAGCGGAAAGTCATTGATAGTTCAAAACAAAGATGACCTTCAACTTGAAATTCTCATTTCTACAAACATCATACACATCGACACCCTCATCCCACATGAGCTTCAAGTCCTCTATCAAATGAGCGGATATACATCTATGTCATTACCAGGTTGTTTGGGTCCTGATATCAACATAGACAACATCATGTAAGTGTGCTTCATGCACAACTCGGGTGAAAGGTTATAAACTAACATAATCACTGGCCATGTACTATGGTTGGTACTTTGGATACCGAACGGATTCATTAAAAGTGGGTTGAGAGTGCAAGACACAAGTGTCGGACTCGTTGCCAAATTCTGGATGCCCGACATCGAATGTCTTCCTTTGGGGTGAATCAACATGGTGTCTTAACATTCCATCTTTGATCCTATCATCATGATGCAAGTTAAATTTCTAGCATCCACGTATTTACTATACATTCTCCTGAATCTTGGTATTATTGGAAAGTACCACAACACCTTCGCGGGAGATTCATTTTTATTATATCGCTTTTCCCCACACTTGGGACATTCATCGAGGTCTGCATACTCCTTCAGAAATAAGATACAATCACCGGGACAAGCATGAATTTTTCGATGTGTTAACCCGATGAACTTGAGCATTTGTTTAGCATCATATGCTCTCTTAGGTAAAGACATTTTCATCGTGCAATAGACCACTAACTGCTTTTTCAAAGATACTTGTGAAGCACTCATCGGACAACCGGTGAGTCGCTTTTAGGTTGAACAATATCAACACACGGTGACGGTTTTGTTGCCTTCTTACACCGGCCACAAGTGGTAATCCGGCGAGAATCCCTTAACTTCTCTCGACATATAAGGGTGATCTTGCGGATCATCGTCATTATCCCCACTCGATGTATCAACAATCGGTACATCATCGAAAAATATCCGCGATCCTTTGTATCTTCAAACCTAAAGTCGGGTTTCTAGGTTGCTTGAGCTACATCCATCTCTTCTCTCACCATGATATGTCCAAACGGTATATGTTTTATCAATACCGTGAATCATCAAGTGGTCAAAACAGACTTTCTCGACCACTAACGGTTTTTCCATTCATACATTTCCAACACGGACATGGAATGTACCGAAATTCGGGTGGTGTCTAATTGCATGATTACAAAATTCTTTCACCCCATTACTATACTCATCTCGATAATCGATCTGCTTTCGAACCCACTTTCGATCCATATAGAACTAGAGATGCCTATAGAAAAGGCAATATGAAGTGTTTCTCAAGATAATGTATCCTAATGTATTAAACCTAAAAGTATTACAATCCTAATGCATAAAACTTGCATATAGAATGTGGTAGTACCTAAGGTTTGTATATTGCATGTATCTAAGGATTTGTTGCATCTCAAAACAATGTATATAACCTAATGTACCATCATTAATCATCTAAAGCAACACACTACTATCCATTCACCAAATCATCAAATTAATATAACCAAAATATATCCTAATGTATTAATCCTAATTTATGCTTAAATCCTCACACAAGCATATTATCAAACACCTTGAGTGCATCAATTGTTCATATATAAGTTAGCATAAAAAATCAAGTCAAGCCACACAATATATATTCATCTCTAACAAGTTGTTCATCTCTAACACTAACAACATTAATCATAATAAATTAACACTAATTTATGCTTAAATTCTCACACAAGCATATTATCAAACACCTTGAGTGCATCAAACACCAATATATATACACTAATATACATACACCAATGTACATACACCAATACATACAACATGATATATATATACACCAATATACATATATATACACATTAATTCAATATATATATATATATATACACATTAATCCAATATATATATATATATATACACACATTAATTCAACATATATATACATATACACATTAATTCAATATATATATATATATATATATATATATATATATATATATACTAACATATATATATATATATATATATATAAAAGAATAATTACCTATGGAAGGAGAAAGGCGGCGACGGCGGCGGCGGTAGGGGAGGTTGGCGGCAAGGCGATGGCGGCGGCGGTAGGGGAGGACGCGCGGCTGATGGTTCGATTTGGGGGAGAGGGAGGAGGAGGCTAGGGCTTCTGGTTCGCGATTTGGGGAAATAAGAGCTAATGGGAAGACGGCGGCGGGGGGGAGGATCTGACGGAGTTCGATTTAGGGTAGAGGAAGGAGGGGTCCGGCCTACTGCAGGTTCGCAATTTAATTTGGGGAAAAATATAAGTCTGGTTCACGATTTGGGTCGTTATTTAATTATCCGAACACTTGGACAGCGGTTTGGAACCGCTGTCTAAACACTTGCACAGCGGTTCTCAACCGCTTTCTAAGTGTTAAACTTGGACAACGGTTTTGAACAACTGTCTATTTTTTTATTATTTTTTTAATTAAAACCGCTCTCCAAGCTATAGCTTGAAGAACTGTTTGAAAAAAGGGCTGTCCAAGTGCAGCTGTGCAAACTCAAATGTATAGTATATAAGTACAAATATAAGGACAATATTGTATATTGTATTTGAGACAAATTCTGTCACACCTTTTATATGGGATATACTTGTCCCTCAATATAAGAATTAAACATATTTTTGTATTCAATCTGAAAATGTATTATGAGCTCTCATTCAACGAACCAAACAATCGATTATTTAGAACTAGACTGTTAATCACGGTCTATCCTAGACGGGGCCATAATTGAGACCATTAAAAAAAAAGAACCAATGTGTTGATAGCTAGTTTAAATGGATTAATTGTGTGGAATATGACTTTGTGGTAACTAACTAATCAAACAATGAGAATTCAAATGATTGAACTCTGAAAGATTTAAAGACTGAAAGCATGAAAGCAATAAATAAAGTTCACGGAGACTAGGGAAAATTTTACCTCTTGCATTGATATTTTTCGGACCATTTTTGGGTCTTAAGTGCCCATATTTATACTACATGGAAGAGTGCATTTCACTCTCCATTTTTTTTTGTCCGGACATCAAATGGTCAAACTTCCATTTAATGCCCGGTACTTCATTCTACATTAATTTCCAACATCTCCTGAGAGCTCTTTAGAGCTCGCCTTAGTTAGCGGTGTGACACTTGGAAGGTCCTTGAATCCTTTGCCATAGTTCTCTGATCTTTCCCCAAACTGCGTAACCAATGTTGTCATCTTGTAGCTCAAGCCATTGACTTAGCCGCATTTGGAGGGTTTTCTTGACTTGGTACCGCACTGCGACATTAATTCCCTTATGTACAACTGAGCTCCTAGCGGACATTGTACCTGTTGTACCTTCCGGCCGAGCTTGGATAAGAGACCTCCTGCAGAGAGCTTTACGAGCGAGCTCATAGTGAGCTAGTTGGTGAGCTCCACGAGAGCTCATTGAGCGAGCTCATAGTGAGCTAGTTGGCGAGCTCTACGAGAGCTCATTGAGCGAGCTAGTTGGTGAGGAGCTTATAATGAGCTAGTTTGAGCTCATTGAGTGAGCTCATAGTGAGCTCTTGACCCTTGTTGTTCTCAAAACTTTCTACGAGCTCAATGAGAGCTCTACGAGCGAGCTACTTGGGAGTGGTGACCTCGGCCCTTTCTGGGTGAGCTAGAGTCCATCTCACATGTGGGCGAGCTTGAGAAATCTTGTAGAGACGAGAATCATTGTAGAACTGGGTGAGCTCGGCCCAGTTATCAGATAGGGCTCCTTCATTAACGGATGAGATATTAATGGGCTTGGGCCGAATTAATAGTGATACAACACAATGATTATTAAAAATCTTAAGGGGCTGAAGCCTGAAATAATGGGCCGAGAATACTAAAAATATTAAGGCCGAACCCTGAAGTAATGGGCCTCATCCATTCCGAGGTTGGGGCTTCAATTTAGAATTTTAGAATGCCCAAAACCATTTTAAGGAGACCAATCTTGTGTTAGATCTTTTTTAATATTTTTCTTAAAGGATATTAATGTTAACTACGAAAAGTAAATAATTAATATTAATACATTAAAAAAATTCATTCGCTTTTTATATCCAAATTCAGATCTAGTTGACTTGCAAAACTCTTACACAATTTTTTAAACATAAGTTTGATTGTATATGTATAAAAGTACGTATACGATTTTCAATTTATTAGCCAAATATTTAATTCCGTATAAAGTCAAAACTATTTAAATAGTTTAGAAACAACACACTTTCTGTAAAAGACTAAATTTTGGGTATATATTTTATAAGGAAGGTGGAAGGTATGCCCATATTGGTGGGCCCAGGAGGACAATACGAACCAGGCCTGGTTACTTTTATTCAACAAAATTTAGTTTCAATAATTATTTTATTGCTCCACACATACCTAACATCGCACAACAGCACAAACTACAACACACACTGCATGAACAACTATGATACCTTTAAATTTGTATTTTAAATACGTTTTCTTTGTCATTGTTATTTACAACTTAATTGCACAACCTAATTTATTCTGGCAAACTTTAGAGTGAAAATGAAATTGGGTTTTAATCAATAAGTATGTGAATTTATATATCTAAGGTATGATACGTGTCAAATTTAATGAGTTAGGAAAATATATTGAAATAAGTGAAATGAGTCAAATAATTCAGTTTAATACTATATATGAACTTGTTCATGGGACACCAACTCATTGTTCATTATAGTTTTAAAACATTAAATTTGGAAATGCCAGGAATAACCTAAATTATACACATTTATAGTGTAGGGATATGCCTCTAATAACATTTTATGCTCGTCCATTTATTATTTTGTTTTTTTGGAATTTTTCACTTCTTAAACAAAGAAAACATAAAATGTCTCATGGATTGCAGACACAATACACAAAGAGACATCCTCCACATTGTAATTATTTATACATTGCACATACAACTTAAGATTTTACTGTCTAATGGATTGCAAACACAATACTCAAAGAGATCTATATCCTCCATTTACGCTAATTTGACCCTAATTTAATATCACTAGCTAAACAAATCCATTCTATAATCAAAACATTGATCAAATAATGGATCATAAATCTCTCCCCCAACTTGATCATAATTTGATATTTTCTCATTTTGATAACTCGACATTGTGGAAGATTCATCCCAAAAAAAACCCGGTTCGACAAACTCGGAAGACATAATACTATGATCATCGAGTGGACTCCGTACGTACGAAGAACCGGAGCATGATAACTCGGTGTAACAAAGATCAGGATAGAAAAACCCTTCCTCCATCAACGGCGGGAAACAATCATCCTTATTTACATCCGACGGTTGAAATAATTCGGAGTACCATGAATCATCCACCGATTGTGTCATTTGATGGGATGAAGTGTCACAAGTACTATCAAGTGGCGATGACGTCAGTGTTGACTCTTGAGTTGACTCAATAGAGCTTTCTCTCATTAAAACGTTTGCATTCCTTCTTATACTCTTCTTTTTCTCTATACGGGTGTGGTAGAAGTTTTTGACCTCGTTGTCCGTTCTTCCGGGCAATTTTGTCGCAATGACGGACCATCTGTATCGAAAGAATTGTTACAAAATTAGGCATTGTAAGATAAAAGTAGCACGCCAAGAAAATTGACTTTTAATGTATAACAGAAAAACACAGAAAATTGTTTTTGATGACGGAATTTCTGTCAGTAAAGGTCAATTAAGTATATAACTTACTTATTTCCAAGCTGGGAATGCAATTTGGTGACGAGATCCTCCTCTTCTTTGGTGAATTTCCCTCTTTTTACACCGGGTTTCAAGTAATTTACCCACCGTAATCTGCAGCTCTTCCCACATCTTGCCAAACCTATTCAAGAAAAAAAAATTGCAATTAGATCTAAGTAAATGTATACATGACATAAAATATATATCAGAATTTTTATTCAAAATTATTAAACTTGATCACATTTATGACCTGCCCTTTTCTCCTTATCTATAAATTATGGCTTAATTTCGTTTTAACTTTAACCTAGCATTGAGTAATTTCATCCTAATATTAGATAAAGGAAATTAAATAGATTCATGAATCCAAATTTTCTAGAGAACATTATGACTGAAAGAGTACTAAGTTCAACAAATTAGTACTACATCAATATTTTTTTTTTTAAGATTTAGGTAAAGATATGTAAGAAGAATCAAAATTTTGTACTAGATCAACATGTTTTTTAAATTAAATTCTTACCAGCATATTTGGGCAACAATCTCCAATTCCAGTGGCCATATCTAAGAACATAAGCTCTCAATTTGTTATCTTCTTCTTCACTCCAAGCACCCTTCTTCATTCCATTACTATCAATACTAGGTGGCCTCACCATTTCTTTTAATTTGCTTTTTATTTTGAATTCTCTCTCTTTTA
Source organism: Stenogyne calaminthoides (assembly GCA_037126765.1). Lineage (NCBI taxonomy): Eukaryota > Viridiplantae > Streptophyta > Magnoliopsida > Lamiales > Lamiaceae > Stenogyne > Stenogyne calaminthoides. The sequence goes on from JBBCBC010000040.1 coordinate 1,359,264, forward strand.
TTTAATTAATTCTCTCTCTTGCTTTTTTGAGGATGAGTAGTGTTTGAGATGAAGGCAAACTGAATTTAAGCTCACTCTTTATATAAGCACAAGGAGACACTCATTTCAACTGTCAAACGGAGGAAATAACATAGAAAGGTGGAAAATTCGTACAGAATATCCGGGACTTGAAAACGTGTTCAAAAATGTTTTTTAAAAAAGAGGAAAAATAAGAAGGAACATGGAGGCTTCTTTTGTCGTGTGTGAAATCATTGAACACTAGATATAATTAATATGTTTTTATTTTATTTTTTGGTTGCAAATTACAATATACATATGTGTATGACGTCAGCATCAGTAGTAGGGCAGAGTTTGAAAATTAATATTTTACGTTGATTTGTTTTGTAGTAATAATTAGTTTTGATCTCCCCTCATGAAGTCTTTTTCTAAGTGACGAGTTGACAAAGACCGTGTCCACTCGTTTAGTTAGTTACAGGGTGTTTACTTTTTGTCCTTAATTTGGAAATTATTTAACATTCATTTGAACTGCAAAATTATATATATACACACATTATAGTAAGAGTGTAAAAGTGTGAGAGATGTGCAATGTTGACCATTTGAAATTTTATTATTAATAGTTTAATTGGTATTGTCTCGTAAGTATTTGAAATTTATACACTCATATTAGGAATGATATAGGCTCATCTAGAGATGTGTTAAACGGGTTTGTCTCTAACTAATTAGGGTAGAAGTTCTATTCCTAACCAATTCATTCTAGGGTAACTAATAGTTGAGACTTAAAATTAACCCTTATTTCGGGTTAAGCGGTTTGGCTTCCAAAAAATTAAAAAAAGAAAAGAATTTTCCATATTAAATACTCAAAACATTATTTATAAATTAAAAAGTGGTAATCATACTATGATATTTTTCAAACTTAATAATCCAAACATTGTTAATATAGTCAAAATCACATCAAAACATAACATAATATCATGCCCTAATTTGTTTCTATTTATTTAAGTTAATAATACAATCATAATATATATATTAGATATAAGTAAAATTAACCATTAAATTTAGCCCATTTAGGGTGGGTTAAGGTTCTAAAACAAAAAGGCCCTATTTTAAATGGGCCAAAAAAAATTAAAAAAGAAAAGAATTTTCCATATTAGGCTCACGGTTTGTAAAAAATAAATGTGTCCACTACGTCTTAAATTATTTATAAATTAATTAATGTGTTGGTAATCATAACATAATGATATTTTTTCAAAATATATATGAAAAGAAATCAAACATTTTTAATAGTTGAGTTTTTAGCATTCAAAATCACATCAAAACATAACATAATAGTGGATCTGATGCCAACTTCCCTATATTTATTTTAAGGAGGAGTCGAAGGATCGTGATAATTAAAAAAAAAAAAAGAAGAAGCAAATTTAAATAATTAAAATAATAGAAAATATATGAAAAATATATAATATTTTTTTTTTTTGAAAGGAAATATGAAGATGATTAGAATAGTTGAATTGGTGATTGGGAAATCTATTATTAATAGACCGATTACAGAATACAACAACTTTCCCAAGATACAAGGAGATTTACATGGAAATAATATAAAATAAATAAATACATTGGATAAAGACTAATTTCTATTCTTTATCTCTAATAATCAAGGGGTTGGGGTGAAGGCACACACAGAGCTTAGAAAAGGCCCGAGGGGATTTTGAAAATGGGAAGATGAAGGAACAAAGCTAGTAGATAACTTTCGAGCTCATTTAACAAAGTGATAGTCCAAATCAATAACTTATGGGCAACATGATTACGGCTCAAATATAATAGGGTAACGGAGCTCGACCCATTTAACCACTTTGATTCACAGCTTGATCAGGCAATCAATAAAAATAGAGTAACCATAGGTGGAATTAACATCTCTAGGCTCATCGGTTTGTAAAAATAAATGTGTCCACTACGTCTTAAAGTATATATAAGAGGTGCAGTATTTTAATTTGTTGTAATATATTAATGTGTTGGTATAATTTCACCTTTTATGTGCTAACGCATAATTAAGCAGTTTGATGCATTATTTATGTGTCAAAATATATATTGTGAAAAGAAATCACAATTTCATTTTAAAAAATATTAACAGTTGAGTTTTTAAGAAGTGCATTCAATGCTCATATAACATTCAATGCTTAAGTTAATTGGCCTCTCGAATGCATGAATAGTGGATCTGATGCCAACTTCATACTATATGACTATATTTTAAGGAGGAGTCGAAGGATCGTGATAAGTTAAAAAAAAAAAGAAGAAGCAAATAATAAAAATGTAAATAATTAAACATAATAGAAAATATATGAAAAATATGTAATAAAATAATGAATAAGAAAAAAAAATGAGCATGTAAAAATAGGTATACCTATATAGGCTCCAAATTTTGTTTTTTTTTTTGAAAGGAAGGTGATAATGCAAAATGACCGATTTTGCGGTGTACTATAATTGGAAGATTGAAATATTGTCCACTAATTCTTTTGACAAATTTGATAAGTATGCCATTAAGATTCATAAAAATACGGACTTTTGGGTTGTGAAATTGGTAGTTTTATTGTCGGCTAAATTCGGATAAATCGACCAAAATCGAGAATAATTTTTGGACATATATAAATCACAATGAATTAAATCAAAACACAATCAAAGACTTTTTTCATTCAACGAAAAAGATAATCTCTTGCTCTTAGCCAATTGACAAGAAAGCGGACATCGGATTTAAAAAGATTAACGGATAAATGACCAAGTTTGTTTAAAGAAAATGCCGGGGACGTAAATTATTTCATTTCTTAAATTCTTTTTAACACATGTGAGCAACCAAAGCGGAATCCCTCGATCAAGAACATTGAATGGTGATTTTTATTATTAATAGACCGATTCACGGTGAATACAAACAATTTTTAATTTAAAATAAATAAATACATTGGATAAAGACTAATTTCTATTCTTTATTTCTAATAATAAAATGTAATAATGACTTTGCGGTGTACTATAATTGGAAGATTCTATTGTCCACTAATTCTTTTGACAAATTTGCTAAGTATGCAATGACTTTGGGTTGTGAAATTGGTAGTTTTATTGTCGGCTAAATTCACAATTTTTTTGGACATATATGTGTAGATCAATTCCTCAGTGTCACTTTTTATATTACAAGATTATTTTATTTCTTAAATTTTTAATACATGAATTCAAAATTATGGTGTAGAACATTGAATGTTTTTGTCCATTCCACGTGTCATTAATTTAATATAGAATGAAACATCATGTTTGGAACAGATGATATCATTCGCAAATATGTGTACCAGATTATGTTGTGTGAAAAAGGCTGTGAAAAAGATATAACTGAAGACAAAAACTCATATAATGATATAATATAATAAAGCATTATATAATTTTAAAATATAACAAATTATATAATTTTAAAATATATTATAAGTGTACTATATATCTAGATACGTATAAGTTTTAACCGCTTAAAAAGTTAAAAACCAAAAGAAAATGGGAAAAAGAAAAAAAAAGTAAACATGGAGCATTGTTAATGCCTTTTTTTGTTGGGACATCAGTTATGGTAAAAGTTGAAACTAACATAAGTTACATATATAACCAGCCTTAACTGTGACAGCAACATTATAGGAGTAATTATTAGTACTATAAAATAATAAAAGAAAATGACAGTACAGATAGTGTGAACTAATGCAGTGTTCACATATGACCAGATAGTTTTTTTATTGACTATTTAAGTCGACCATACAAGTTAAAATAAAAAAATCGTCCAAGTGGTTCTCATATACTTATAATTATCTATAATAAAGGAAAATATTCAAATAGCTATATAAAGGATGTGAACCAGGCATCTTTATCGAATAATTAAATCAAAATAGAATAAATTTTCAATGAAACTTGTTCATATATAATATGAAATTTATACCACTATATTTATAAATTGATATTATTATACTTATCAACTGATATTTTACACTTATAAACTGAAATTATGATATTAAATATTATTGGTATTAATTTATAAAGTAGGAATATCATTTAATTTATAAATGTAATGGTATAAATTTCATATTATAAACAAGTTTCGTAGGAGAGTTTGTGATCAAAATATTGTTTAATACAACTTCAGTATTTGGGATTTCTTTTATTAACTTAGATTTTCTATATCAAAAATATATAGTTAATATTTTAAAATTTATTATTTTTTTTTTTTTTTGAACATTTTTAAACACAGGCACTACAACAACTATATGAAAATACGTACTAGATATAACTTGTTCTTGTAATAGTTTGATATTACACAAAGAGATATAAAATACACTATATACAAGTCGTGTGGAGATAATGATTGAAAATTATATATGTAGGTAGAAAATTTAAATTTGTAATATTTGATTATCATACTTAATTTTCTTTCTACCGCGGTTCGAATATCTCTAGCTTAAAAAAAATGAATATATATTTAATTATAAAGGAACTATATACAAATTAATTAATTATCCACCTCTCTAAAAGCTTGAGTTTTTAGATGAAACGAGATTCTTACATGGTATCAGAGCCTTCAGGCAGGCTCACGCTCTCGTCTCGGGTACAAATTATAATTTATAACTACTATAATATATCAGCAAGAAAATGGGGGTGATTTCAAATGTAAAAGGCCGAAAATGGGGTGATTTCAAATGTAAAAGGCCGACTTCATACTCAAGAAGAAACTTTCATCAGACTACTATATTTTAAAGATATATAATGGAACGATTTTATTTGTACAGTAATTAATTAATAATTGTTGAAACTGAATATCGATCTTTTGTAAAATTCTTTCTACCTTAAGGTCATTACATGTAGTAAACATTTGGTTAGTTGATTGCATCTTTATTTTTTTCATGCTTTTATATCATTTTAAGTCTATATCGAAAAGTTATACAAAAAACTTCAGCACAAACAGATTGCATAAGCTAGCAAATTGATGATTTAGTATTCGAAAAATCATGAACTTTTAGAGGAAAATTTCATTAATCATTGAGTAGAAAAATTCAGATCATGTGTTTCAAAAAAAAAAAAAAAAAATTCAGATCATATTCTGCGAGGAAACCAAATATAGCAATCAATCTATAATAAATTAAACTACCACATTAAACTATACTTAGAACAGAGTTTCCCACGTTCTTACACCAAATGTGTTGTCAATCATCACCCTCTTCTTAAAATAATGAGACTTTGTTGAGAACTTGTGCTTATGTTTTATTGGACAAATTGGTGGTTTGGACTGCAGTTTTTTTTTTTAATTCTTCTATGAAAGGGCCTATCTAAAATTCGTGCGCCACACCTCCACGAGACCGTCTTACGATGAGACGAAGTATAATTTGAGTATTCACGTTTTAATACTTTAAGAAAAATTGGATATTAATTGTACTAAATTGTATAAATTCTCATGGATGAGACTGTCTCATACTAATTTTTGTCAAAATGCTTAAGTTTCCTTATTTCTCTTTGACAAATTATCTTGTGAAATTTGGTTTGCAATGTGAAATTGAATTATAATAATTATCTAAACATTTATAATTTACATAGACAAACAAATTACCTACATAAATAATTACATAGACAACTTACATTGTAAATAATTATATTTTTATTTTAGAAATGACCTACAAATAAATTTATCTATGAATTATATTTCCATAGGCAAATTTACATATGAATAAGAATGATTGTATGATTAGAAAATTTTGTAAGCAAATCGAATACAATATTTACTATTTAAGTACGAAATTATTTTTGTTAAAAATTCCGTAGACAATTATAGTATCAATTTTATATTATGATTTTTTTAGAGGCCGACTCTTTCTTTTTTATACTTCATTTTTTCTCTTTTCCCAATGCTTTCCGCATCAATATAATACATGGGACTTTAAAAAAAATATTAGTTGAAATTTCATATAAATTCGTAGATCATATAATATAATATAATAAAGATTAGGAAATTTTGTTATCTTTTTATAAGGCAACACATGCTTGTACCAGGTTAATGAACATTCAAAAACTAAATGTAATAAAAAATATATTTGGCTTATCAATTATTTAGGATTTTATCAATTTAGGATTTTGATGTAAATTCGTGAACAAAATGAAAGTATATTGTATTTAATTTGTGACGGAGGGAATACTTGGTTATATTTCTTATTTTCTTCTGAGATAATGCTTCAACGATTATACATAATAAAAAGTATAATATATTTTAATTATGTTATAAATACAGTAAAAACCTCGTTAAATTAATATTCGATAAATTAATAACTCGTTAAAACTAATAATTTGTCCGGTCCCAAGTTGGGACCAGTTCAAATTTGGGACTCAATTAATAAAATTATAAGATAATAATTTTTTTGAGATTCCAGTGTATATATATTGGTCCCGACGAAATTATAAATTAATAATTATTAAAAATAATCAATATACATATATATGATGCACTTGAATATTCTTAAGACAACTTAGTAAAATAAAAATCTATTGTAACTTGTTTTTTCTTGAACTTCAAATCTATGTTGATCTCATCTTTAAATCTCCTTACTGCACCCAATAGTTGAGGCGTTGTCTTCTCGTACTGCAACAAAAAGTTATGAATAGTTGTTGATGCTTGCAATGCTTCTTTTAGAGTGACCGGTTCCAAAGCTATTAAATCATCCTCTGCTTCGTTGTTGGTTGGTCATTGTTGATTTTTGAATTCCTTTTAGATGAGTGGCCATTTTTGTGTGTGATTTACCAAGATTCCAATGGATAAATATATAGTGCTGATTTATATCCATGATTCAATGCACAAATGTTAATCCAATGAACCATATTTTTGTATTTTTCAAAACCAATTAATTTAAACAAGCCATTCCAACTTCCACGAGTTTGAAATAGATTCACTTAAATTCTACTAAGACATTTGTATTTTAACTTAATTTTCATCAATAATTATGCATGTATACTTAAAGTTATTCAAAAAATTTGGAACTTTGAATAATCAAATCAGATATATCGTTAAAACCTCTTTAAATTAATAAATTATTAATTTATCGATATAATAATATCTTTATAAATTAATAAAATTCTCCCGGTCCCAAAATTATTAATTTATAGAGGTTTTTCTGTAGAGTGTTGGTCAAATTAGGTTTTTTTTAAAAAAAAAAAAAATTATTAAAGGGTTCGTCAAATTAGTTATATTCGCCACTTGAGGCGATGAAAATTTTAAAACTGAAACGTGACGTAATCAAAGATGGCGTCATTAATATGTAATCAATAAAACGTCATCTCTCACGATCAAAACGCGTAAATTCCTAAAAAAAAAAAAGAAAAAAATAAAGATCAAAACGCGTATTGGGCATTCACACACAACCAGACATTTTTTAATTGTCTGAATCGTAAAATTGACTAATTCGAAGCACGTGCTTACAAACCGAACGCCATGAATAATAAAAGATTATTTAAACATTATTTATACGTCCACTTTAAATGTTGAATATGGATTTAAGTATATTTTCAAACTCTATTAACAATTTTTAAAAAAAAATTTAAAAATTGTGCTAATAAATTTAAAAAAGAATTAATTTTATATCAATGTATAGAGTTTATAAACACTTTTTTTTTTCTATAGTTCACCGTTTATTAGTATATTTTTAAATCTTTTAGTGCGAACTAATAAATTTAAATTTGAATCATAATGATTTGTAATATGTTTAGATTTTTTTTCCGTGATGTAAATATATTTGTTTTGTTAGGTCCAAGAGGGTACCAAACAGTACTGTTTTCATAACCGAATTGTCAATCAATTCAGTCTGAACATCGATTGCTGGTTCAACCAGTTGAATTGATTGGACTGACGGTTCAATTGTTAAAATGACCTCTGTATTTTTTTAATATTTTCTATGTTATACTATTTTTTAAAAATGCTCAATTCATTAATTCATTTATAATATTCATATTTAACATTAATTAATTCAATTTAAGACATATAAATAATATAAACGTGATGGTTTTCTTGTGAAAGAAAATAGTATATTGCAAAGTAACTTGAAAACGGGGAAAAACTAGTCAATTTTGTCCCACATTAAGTAAGTATTAGAGAAAATATAAGCGGAAGTAATATAAAAGGGGTTGAGGTTTTGTCTCACTTCGAATAAGTACTAGAGAAAATATAAGAGGAAATAATATAAAAGCGGAAGAGGTGGACCTCATATTTATTAGGAAAAATGTAAAAGATAGTTATATAAAAAGAGGAAGAGGTGTACCTTATATGAACTTTATAATTTTTGTCTCACATTGAGCGAGTATGAATTTGAGAAAATGTGAAGTTAAGTAATATAAAGAGGAGCGGAAGTGGACCTAGATATCCTTACTCGCAAGAAATATTAGTAAAAAATTGATATTTAATTAAAAGTAATAAAAAAATTTATTAAAGGAGGAAATGGGGCCGGTTTTTGACCGGTTCACCCGATTTCCAACCGATTCGATTAGTTTAACCTTAAAAATGAGTCTTTAAGTGTAATCGGACTGGTTTCCGCACCGATTTCCAGTTGGACCGGCCGGTCTAGTCTGATTCAGAAAACACCGTTACTGAGTATACTGACGTAACCTCCTAATTTTTTGATTTTTTAGAAAATAATAGGAATATATAGTTCACTTAAAAGTTAAGACAAAAAGCAACTGGTAGAAGTAACAGTAGATAGGAAGAATAGTCAAGTGGTTTAGAAGTAGTATATCTCAAGCAGGGCCGTTTGGGAGAATTTGGTGGCCTGGTGCGAAATCTCAAATGAGACCTTAAGTTAAACATTTTTTTAGGAGGCATAATTCAATAAACTCACTACTCACAGAGTTACAGTTACACATATAAATAATTAACAAATAACAATGAACAATTAGAAAAAAATAACAAGTGTTGAAGTAACGGAAACTTTCCTTTTGGCGATTAGCAGTCTCCTTCTCAAATTTAACAGCAATCCGACACCTCACACCTGCAGCGGCATTGACTTGAGCCAAGTAGCCAACTGGTTGCTAAAAATTCATATTAAAAAAGACAAGAACCCAGAAGGCCAGAACAATTAGCTTCTCTGAAAATTCCATTATGAAATTAAATAAATGAAAACTGTTGAAGAATATTAGTACCAAAAATTACCTTCAAATTCGAAGAAGCCCACAACGAATAGAGATCCAAGTTACTGAATAGTGTCTAAATCGACAAATCGTTGCTTGTTTTTTCCAACATAATAGAAGAGGAAGGGTTGGGTAAAACTAATTTGGGATACATCTTTATATGCAGACAGACTGACAGAAGATCAACAAAAATTTTATTGGAAAATAGATAAATTGATGGAAAATTAATGGAGGTTGAGAAAATTAAGGATGAATTTTATTGGAAAATAGAGAAATTGATGGACGATTAATGGAGGTTGAGAAAATTAAGGATGAGAAGAAGAATTGAAGATTTTTTGCAGGCCGTGCATATCCTTAGGGTCAGATTTATGATTTTAATTTTTTTAAGCCTAGTAATGGGCCTCATAAATTTGGACCTTGAGGCCCTGAAAAAAGTGAGGCTCAGCGCGGGTGAGCTTATTGAACACCCTTATAACCGGACCCTGATCAAGCAGTATCTGGCCTTAAACTCTTTCCCTCTATATACACGTTTTTTTTTTCAAATTCGAGAATTCTTTAAATTGAGGGCAAAGTATAGTGTGAACAAGTTTCACAGTGAAACTGGTTAAAGAGTGTGATTTATATTACTAAATAGTGTGATTTTTTACTGTAAAGGGTGTGACATTTTACTATAAAGAGTATTACTCATAAAAGTGAAGGGTGTGACTTATATTATAGCAAAGAGTGTCGTAGTGATAATTGAAGGGTGTGACTTATATTACTAAAGGGTGTGACTTATATTACTAAAGAGTATGTCTATAAAAAAAACCAATTTTACGGTAAACAAGTTTTACAACATACCAACTTTAAATTTAGTTACTTTATTCTAATTATTAGAAATAATTATGTCTTTGTTTATATATATACATTTTTATCTTCAAGTTTTATTCTGATATATATTCATACCAAATGCATATTTTAAATGCATTTTTACATAATATAGCAATGAGATTATTGTGCTACATATTAATTTATTTTTACTAATGCATGTATATTTTGCCAAATGTTAAAATAAAATTGATAAATATTATTGGGTTTATATATGTTTATATTTATAGAAGTGTTCATGTAAATGGGAGAGCAGAAAAACTCCATAGTCATATTTCTTGTTATCAAGTGGGAGTGTTTTTCTTTTTTTGATCGGTATCAATTAAGTGGAACTGTGGGAGTGTTATTACATTCACAGAGTTTGGAAAAAAAATATTTTAAAAGGGATTAAATTTTTTGTAGTTATGTTTTAGACATGGTAAATCGATCAGATTCATTTTGTCTTTTAGTATTGACTATTAAGGTTATCTTTAGTATTCAAGTTGTCTTTAAACTTTATCTAATTAAAATTATTAGGAAATAAGTTCAAATAGTGCCCTTCGAAATTAAAAGAAAAAACAAAATAATTACATTGTGGCGGTTACCTTTTTGGTAACATGTTGTAGCAAAGTTAAAGACTAATTTTATAAATATTGAAAATTTACAGGATCAAAATCAGAAAGTCGAAACTATCGAAACAAATTTCAAAACGATACAAAGTTACTAGATTACAAAATTTTTTAATCTCATTTTAAAATGTGACTAAAATTGAAAGATAATATATATACACACACTGATACACATATATATAAGAATTAATGACTCTGAGGTACAAAAATAGGAAGCAGTGATTCTAAGGTACAAATACAATTTTTAGTGACTCTAAGGTAAAAAAAATTGTTGTTTGGAAAAAAAATTACACTTTGTACCTGAGAGTCACAAAAAAAATTGATTTTATCTTGTAGCCTTTTTTTTTCTCCCACTTTCACCTTAGTTTTTTCCCCTATATATAACTACACTTATTTTTTCCTTGTTGGTGCCGGATGGGGTGTTGACACAAAAGCTGTCTTATTATAGTATCATCATGGAGCGCGTAATAAAATTTTCAACCAACATTAGGGAACTATTTAATTAACTATAAATGTCCATCAACTTGCATATAAGATATTAAACCTTGTTTGTCTTTTTGGTGTAATTGTGGGAAAATTTCATGCATGGTTCGACTATAAGTGTTGATTGTCATATACACGTTTATACTAATTAATTTGTTTGACAAACGTGATAATTAAGTATGTGGTGTGATGTAAATGTAATGGGACAAAACAGATAGACTGGGTTTTGACGTACAGTCAACATTTTCTTCTTCTTGGAACCTGGGAATCGCGCGTATGACCAACAAAGAGTTGAACCAAAATATGTACTTCTTTGACATTTTATTAAAAAAAGAAAAAATCATTATCATATTCCCTAATTCCTATATTCCATAATAAAAGATAAGTGTCACTTAATATATAAATAAAGATAGACAAATGCTTATGTAAATTAATATTACTGCTCAATTGGTATTTTATTTTTTTTTTTAAAAATGTGCTGCTTTATTATAAAGTAATAGTTGCAAATTAATTTTAAAATAAAACTATTTATATACAATTAAGTCATTGTATGCTTAATAATATATTTAGTGAATTGTTTGATAGAAAATTTGCAAGTCAAGTTGAATCAAAATTACACTAATTCCAAGGTTCAACTGAGCAACTACTAAGCAACTAATTAATCAACATGCAACCAATTATTACTCTTTGATAAATTAGTCAAATATATGCATATAAATGTTTGTCTTACTATATTTTTAAATGTGACTACTGGCTATTGGAAAATATATGTGGACTGAATAAATGTATTAATCCACAATTAAAACAAGAAAAATATTTAAATTACACTAAAACATAAATTCTCACTATGCTAACTAGCTTATGCAGATTTTAGCTAACAACTATCCAAATGAATCTAATCAAAACCCTTCTCAGATGTACATCAACATATATATTGCATAATTTAAATGATAAATTTTGAAAAAGATTTGTAAATATATCTATAATTCATTTGAGCTCGTTAATATAAATGAACAAACTCAAACTTAATGATAATCTATTTGTTAGCTTTAGTGAGCTTGTGAGCTAAGTTGAATAAATTATAATTAATAATTTGATTTTATTAATATACAATTTTCACACATAATATTTACGATAAATATTTTATGATCAATATGTAAATATATACTTAAGAATTAGAGTTATTTAAATAAAATTATAGAATTTAGTACATATATATATCATGATTTTTAGTAATATATACTTTTAAATTTCAATGAATAGATAAACAATTAAATTGATAATTGATATTTTAAAACATGCTCGATTAAAATCGAAAAGGCTCAGGCTCGTGATTAACCAATAATATATTCAATAAATATGTTCGAGCTTGTGACTCGAAAATAAACGAAACATTCATAAACACTCTAAGGTTCTCCTCGACTTGATTATGTTTCTATTTGCAAGTGTTAAGGATGGACTATTTCCACCATGCACCAAAATTGTTAAATGCACACTCTTAGAGTATGTTTGTTTCGGGCTGTAGAGAAATTGAGAAAATCCTGATTGAAAAATCCATGAATGATAAAAATGTAAATTTGACTTTTGTGTATATTTGGTTGAAGATGTAGTAGGGTAGAATTGAGAAAGATAGTGAAAAAAGTAAATGATGGTGAAATTATTATATTATGAAAAATTAAGTGTAGATAATTAATTGCAGTGAAAATTAAGCGGGAAGATTTTAAAAAAATGAGGAGTTCAAATCTGAGAAGGTGTTTTAAGAAATTAAAGCAAAGACATAGTGCCTCTTATCGCTGAAAAACAAGAGAATATTTAATTTCGGTATGGCTAGGGGCTCTTCCATTGATTTCAATTTTGTAACTTATAATATTTACTTTCTCTAAGTACCCCTGTTACTCCAGTAACTTATTTTTCGAAAAATAAAAATAAATAATTAAGCAGGAATATATATATATATATATATAGCACATGATATGTTACATCACGAAAAATACTCGAGCCAAGACACGTAAATAGATCACAATTGATCTAGTAAAAACAAGACTCCAAGTTTGTACTATGAGCAGATACTTTATTCTAGGACATATATAATATATCACAAACAAACTATGTATCATGTAATAGCATATTAACATCTGCCCCTTTACCAAAATCATTTTAATTAATATATATTATTATTGCCAAAGTACCATGTCGATTGTGTCATCTCCATATTCATATTCCGATCGACAAGTGATTCCAATTCCACCTTCTGAAGAATTGGACATCTCATTCGGGCATAACCCGAATTGATAAAAAAATTCGACTTCCAATAATAATGGAGACAGATGATGATATGTTCCGCCTGATGAATCAGAGAATGTGGGAGTACAGACCCCGGAGACAGGGAATTCTTCCTCTTGGATTAAGGGTGGCAGATGATCATATATTCCAGTCCAGAGATCATGACCGTTGATTTCATCGAGAGGGTTGGTAATTTCCTCTTGATGATCATTAGGTTTCTTAGAACCGTTGATTTCGGATGGTTGTTTGATTTCGGCACAAGTTGGTGGGTTTCGTTTACCGCGTTTTTTTATGTGGGCATGCCAGTGGTTTTTGATGTCGTTATCCGTTCTTCCAGGGAAGTTTGCGGCAATAGCTGACCACCTGGATCGATCAACACAACAATAATATTCGATTTTTAGGTCATATACGTACATTGAATAAACGGTTACATTATTCTGTAACAAAAAATCTCTCTCAATTAATGGTTGGGATTTCCTGTTACATTATTTTGTAATAGGAAATCCCAATTCGATTAAATTAATTAGGGTTCCTACTTTGTCCCAAGTTGGTGATGCAATTTGATGATGAGATCCTCTTCTTCCTTGCTGAAGTTGCCCTTTCTGAGCCCCGCTTGCAAATGGTTCACCCACCGGAGACGGCAACTCTTCCCACATCTTGCAAGACCTAATTGCATAAAATAACCACTTTTATCAACATTTAATTCGTGTCTTATATATACATATAATTCATCTAAAATGTGTAATAGAAGATGTTACATTATTGGTGACATATATACTATGCTTTTATAGATTTCTTAAATGCTATCTATAATTGCTCTATAATTAAGTATATCATATATATTAATTGTGGATCTATATCAATTAATAGTGCATAATTGCATTTTGTACGACTGACAAGAAGTTGTTATAAATTAGGGTTTGATCCCATTGTCAAAATTAGGGTTAGATCTACGGATTAATTCTGAATTATTATTTTTCTTGATGAAATTAAGAAATAAAAATGAGAAATCAACTACAAATATCTTTAATTAACGAAATTGGTGGTCACATCTTCGATCTACCTATAACTATCTTATTAAATTTTCCAAAAAAATTAATAACCTGCAGATCGGAAAATTAAGCTTCGAGGCTTACCGGCTAAAGAGGGGAGGAGCCGCCAGTTAACGGGGCGGCCGCGCCGTTGCATGAAAGCCCTTAACTTATTATCCTCTTCTTCACTCCAAGCCCCTCTCTTCATCCCATTGATGTCAAAAGAAGGTGGTCTCACCATTTTTGGTTTCCACCTTAATTTCTGGAAATAAACCACTTCAGTCTTATTTATATATATATATGTGTGTGGTAATGAGAACAACTGAAAAAGTTACTAAACCGCGTTTCAACATGCTTTTTTTTCAACTGTCAACATACGAAAATGCTTACGAAGCCCTATTTTTCAATATAATAATGTCGTTTAGAAAGTGACTTGTTACATAAGAAAAATTAATAGTGAAGGAGAATTTAGATATCAGGGCCAGTTTGCATGGAAATTTCATAGTCAAAATAACTGAGGCAGTGTAAAATTGTACTAATAAGTAGACTTAGGTACTAAGTATATATACCACTATATAGTATGTATATATACATATATCATATGTGTCTTGTATTCACCTGATGTTTAATTACCTAATTATATGGGCTAACGAAAATCGACCTCTAATTCCAACTTCACAAATATGTGACATCATCAATAAATACATGCATGACATGTACTAATTAACTAATTAAGTACAGGAAAATTGCAAAAATATATACTAGTACTACGTACATTTGCCACAGTACTTTGAGGACTGAATTTTTTACTTTCGTAACACAAGTGCCGAATTTTTAAATTGTTGTAAATTAAAAGGACTTCGGGCATATTGATGGGCAAATATTTGGAATATGATTGACGAAAATACCCTCTATTTTGCCTATAAATTTGTCAAAGGTCTTCTTTTATAATAGTCTAAAAGTTCGATGCCTACTCTGCCAATTAAGTAGAAAGTTCAGTTCTTGAACTGCAATTAGTGACAAAAATAAGCTTTGTTTAATTTTGTAATTTTTTCTTAATTAAGTAAACTATGAAAAATAGTTTGGAACAAGCTAATTCCATCATTGAATAATTCGTTATTTATTTTCATGACCACTTGAAGAGTTAAGTAATTTTGACAATTAACTATTACCAAAAAAAATCTAGGGAGGCTTGCAAGTTTGTGCATGTACATGTTGGGTTTATGATTTATAGTGTAGGTCCCGAACGGGTTTCAGTGAGGGTTGAAGTCTAGAGGGGAGGGGTGAATATACTTCAATTTTTTTTTTCGTGGATCAGATGTGTTTGCACGTATGTCTGATCAGAGTGCGATGTGAATCAGTTTGGATTGATATCCGACTTACTGATCTGGTAGACAGATCAGTTCGACGTCTATCAACTTAACTGATGGTGCGGAAGATAAGTTAACCCGTGTGAAAAACCGTTTTACTCAACCAAGAATTCTGACCAATCTTGTTCAGATCAGATAACTATAACGTTAAATTGATCAGATCAGTAGCTTGATGCTAATCTGATCGTGGTGCAGAATATGCATGCAGATAATAAAGTAAAGTGTAAATGTGTAAAGCAAGATAAATGCACACAGATTTATAGTGGTTCGGACAACTTGTCCTACGTCCACTCTTCCCTATCAGGAGGGGCACCAACTTAACCAACTTGGACTTAATTTATTGTGTTAGTCCAAAATAGTACAACCAACAGATATTTAACGAGTTCTCACTCAACCGATCCCAGAAATCTAATCTAGAAACCCTAGATAGAAATCTTGCTATAACAAACTTAACCTAACAGTGTTTGGGTAAGAATTGTTTTGTTCCAACTGGAATACTATCCTATCTTCTAAGTAGCCAAGAGCTAGAGGATAAGTATTCTGCTAAGAACTTAAGGAATGAACACTTAAGAAATAATCTTGAGCTTGTGTTCTTCTTGCGGAAATCTTGAGAGCTTTTTGCTTGTGAATAATTTCCGTAGCCTTACTCTGAAGGCTTGATCCAATATTTATAGGCCCAAGTTCGAATTAGCCGTTGGAGAGCAATTCGAACTTCGGTCTATTTTAGGTAGGCTTGCAGGCTTGACTTGATGTGTGCAGAAAGGCCATGCCGTCTTCGTGCAATATTGTCCTTTCTAGCCGTTTGGCTTGATACGCCATATCCTGCAATCTTCAGAACCGTACATACGTGTCTCTTTCTAAGTGGCTAAACAAGTACACTTATTCGGCGTCTTTGAAAAGCTTTGACTTAAGTATATTTCGAGTCTGAGAAACATCGTATGCTTTAAGGATAAGAAGAAATACTTATCGTGGTTCTTTCTTGGCCTCTACTGATCTGTTGTCCATCAGACCAGTAGTCTTGAGTCATCTGATAAGGTTGTCTTAGCTGCAACTTGTCGACTCTGCTGATGTCTTCATAGAGTAGGTCTTCTGATGTGATTCAGGTCTTCCTTCTGATCTTCTCTTCTGATCTTGAGTGTGATCTTCACTTCTGACCTTGATCCTGAACTTCACTTCTGATCTTCATATATTGAGTTCCCTCTCAATATGTGACCTAATCTAAATCATCAGTTGTCTAACATGTTTAGTTGGTTTCCTATCTATTCATCAGTCGACTAACAGGTTCGACTGGTCCTATTACAATTGTTTTGAAACTTCCATCAAAACTCTAAATTTCCCAACAATTTTCCCATTTTTGATGGAACCAAAACTTAATCAGAAAGGATGCTGAACATAAATAATGTAGTATAAATAAAAAAGACAGTTCATCAGAAGACAATGAGAGTTTGTCTTAAGATCAGAAAAATAGGATATTTCATTGATAGCGTGTGAAAATTACAAGTTCAAAGTGAAATATACCTACCCTGATCTTACAAAATAAGTCTTCTGATTCAGTATCTCTGCTCCAAAGGAACTTCACAGAAGTTGAACAATCTTGTCTTTATCTGAGCAACCTTGTTCAAGGCATCTGTTAAAAGTGTCATTAAAAGCAATCTTGTCCAGTTTGCCGTCCGGAGTCTTCTTGTAGTCCATCACCTCAATGTCTGGTGCGACCGGTGTGCAACACAGTATTTTCGCCTCCCTCATCATCTCGGCAAAGAATTCTGGATGTTTGTTACGTAACCAGTCTCTGAACATGTCATTCTTGTCAGTTTCAGTTGGGATGACCTAGTTGATGTAAGCTGAAATGTACCATTCTCCTTTGATTATCTTCCAAGCTCCTTGCAGGTCTGGACGAGCTCGCACTATTAGATCAACATCAACATCTAGGATTGGCTCAACATAGTGCGATCCTTCTCCTTCTCCTGCCACAAGGCCTTTCTTCTTTTTCAACCGATAGGCTTTGTCAAGCTGTGCTGCTTCTTCCCTTCTTCTTTGCCTCTCAGCCTCTGCTTTCTTCAGCTCTTCTTCTTTTCTTTTATCTTGCAGAGCAGCTGGAGCTTTCTTTTTGGCAACCATGACTTTCTTGCCTTTCTTTCTTGCTGGCTCGTCTGATTCAGTTGAAGATTCGATCAGCTCAGCTTTCTCCAACTCAGCAGCAGCTTGGGCATCTTTCCTTAGTCTCTTTTTGTCCAATGTAATCTGGATGCCCGCCACATAGTTCTCAACCTGGTTCAGCCTTCCCTGAATATCAGCATCCTTAGCTTCTTCCCCCTTTTTGGTTCCTTCAAAAAGGCCCTTGAGTTCAGCACTTAGATTGGTAATCTTCGAAGATAAGTCTTGTTGAAGATTTTTAAGGGCTGGGGATTCAGCTTCAGCAGCATATTGAACTTGGACAACAGTAGTTAGCATCGATTCTTCTACTTTGTTTACCACATTGCTAACTCTGTCAAAAAGGCTATCAAGCTTATCTGCTGTAGAATTTGCCTTGTGCTATGCAGCAGCCAGATCCTCATACATCTTGGTCATTTTGACCATCTGTTTGTTCATCATCAGCGTAAACTGCTGGGATCTATTCTGCTCGATCTCCTCCATCTTTTGTGTCATCTCAAGCAATTTGTCAGATGTTGTGTCCCTGACATCTTCTGCAATTCTGGCGCAGTGCTCTGAGATGCGCTCTCTCTCTGATCTGATGGCTTTCTCGATCTGAGTTGGTACAAAGAAGCTGACATCGTCTCTGAACATGTTGGCCATATTAGCCCTGAAGGATGTCTTGATGTGCTTCATCAGATTCTCCTCAAAATGTGGAGAGGTTTGGAGAATCTGTACCAGTTGACCTGCTGAAGAAGAAGGTCCCTCAACATCAGCTTTGCGCGCTGGACTTTCTTCAGCAGTCAGATGGACTAACTCCTCGGCTGCTTGTGCCTCAGCTGATGGGGACTCTGCCGCGTCTCCCACATCTGCTTCATTAGCGACTGCCTCAACTTCTTCTGGTTCTTCAATGATAACCATCTCTTTAGTAGTTTGCTCTGTGTCAGCCATTTGTTCAAAAACTTCTTCCACCTCAATCGGCCTTCCAGCCTCAACCTCTTCTTCAAACCATCTGCTTTGCTGCATTGTTCTGCTGTACTTAACCATTTTGTGAGTGATCTCCCTGTGGAATGGAGTGTCCGGCATTCCCAACTTCCCGGTTATCAGCCCAGCCACTGCATCATCAGAGATCAGATCTGTGACAATCTCTACCTCAGCTATCTTCCTCATCTCAAGTTCGTATTCTAGGAATGGGCGAATGTCACCCTTCTGCTCAAGCACAGTTCCAAAGTCTTCAAACTTTTTCAAGAAGATGTCTCGCCAGGCGAGAACATCAAGAACAGCAGTCTGTGCCTCTGGCTTCACCTCCAATTCTGGATATTTCTCTGAAAGCAGTTTCTCCAGCCTCCTGCGAATAATCTTCTCTGTGAAAGAGATCGGAGCAAGTGCAGGTGCTGGTGTAGATGCAGGTGCAGCTTCAACTTCAGCTTCAGCTTCAGGAGAAGCTGGTCTGGAGAAAGTGATCACAGTCAACGGATCTGGATCAGCAATCGAAATTTGAGGAGATGTAATTGGCTGATCTGATGCAGCTGATGTGGTCTGCTGATGTGTCTCAGAGTGAGAAAACGTTGGTGCAGCAGTAGACCTCGATCCTTGACCTGTCCTCTTCTTGGGAAGTCTGCTGATGGGCACATTGTTCGCATCAGAATCAGATGATTCGTCCAATATCTGAAATCCCTTGGACTTCCCTTTTTCAGCAACTGGAACACTCACAACTGATTTTGCTATCTTGACTGTTGGTTCCCTAATAGAGATCCCCTTTTATGGTTTCCTGGCAGCAGTTTTCTTCTTCTGTCCTACTGCTCCTTTCTTCCTGATCTCCACAGCTGGTTTCACAGCTGCCTCTTCATCATCATCAGCAAGGCCAGGAATTGCCTTGTCTGATATAAGCATTATTTTGTAGGTCAGCACGTAGGGAATCATCTCGTCCTCACTCCATTCCCTATCCTTCATCATATCAATCAGAATCAATGTTATCTTAAGTAACATTGTGATCTTGGCAGCCAGAACAATCTTTCCACCTTTGGATACAAACTTTGTTGACTCCTCCAGCAACCTCCTTTTCAGAAACCTTAGCCAATCAATCTTTGCCTTGTCGATTATGCCATTCATTATTCTGGCCTTCTCTAGGGTTATAGCATCCAGGCTGTAAGAAATTCCAGCTATCACTTTCTGGACAATATCGAACAACAATCTATATTTCCTCCTCAACATAGGTTTCTTGAAACCCTTGGTGTGATGTGAATCGGCATGTCGTAGGAGGTTTCTGATTACATCATTTCCTTCAGCCGCCCTGTAGACATCCGGCATAATCCCATCCTCCGGTGATGGCAAACGGAAGATTCGAAACAAGTCTGCATCGGTGATTTCCAGCCGTTCACCTTGGACCTCTGAGTACAACACACCGTAGTGGTCTCTTAAATTGTAAATAAATTCAAGAGACCCATCCAGAATAATCGAATCGGCACTCGCTGAGCAATAGGTTTTGAGGCTATTGTTCCGTAGTAGCTTTAAAATTTCTAGGGATTCTGGATCCGTTGTCGTCTTGAAATCGACCACCTATCCTCAACAATGTCTTCGGCAAAATTTCTGAATATTGGATCTTCAGGTTCCAGAGAATTTTGCGAAGAAGAATGTGCGGTCTCTGCAACATGTCTAACTTTGGGTGCTATTTCTGTTAATAAACACAAAATTCTCAATTTCTATCGAATATTCGCATAAAACACAAATACATATACAAAACCATATCAATAGAAAATAAGAGCATATCGAAGAACAAATTTAAATTACCAGTTAGATCTGGAAAAAGATGAACAAGTAAATATTTTGGAATTTGCAGAGATGTTTTAGAGCGAGAAGATAATTTTTGCAGAAGGAAAATTTGAGGTTTGTGAGTTTTGTGAAAATGGTGGAGTGGGAGGGTTTTTGGAATTATAAACGAGAGGGAAACCTAATCATTTTAAAACCGGGAACCCAAAAAGACGTCCAATCATAATCTACGGTTGGGATTAGGCGGTTTGTTAAAGTAGACATCGTGCGGCTTAGGAAAATTGTAGGCCGCAGCTTTTGGATTTAAAAAATCGTGATAAATGCATTTAATACAAAATTCTCGCGTCCGCATTTAATGAAAGACAGAGTGACATCATACACATTAAGGATATAAGAATAAACAAATAAGGAAAACATAAAACAGTAAAGGGATCAGAAAAGTGTATCTGATTGACTGATATTGTAATCAGCCAATTACCACAAGTGTAGATTCTTGTCCCTCTTTTCTGATTTCCAATATGTTGAACCTAATATATCCTCTAAACCTTAGTATTTTTCCACCGTCTGTTCTGCTCAAATCAGTACTCTACTGATCTTTTCTGATCAGATGAACTTCCCCCTTCATCTGACCTTCCTTTCTGATCATTTCCCAATTGATCTCTTCTGATCAGATGAAGTTCTCTTTTCATCTGACCATCTTACCTGTTCAATCTCTTAACCAACTGGTGTTTGAGATCAGACGACCAAAATACTCTGGGGTTGCATCTCCTAAATCCAGTAAACCTATCTCGTTGCATAATTCTCTAAATCTGACTTCAGCTAGAGGTTTGGTTAAGACGTCAGCTCTTTGCTTATCAGTATGGATCTTTTCCATTATGATGTTCCCTTTTTCTGCATGGTCTCTTATGAAGTGATGTCTGATGTCCACGTGCTTGCATCTTGTATGTAGAACGGGGTTCTGCGTGATAACAATTGCGATATTACTGTCACAGAAGATAGGTACATTGGTAGCAGTTATGTTGTAATCCCTCAGCTGCTGACAAAGCCAGAGCAGTTGGGAGCAACATCTACCAGCAGCCATATATTCTGCTTCAGTAGTAGATGTGGCAACAGACGATTGCTTCTTAGAGAACCACGAGATCAGTTTGTTTCCCAGAAACTGACATGTACTTGATGTAGATTTCCTATCTATCCTACATCCACCATAATCAGAATCAGAGTACCCACTAAGCTCTAGATTGTCATCTGCTGGATACCATAAACCTAAGTTTACAGTACCCTTCAGATACTTAAGAATCCGCTTAGCTGCTTCAAGGTGGCTTTGTTTGGGATTTGCCTGAAATCTGGCACATACACCTACTGCAAATGTTATATCTGGTCTGCTTGCAGTCAGGTATAGTAAAGATCCAATCAAAGCCCTATACTCTTTCTGATTAGTCTTCTTACCACCTTCATCTGGATCCATCTTGAATGTAGTTAACATTGAAATTTTGGCTTCCTTACAATTCTGAACTCCATACTTAGCCAACAAATTCCTTGTGTACTTTGCTTGACAGATGAAGATCCCAGTGTGAGCTTGCTTGACCTGTAGACCCAGAAAGTAGCTCATCTGACCCATCATGGATATCCCAAATTTTCCTTGCATCAGTTTGCTGAATTTCTCACAGAGCTTCTGATTGGGAGAACCAAATATAATGTCGTCCACATAGATCTGAACCATGAGAATGTCTTCTCCATCTTCTATCCTAAACAAGGTCCTATCAATCAAGCCCTTAGTAAATCCATTCTCTACCAAGAACTAAGAAAGTGTATCATACCAAGCTCTAGGAGCTTGTTTCAGTCCATAAAGAGCTTTTCTTAAACGGTACACTTGGTTGCTTATTTCAAAGCCAGGAAGTTGTTCAACATAAACTTCCTCCGCTAGTATCCCATTTAAGAATGCACTCTTTACATCCATCTGATAAACTATAAATCCCAGTTGAGCAGCATAATCCTGAAACAGCCAAATGGCTTCTAGGCGAGCGACTGGTGCATAAATTTCATCATAATCAATCCCTTTTGATTGTGAATAGCCCTTTGCAACAAGTCTTGCCTTATTTCTAGTTATCACATTGTGCTCATCTTTCTTGTTCTTGAATACCCACTTGGTACCAATCACATCTTGGTGAGTTGGTCTGTCTACAATTTCCCAACCTTGATTCCTCTCAAACTGCTCTAATTCTTCTTGCATTGCCAAAATCTGATCTGATCTTCACTATGCTGAGACCCTTTTCATTCTGAATTTTCTTGAGCAGTTCGGGTAGCTTGGTTGTAGTTTCACTCTTCTTATACAAGAATATTACCCAGGTGAACTTGGAATAATCATCCACGACCACCAGAGTGTATTTGCGTCCACTGAGACATAGAGGTGTAACTGGTCCAAACAAATTCATATGGAGCAGTTGCAGTACTCTGCTGGATGGAGGAGAAGGTAATCCCTTTGAATGAAGCCTTGACTTGATTTCCCTTATGACATGCTGAACATGTCCGATCCTTAGAGAAAACTTCATTCGGGAGCCCTTCTACCAAGGACATCCTTGCTATCTTGTTAAGAGTCTTAAAGTTCAGATGGCTCATCCTCTTTTGCCAGAGCCAGCTGGAGCTCTTAGAACTCTTAACAATCAGGCATGCATTTCTTGGACAACTGTTCCAATCAATAGTGTATATCGTTCATTTTCTTGAGCCAATCAGCAAGATCTGTTGAGTAACTCGATTCCTGACTGTGCATTTTTCTTTCGAGAACTCAACACTGAATCCATTGTCGCTGAATTGTGAGACAGATAACAGGTTGTGCTTTAATCCATCAACATATGAAACTCCTGTAATTTGTACGTCATCGTTCACTAAGGTTCCGACTCCTCTGGTGTAACCAAAGTTATAGTCACCAAAGAGAACTCTTGGGCCTGGTCTTTCAACATAGTTGCTAAGGAGAAACTGGCTTCCTGTCATGTGTCTTGAGCATCCACTATCTATGTACCAGATAACTACCTGTTCTCCACCCTTATTTACCAGTCCCAAGCGATTCTGCAAACAATTCAGACTTTAGGTACCCCAGTAGAATCGGGTCCTGGGGGGTTAGATATACCTTTCAGGATCCAAACATATCTGGCACCTCTGTTGAAAACAGAAGGCTTGATCTGTCTCCCATAAACATCTACATAGTCATACATCTCTTCATATGTAATCTGGTTCGTATGATTATGAGTGTGAGTATTGGATGAATCAGAAGACTTGGGAATTTTCTTTGAAACTTGTCTTCTTTTAATCCAGTGGGGCTCAGGTGCAGCAGCCATAGGTTTCTAATTGTAAGGGTAGGTACGACTGCTACCAATAAAAGATTCATATCTTTCTGGCATAGTTGGTCTTAGCAGCTTACCCTTAGCTTGCTTGTTAGACAGCTTGGACTGGGTCTGCATCAGCTGGGACTGTCCCTTATGAGATGGTCCAGCCTGATGCCTACTTTGTTGATTGGGCTGTGGTCTCCTCAGAAGAACTGGGTTCATCTGATGATACCTAGGTTGATGCCTGATCAGTTGGGGTTCTTTTATATTCTCTTTCTGATCTGACACTTGCCTTGCCTGATCAGCTGGTCCTTTTCCCATACCAGATACAGATTTGGTATTCCGTGTATCTTGGTCAGAAACTCGTTTGGTTACACTTTTCTGATGTGAACCAGACGGGACTTTTGAGGATCCAGAAGGGATTTCATACCCAATTCCCTTCTTGTCAATCGGCGTACGAAAATAGTTGTTCAAGTTTTGAACAGTTTTAGAAGATTTCGTGAAAACCTCTATTTTCTTACGTAGACCGTCCTCAAGAACTTTCAGATTCTCATGCATCCGGAAGAGTTCATCAAACTTAGCCTGAACAGATTTGAGTTCACTGGCTTGTTGTAGGTTGAGAGTCAACTGTTCCTTAACCAGCTTTTCCTGATCAGAAGAACTGACCTTCAGAAACTACAGTTCTGTTGTCATCTTCTGAACATTTTCAGCTGATTTTAGTTCATCTGCTCTACTTGCCTCAATTTCTTTAACAAGCCTGATGTTCTCAGCTCTCAGGTTATCGTTCTCAACTTCCACTCGTGTATAAGTATCTATTGCATTGGAAAGATCATCAAGCAATTGGTCATTGTAGACCTGCAAGTTGACCTCTCCTGCAGATGTGCTCGGCACATGTGGTATGGAAGAAAGAGGCACAGAAGAGTTAGAAAGTACCTCTGTTTGATCTGATTCTCTGGCCATGATACAGATGTCGTCATCAGATAAGCTCAGATCATTGACATCATCAGTTGTTGTTATCAAACAGAAGTCTTCGACAGATGAGTAACCAGAATCATCTGAGGGCAGGTAGGAATCATTAATGCCAGACGTATCTGCAACCATAGCTTTTATGTCCCTATGTATTTGTTCTCTTCTGTTTCTTTTCTCCTCTCTTTCTTTGGGGGTCAGGTCAGGACAGTCAGCACTGTAATCGCCGGGTTTCTGACAGTTATAGCACACTCTTGAATCCCCTGAGCTTCCTCTGCCTAGAGAATCGTGTCTTCTGTAATACCTGTCAGGAGACTTCCCATTCTGTCGATAGTCAGAACCTTTCCTATTTGATCGATCATCGCGTCTGCTTTCTTTCCGGTCATCTCTTCGTTCATCTTTCCTTTCATCAGAATGATCATCCTTCCTCTCTTCTCTTTTGTTATCTCAGTTGTCTGATGAACGATATCTCTCTTGGGATCTGTCAGATGAACAATGTTCTCTTTCCTTGTTCCTGCGATAATCATCATAAAATTTTCTATACTTACCCATTTGAACATTAGTTCTTTCGAGCTTCCTTGTCAGCAGGGTAATCTGTTCAGCTTGACTCATGATGTTTCCCACTGGTTCCACGATTCGGGAACTGCTACTTGTTGCCTGGAATGCAACAAATTTGGAACTGGAAGTAGCTTCAGCTGGGACATCATCAGAACTTTGTCCTCTCTCGATCAAATCAAACTCATGGGCTTTTAAACTGAAAATTAAGTCATTGGGTTTCATGTTAGCAATATCTTGGAAATCCTTAATTACAGTTACCTTCGTGTCCCATTTATTAGTGAGTGATCTGAGGATCTTATAATTAATATCCTTGTTTGTCATGACACGTCCAAGATCACGAAGTCGGTTGACTCCTCGTGTGATCCGTCCATCAAATTGATCAATTGTTTCATTCGGCAACATCTTGAGTTTCTCAAATACAACCAGCTCAGCTTGCAGTCAGCTGTCCTTGATTTGTTCATTTTCTCTGCAGATTTCAGCAAGCGTATCCCAGACTTCCTTAGCTATCTTCAGGTACTTCACTTTCTCTCTTGTAGTAGCATCCATAGTTTTCATGATGAGGTGTCTGGAAACAGTATCCAGATTAGACAATTTCCTCTCATCTGCGTCCATCAGTGAGGGACTTTTTCTGATTCTTGCTCCAACTGGTTGTGAAGGATCTCGTCCATCTTCCACTGGGTTATAGTAATAGATGACAATCGGTCCTATCTCAAGAATCTCATCCATTCTGTTGCTGATCACTCCCAGATGATCTCTCATGTCGATGGACCAATCTGCATACTCATCAACAGAAAACATTGGTAGATTATGATGCATACCTGAAGTGTTATCCATGCTTGTGGTGATTTTGAAAGAATGAGTTTTCAAAACGGTTTCCAAAGATCAGTTCAAGTGACCACAAAGGTTCTTCCTTAAGAACCAATGATATTCAAAGCCAGTGATCGGAAGAACCACTGCTCTGATACCACTTGTAGGTCCCGAACGGGTTTTAGTGAGGGTTGAAGTCTAGAGGGGAGGGGTGAATAGACTTCAAAAAACTTTTTCGTGGATCAGATGTGTTTGCACGTATGTCTGATCAGAGTGATATGTGAATCACTTTGGACTGATATCCGACTTACTGATCTGGTAGACAGATCAGTTCAGCGTCTATCAACTTAACTGATGGTGCGGAAGATAAGTTAACCCGTGTGAAAAACCATTTTACTCAACCAAGAATTCTGAACAATCTTGTTCAGATCAGATAACTAGAACGTTAAACTGATCAGATCAGTAGCTTGATGCTAATCTGATCGTGGTGCAGAATATGCATGCAGATAATAAAGTAAAGTGTAAATGTGTAAAGCAAGATAAATGCACACAGATTTATAGTGGTTCGGACAACTTGTCCTACGTCCACTCTTCCCTATCAGGAGGGGCACCAACTTAACCAACTTGGACTTAGTTTATTGTGTTAGTCCAACACAGTACAACCAACAGATATTTAATGAGTTCTCACTCAACCGATCCCAGAAATCTAATCTAGAAACCCTAGATAGAAATCTTGCTATAACAAACTTAACCTAACAGTGTTTGGGTAAGAATTGTTTTGTTCCAACTGGAGTACTATCCTATCTTCTAAGTAGCCAAGAGCTAGAGGATAAGTATTCTGCTAAGAACTTAAGGGATGAACACTTAAGAAATAATCTTGAGCTTGTGTTCTTCTTGCGGAAATCTTGAGAGCTTTTTGCTTGTGAATAATTTCCGTAGCCTTACTCTGAAGGCTTGATCCCATATTTATAGGCCCGAGTTTGAATTAGCCGTTGGAGAGCAATTCGAACTTCGGTCTATTTTAGGTAGGCTTGCAGGCTTGACTTGATGTGCGCAGAAAGGTCATGCCGTCTTCGTGCAATATTGTCCTTTCTAGCCGTTTGGCTTGATACGCCATATCCTTCAATCTTCAGAACCGTACATACGTGTCTCTTTCTAAGTGGCTAAACAAGTACACTTATTCGGCGTCTATGAAAAGCTTTGACTTAAGTATACTTCTAGTCTGAGAAACATCGTATGCTTTAAGGATAAGAAGATATTTATCGTGGTTCTTTCTTGGCCTCTACTGATCTGTTGTCCATCAGATCAGTAGTCTTGAGTCATCGGATACGGTTGTCTTAGCTTCAACTTGTCGACTCTGCTGATGTCTGTTGGGGAATTAATTGCCTGGATCTATTCGGGATGAATATTTAGATACAAATTTAATTCTAACAATTATTACTAGCATGAATTAATCCTATATTAATTCAAATAATAATTCAACAACAAATCATGCATATAAACAGTTCACATAAATCCTACGCATGCGGAATTGCTACGGGTTTACGTGAACTAACCTCTTGGAGTGGCAATGGTCTCGTCGATAAGAACACACCAAAAAGCCTTCCCAAGTATTCCCTAGTCCTTGCTCGTCAATCCGGTGGAAGGAAGCTCGCGAACAATTAACAAAGGGAAAATAAAATTTTGTTGCACCACCTTTGTGGATTTACTATTTTTTCCATCACATGGAATTGTACTTAGGGATGAAGAAATCATCCCCTATTTATAGAGGGTGTGGTGGCCGATTTTTTCACATGGAATAGGGAGGAAAAAATCTTTTCTTGATCTCCAAGAAATCTTGAATATATCTCTTATATTCTTTTCTCCATAATTAAAATATTCCATAAAAATCCCACCTTCTCTTGTTATGGTTATTTTCGAAAAAAAATAAGGATAAAGATTCCAAGATTTTGATCTTCTTGAATTTATGAGATATACCTATATTACAAGAATACATATCTTCCATAATAACTTTTCAAGAAAATTTTTCTTTCCCTTATTCTTTCAAAATTTTCGAAAACTTCATATAAATAACCAAGTGGGAGATTTCTTGAATTTAATGAGATAATCTTGTATTTCAAGAATACATATCTTCATTCCATAACAAAATTCAAAGAAAATCTTTCTCCCCTTTTATTCATAATTTTCGAAAAATGAGGAAAAATAGCAACAAATATTTATTTTATTTTTAAACATTTTTTTCAATTATTGGACTTTATGTTGGGCTACTTGAGGGGCCTTCAGGAGAATTAAGATTGGATCTTCCAATGGATCTTGAATTATCAATATTGAGCCACAATATTATTCAAGCCCATAAATATTAATTAATCCCACTACATAATTAATATTGCACTATCCATCTTAACCCATATTATAGTCAATATGGCTCCTGGTTATTATTTCCCGTGTTTAAGATTATCTAGCCCATTAATTAATTCAAGCCACTGAAATAGCTTTCCATTAATTAATATCTTTTATCCTTGGTAAAGGAACGGTTCAACATTATTATTCATACCGGAAACTAGTTCCACTTGCAAGATTTGGTATGATAAAACTTATGAACCTCCCAAGGGCAAATCGAAAAAAGCGTGCTTGCACACGATTCTCCGTATTAAATCTTAGCAATCACATGTGACCAATAATATTGCCCAAGATATAAAGTATTGAATCTCGTTGATTCTCTACCTGTAATAAGTCAAAGCAATAATTACTAACCACACGCGGTCCTATTTAAGGGACGAAGATTAAGAAATAACGAACCATTGAGGTCTAATTCTTCCTAGTTCAGTTCTGGAGAATTTGTCCTCCTGTAGGTCCTCTTTAGTGCACTAGACATGCACTAGTGTAATCTCTTGGTCAAGACAAGCCAATCTGAGTGTTACACTTCAACCTTTCGCGATGGATTGTTCATTTCCATCTAGGTCGTGAATGGTGTACTTTTGGTTACAATGGACTGTTAATTTTAATCTTCTGTGATCTGGTATCACTAAATTAACTACAATGTAACACGTACTATTTATTGAACAGTTATGCAGTAAATATATGTAACATTCGATGATATTTACAGCATCAGTGATAAACAATTTAATTCAGTAAATAAGTCCGAAATTCAGTTTGATTATACAAAGTAAAAGCATACTTTCCAGTATAATCCCAACAATCTCCCACTTATACTCAAAGTCTGCTTTTAAGTATACTACAGCATGTCTCGTGTAGATACGTGACATATAATATCACCTACACAAACCTAATAATGTCTCCCACTTATACTCAAAGCAGATTAGCAACGGTCTTGACACCCATCCCTTCCACATGTCTCTCGAATGTATTCTGAGGCAGACCCTTTGTGAATGGATCAGCTAGGTTGTCTTCTGACGCGATCTTTGCCACCTCTATATCTCCTCTCTTAACGATTTCTCGTATAAGATGGTATTTCCTTTCAATGTGTTTGCTGGCCTTGTGTGCTCTTGGTTCCCTTGAATTTGCAACTGCTCCGGCATTGTCACAATAAACAGTGATTGTGCTGGGCAAATTCGGAACTACATCCAAGTCCACTAGGAAGTTCTTGAGCCAAACCGCTTCTTTCGCTGCCTCGCAAGCAGCTACATATTCGGCTTCCATGGTAGAATCTGCGATGCATTTCTGCTTAACGCTTCTCCATGCATGGCTCCTCCCCCAATGCAAAACACACTACCGGAGGTAGATTTTCTGGAATCTAAGTCTGATTGGAAATCCGAGTCCGTGTAGCCTATGGGGATTAGACTATCTGACTGAAAAACCAACATTCTATCTCGAGTTCTTTTCAGATACTTCAGAATGTTTTTAACTGCCGTCCAATGTTCTTTTCCCGGGTTACTTTGATATCTTGCCACCATGCCAACGGCAAAGCAGATATTCGGTCTCGTGCAAAGCATTGCATACATAAGGCTTCTGATAGCCAAAGCATAAGGAATGCATTTCATGTCATCTATCTCCCTTTGTGTCTTAGGGCACATTTCCTTGGATAGATGGATTCCATGTCTGAAAGGTACGAAGCTTTTCTTGGAATCCTGCATGCTGAATCGTTTCAAGACAGTGTCTATGTATGAAGCTTGCGATAAGCCTATCATCTTTTTCTTGCGATCTCGAGTGATCTTGATCCCAAGAATGTGCCCAACTTTCCCTAAGTCCTTCATATCAAACTGTTTTGAAAGCCATGCCCTTACGTCTGATAACACCTTTACATCGTTTCCGATGAGCAGAATGTCGTCTACGTATAGTACTAAGAATACCAATGCAGTTCCTACACGCTTTTTGTACACACAACTTTCGAACTCGTTTTGATCAAACCCATAAGACTTTATAACATGATCAAAACATTGGTTCCAAGCTCTGGATGCTTGTTTGAGTCCGTAAATGGACTTCATGAGCTTACAAACTAGGTGTTCTTGGCCCTTTTCAATGAAGCCTTGGGGTTGTTGCATATAGATTTCTTCATCAAGACTTCCGTTAAGGAAAGCTGTCTTGACATCCATTTGCCAGATTTCAAAATCGAGATGCGCAGCAATCGAAAAGAGAATCCGGATGGACTTGAGCATCGCTACAGGTGAAAAGGTTTCCTCATAGTCGATCCCTTCTTTCTGAGTATAACCTTTCGCCACAAGCCTTGCCTTGAAGGTTTCCACCTTCCCGTCCGATCCCATTTTTCTCTTGTATACCCACTTGCAACCAATGGGTTTGACCCCATTAAGTGGTTCGACTAGCTCCCACACTCTGTTATGATCCATAGAATCCATTTCGGTTTTCATTGCCTTTCGCCAAGAAACTGCATCCTTGTCTTGGATTGCCTCATCATATGTCCATGGGTCTGATTCGTCTTGACCGGGAATCAAGTCCGAGGACTCTCCTATCCCCATGAATCTCTCGGGCTGTTTCACAACCCTCCCACTACGACGAGGTTCCGGTTGTGTAAGTGTGTCATTTGGTATATCATCTTGTACAGTTGGCAACGAGGTTAGCCCCCTTAGCTCATTTAAGGTAATCTCACTTCTGGGTCTTCTTTCGTTCATATAGTCTTCTTCCAAAAATCTAAAGTGGGTGCTTATTACCATCTTTTGATCTTCGGGACCATAGAACATACACCCTTTTGTTCCCTCGGGGTATCCTATAAACAACCTTAATTCTGATCGAGGATCCAATTTTCCGGCTTCCTTGTCCAACACGTAGGCCGGACACCCCCAAATTCTCATGTGTTTCAAACTGGGCTTGAATCCCGGTCCACAATTCTTTGGGAGTTTTGGGAACCGATTTGGATGGCACCAAGTTCAGAATGTAAGCCGCTGTTTCCAAGGCATGACCCCAGAACGACTTGGGAAGATCCGCATAACTCATCATTGATCTAACCATTTCCAAAAGAGTTATGTT
The DNA here is from genome assembly GCA_037126765.1 of Stenogyne calaminthoides. Taxonomy (NCBI): domain Eukaryota; kingdom Viridiplantae; phylum Streptophyta; class Magnoliopsida; order Lamiales; family Lamiaceae; genus Stenogyne; species Stenogyne calaminthoides. The sequence goes on from JBBCBC010000040.1 coordinate 1,391,063, forward strand.
TCTTCGCTCTGCAACCCCATTTTGTTGAGGGGTTCCGGGTGCAGTTAGCTGGGATACAATCCCTTCATCTGACAAGTAGTTCAAAAACTCATCGCTGAGGTACTCACCTCCACGATCGGATTGTAGAGACTTGATACGTTTTTCCCTATGATTCTCTGCTTGAGCCTTAAATTCTTTGAATTTCTCAAATGTCTCAGATTTATGCTTCATAAGGAAAATATAACCGTACCTTGAGTAGTCATCAATAAAAGTGACGAAATACTCATAACCTCCTCTTGCCATGGTTGACATTGGACCACATACGTCTGTGTGAACGATTTCTAACACTTCTTTGGCTCTATTCCCCTTGGCTCTGAATGCCCTCTTGGTCATTTTACCCTCCAAACATGGTTCGCAGGTTGGAATTGGTTCAACTTGGAGAGACTCCAGTGAACCATCTTCTACCAACCTTTGGATCCTCTTTGGATTAATATGTCCCAATCTTAGATGCCATAAAAGTGTTTCGTTCACGTCTGATGAACGTTTTCTTTTATCGGAAACAATTGATGTGTTATAGGATGCATTTCGTGAGTGGTGTGCACTGTTAATTGTATAGAGATTATTCGACAACGTTCCATGACAGATAAATTTATCATAAAGAGAAATGGTAATAAATTTATCAAAAGTAACCGAATATCCATCAAGGTAAAGTTTAGAAACCGAAATTAAATTCTTTCTAAAATTTGAAACGTAAAGAACATCTCTTAAAATTAAAACTCTGTATTCAAAGAACAGGTGCACTTCTCCCACTGCTTCAGCTGCCACTCTCGTAGCATCGCCCAGTGTGATGAGGATCTCACTCCCACTAAGTTGTCGGGTTCGCTTGAACCCCTGTAAAGTGAAACAAACATGATCAGTGGATCCCGTATCCACCACCCATAAATGGGAGGCATACGCCGCTAAGGAAGTTTCAACAACTAGTGCGTGAGAATTACCTTTCTTTCCATCCCTTTTGGGTTTGGAACAGGCTGCCCTCCAATGTCCCTTTTCACCGCAGTTAAAACATTTTCCTTTTGGTGCTTTCTTGATACCCATACAGCTAGTTGTCTTTCTCTTACTTTTCTTAGTGATGAGTTTGCTTTGGTTCTGACCACTTTCCTTTTCTTGATTCTTGCCCTCCATTGGCCTAGACCTTGAGAAAAGACTTTTGGTCACCAATGCTTCGTCTTTCTTTCCTAAATGCTTCTCTATTTTCTCCAAGGCTTCTTGTAGAATGCCCATAGTAAACATGTGATCACTCATCACAAAAGTACAGTAAAACCTATCGAAGCACCTTGAAAGAGTTAGCAAAAGAAATTCGATTTGAGCCTCATCACAATACTTAGTACCGAGATAAGCCAGTTTTTCAAAATGGTGTTTTATTCTGAGAACATGCTCCCTTACGGGTGTTCCCTCAGCCATCTTTAGCCTTGCCACGTCGTCGTTTTTAAACTGATTGATCATGCGGTCTTTTGTTAAAAACATTTCTTCAAGACTTTGCATAATATCTGTAGCAGACTCAATACCTTCATGAATGTGTCTCAAATCATCAGACAGTGAAGTCAAGATTACACGTTTCATAGGTTCATTGGCCTGCTCCCAAATATTATACAAGTGTCTTTCCGCATCAGTTGATCCATCAGTAGGCAAACGGGGCTTGGGTACATCAAGAACCCAATGATGTTCTTGTGCAGGTAGGACAAAACTCATATTTAGTTTCCAAACAACATAGTTGTCACCAGTTAATTGGTGTTCTTTGAGTGTATATAACAGTGGATTAAAAGGTTGCGACATGATGAACTGAAATAAATAATAATATGCATAAGCACAAATATATCACAAGGTTCGATCACATGTTTCATATTAAAATCTCAAAAAATATGAACATGCATTAGCCAACATCTCAAAACAGTTTAAATAAGCCACGTGGGGTGGGTCATTATTTAAACACATTCAAGCAGGTTACAAACAAGAACAGTTACAAACCTTTAATAACTAGATTAATAGTTGGCTCCCACTTGACCAATATAAAATTGACAGGGACTTCGGGGAAGTATATGCATATCAATTTTATACCTAAGTAATAACCATGATTAAATACAGAATTATTATTTCGCTTTGAACGAGCCTCGTGGGGAGGGTCATCGTCGCCACTAGTAATAATCCACAATCATCCATTTGGAATTTATTCAAGTGAAAGCTATCTTTTGACCGTCCCGTGGGGGGAGTTTCTCCAAAAAAATTCACAAATAAATAAATCATGGAGGTCAAAATTAATTCAATTTTATTATTCATAAAATTGTCAATTAATTGTTTAAGCATACTTAGTAATTTTCGAAAGTGAGATTTTTCAAAATATTTTCTCATGCATCGCAAATTTAAACACAATTTAAATAAGCATAAAATAATGCATAACATCAAAACAAAATATTAAACATATTGGGCACATATATCCAATTGTCATGGTTAATTTTGGTCATGCCTTGATCTTGAGAAATCGTCTTCATAGCCTTCATCGTTCGTCTCGAAAAGCTCCCACTTGACCGTCTTAAAAAAAAAGCCTTGTCAAGCCACGTCATCGACCAGCTCGCGGGTCGGAGTGCCCGCCTAGCACTCCTCCGACCGTGTCGAGTGGCGTCTGTCTTGGCACGCGCAAAGCGCCCGTGCATGCACGCCGCTCGACAGAATCACGCCCCACTTTCGGCAAACAAGCTGGCTACGGGCGGGTGTCGGCGCCAGCGCATTCAACAAGAAGACGCCCACCTGCGCTTCGTCGGCGCCCATCTGCCGATCCATGCCGATCCGCCGCTTGATGTCCGCTTATCATCCCACGCGCCGCCGCACGCATCCGTAGCGTGATCGCTGATCGCCCAAACCCGATCCGATCTTGCATTTCGCCGCCTCACCTCGCCCTACACCGGCGTCCGCAATGGCGTCGCGGGCAAGGCCTCTTTTTTGGCACATTTCGACGACGACGACGCCACGCCCCTACGCCGGTTCGGATCCCGTATTTTAATTCTTCGTCTCCGCCTCTATTTCCGATCCGGTTACAATTTATTTTACAAAAATAAATAAACCTAGATCTAGACTAGTCTATTACATTGATCAAATCAAACAAATTCTAATCTACTCGTGGATTTTCTCATTTAGGCAAAAACGAATTGAAGCTAATCGAATTAAAAAAATACAATTTATATGCATGCATAAATAAACACATTAAATTCCATGACAATTGGATACCTGCAAAAAAGATCTTGCAATTCTACTACCCAATTTTAAATTTAAGGAAAACGAATTAAATTACAATTTAAAGATCAGAGCCCGAAACCGAGGCTCTGATACCAATTATTGGGGAATTAATTGTCTGGATCTATTCGGGATGAATATTTAAATACAAATTTAATTCTAACAATTATTACTAGCATGAATTAATCCTATATTAATTCAAATAATAATTCAACAACAAATCATGCATATAAACAGTTCACATAAATCTTACGCATGCGGAATTGCTACGGGTTTACGTGAACTAACCTCTTGGAGTGGCAATGGTCTCGTCGATAAGAACACACCAAAAAGCCTTCCCAAGTATTCCCTAGTCCTTGCTCGTCAATCCGGTGGAAGGAAGCTCGCGGACAATTAACAAAGGGAAAATAAAAATTTGTTGCACCACCTTTGTGGATTTACTAATTTTTCCAGCACATGAAATTGTACTTAGGGATGAAGAAATCATCCCCTATTTATAGAGGGTGTGGTGGCCGATTTTTTCACATGGAATAGGGAGGAAAAAATATTTTCTTGATCTCCAAGAAATCTTGAATATATCTCCTATATTCTTTTCTCCATAATTAAAATATTCCATAAAAATCCCACCTTCTCTTGTTATGGTTATTTTCGAAAAAAAATAAGGATAAAGATTCCAAGATTTGGATCTTCTTGAATTTATGAGATATACCTATATTACAAGAATACATATCTTCCATAATAACTTTTCAAGAAAATCAAGAAAATCTTTCTTTCCCTTATTCTTTCAAAATTTTCGAAAACTTCACATAAATAACCAAGTGAGAGATTTCTTGAATTTAATGAGATAATCTTGTATTTCAAGAATACATATCTTCATTCCATAACAAAATTCAAAGAAAATATTTCTCCCCTTTTATTCATAATTTTTGAAAAATGAGGAAAAATAACAACAAATATTTATTTTATTTTTAAACACCTTTTTCAATTATTGGACTTTATGTTGGGCTACTTGAGGGGCCTTCAGGAGAATTAAGATTGGACCTTCCAATGGATCTTGAATTATCAATATTGAGCCATAATATTATTCAAGCCCATATATATTAATTAATCCCACTACATAATTAATATTGCACTATCCATCTTAACTCATATTATAGTCGATATGGCTCCCGGTTATTATTTCCCGTGTTTAAGATTATCTAGCCCATTAATTAATTCAAGCCATTGAAATAGCTTTCCATTAATTAATATATTTTATCCTTGGTAAAGGAACGGTTCAACATTATTATTCATACCGGAAACTAGTTCCACTTTCAAGATTTAGTATGATAAAACTTATGAACCTCCCAAGGGGGCAAATCGAACAAGCGTACTTGCACACTATTCTCCGTATTAAATCTTAGCAATCACATGTGACCAATAATATTGCCCAAGATATAAAGTATTGAATCTCGTTGATTCTCTACCCGTAATAAGTCAAAGCAATAATTACTAACCACACGCGATCCTATTTAAGGGACGAAGATTAAGAAATAACGAACCATTGAGGTCTAATTCTTCCTAGTTCATTTCTGAAGAATTTGTCCTCCTGTAGGTCCTCTTCAGTGCACTAGACATGCACTAGTGTAATCTCTTGGTCAAGACAAGTCAATCTGAGCGTTACACTTCAACCTTTCACGATGGATTGTTCATTTCTATCTAGGTCGTGAATGGTGTACTTTTGGTTACAAGGGATTGTTAATTTTAATCTTCTGTGATCTGGTATCACTAAATTAACTACAATGTAACACGTACTATTTATTGAACAGTTATGCAGTAAATATATGTAACATTCGATGATATTTACAGCATCAGTGATAAACAATTTAATTCAGTAAATAAGTCCGAAATTCAGTTTGATTATACAAATTAAAAGCATACTTTCCAGTATAATCCCAGCAATGTCTTCATAGAGTAGGTCTTTTGATGTGATTCAGGTCTTCCTTCTGATCTTGAGTCTGATCTTCACTTCTGATCTTGATCCTGAACTTCACTTCTGATCTTCATATATTGAGTTCCCCCTCAATATGTGGCATAATCTAAATCATCAGTTGTCTAACATGTTCAGTTGGTTTCCTATCTATTCATCAGTGGAATAACAGGTTCGACTGGTCCTATTACAACTGTTTTGGAACTTCCATCAAAACTCCAAATTTCTCAACATATAGTCAACTAAACAAAGATAATACTCGGAAGTAATAATATTATAACTAACGTCAATTATCTTAAATTGAGCATTTGTGGAACATTCGTCTTATGCATGCCATTGTAATGAACAAACAAACAAAAGAGAAGCAGCCGACTCGCCCTTCATTAAAACACACGTGAGTTATATATTTGGAATCTTATAATTCGAGAAAATTCTTTAATTTAAAAGATTATTCATGATAAAATACTACATCCACTTTGGAATCTTATAATTCGAGAAAATTCGTCTCTACCAAAGCAAACAACCATTAATTTTATTATAAGTAATTCTACTTAATTAATTTGTTTTACAATTATTACCTTCAATTAATTAAAGTAAAGAGTAATTTATGACATATATAAGACATAATTGAAGAGTTCAATATTAAAATGAATTAATTTCACACTCCTCTATGTAAAAATTTCACCTAAAAACTTAAGCTTGTAGAGAAGTGATAAATTAATTTATTTGCATATAGTGCCCTAATACTCTATACCTTCGAACTTTTAGATGAAATAAAATGTTTTCATGGTATCAGAGTCTTTGACTCATGCCCATGTTCAAACCCCGCTTGTTGTTCATCTCCAGCCCTCCCCATGATGGAGGTGACAAGCTCAGATGACAATTCAGCCTACGAGTGAGGGAGTATTTAGAAACTATATAAATGAATTAATTCACACATTTTTATAAGTTCGGACTTTTAATTAGATGATGTGAAATTCTTTCTAATTAAAAGATTGCGAAGTGGATGTAGTATTTTATCATGAAATTCTTTAATTTAAAAGATTATGAAATGGATGTAGTATTCTATCATGCGATTAGTTATGTAATTAAGTCGAGTCGGCCCATGAACTGCTCATGGTTGATTGGAAGAAATATTGAAGCTTATATCGGTCCACGTTTAATCAAACTTAATTGATAATTTTACTATTTTACATTTAGTGTGGTATACATTTTATATTATGAACAGGTTTCACCGGAGTATGTCGAAAACATAATATATATCTAAGAAAAATTCATATAATTTCCACTTAATCTCGGCATTTGAAAAGAGAGGGGTTCCGTATATAATTTCTTGCAACTAGCATATAGCAATACTACATATATCATAAGTACTTAATTTGTTTTGTTTTGGAGAATCGTCATGTATCGACTATCACTGTTCATTGTATGTTGACAAATTAAGATGATATATAGAACATGTTTGATTACAATTTGTTTAATAAAAGGAAAAGCGTGTGCATTTAGAGGGGTCTTGAGAGTTGTGAGGAAGTCAACATTTTCTTCTTCTTGGAACGTGGAAGCTTTTGACCAAGAAATAATTGTTTGAAAATAGTTTATTTGTTTCATTTCATAATTATTTGATATTAAGGGTATGCTTGGAACTAATAAAACAAGAATGAGAATAGGTATGACTATGGTTATGATTGTGCTAATTATGGTTATGATTATTGTCTATTGATCGGTATAGAGCCATTTTTTATCTCATAATTAAAAAAGAAGTTAAATTTATTAACTTAATTTTAATTTAGAAAGAAATAACAATCTCAAACTCAAGTATATATATTTTTTAAACGTGCAACTTGTTATACTAAAAATAAAGAATTAACTACGAAATTTTTCAAATGACTACGAAATTTTTCAACAAAAATAATTTGATCCTTAAATAGTGAATATTATCACCTACCTTCCTACACATTTTCTTGTAGTGTATATATTAAAAAAAAAGAGGTCCTTAGAGACAGGATTAGCAATGGATATTCGTCGCTAATTAAGGTAAGCAAATATTTTTTACGGTTAGAACTCAACTGCAAATATGAGTGTCGCTAATATTTGCAATGATGGTTGGTCATCGTCAGGAATGGATCCAGGATTTCGTCCCAAGGGAGGCGAAATTTTCCATTGGAAAAGGGCGGAATTTTAATATCCCAAAGAGGGCGAAATGAAAAAATCTTACAACTTTAAAGCATAAATATAAAAAAAAATTACATGTATAGTACAAAATTTTAAATTTCAAGGGGGGCAACCGCCACCCAGAACCCCCCTAGATCCATCCCTGGTCATCGAAACTTGTGACTAGTATTTACACTACAAAAAAATAAATGATTGCCTACGAAATTTTCAAAAAATAGAGGATTGCCTAGGGAATATTTCAATTTGTCTAGACATTTTCATTCATAGGTAAAATTTGCCTACGAAATGTAATTCGTATTTAAATCTATTTGTAAGTCATTTCTAAACCATAAATATAATTGCCTACAAAATATAAGTTGCCTAGGAAATTATCTTTTGCAGTTAATTAGTTTGCCTAGGAAAATTAGGAATGTGTAGGTAGTTTCATGGTAGGTAATTAGTTTTGTCTAGGAAATTATTTTGTGTAGGTAACTTTTCATAGATTATTTTAAAAATTGGTAGGCAAATCCTAGGCAATAGTCACTTTTAAGGACCAAATTAATTTTGTAGGAAAATTTAGTAGGCATTTGAAAATTTTGGTAGGCAATTCTTCATTTTCTTGTAGTGTTAGTCACAAATCTGGTTGTAATATTAGTTGAGTTTTTCTCTGAACTTACCCTGAAAGAATTTATATCTCATCTACAAATCCAAATTTGTAGAGAAGTCAGGTAGAATTAATCCATTTATATTATTCCCTAACAAACCCCATCTTGCAACAGAATTTGTCCGATTATTCTTTCCATAAATTGTTCATTCATTCTTTGTAACTATCCATGTCCCTATTGAAGCATGTTTAAAGGATATCATCCTATAACTCAACTAATTACACCAAGATTAAATTCATAAAACTTTCACAAACGGTTCATGTGAAACTTGTTCATATATAGCATAAAACTCATACCATTATACTTATAAATTAATATCACTACTTTTGAAAACTAACACTTACAATATTTAATGTTATGATTTTAATTTATAAATGTAAATATATCAATTGATAAGTGCAGTATATTGAGGGAAATTAAATAAATAGATTATTCCCGACCCTCTCTAAAAGCTCGAGCTTTTAGATGAGACGGAATTCTCTCATGGTATCAGAGCCCAGGTTGTGGGTTCGATTCCCGTGGAAGCACTCCACCCATTTAAATTATCCACTCTGTTGGGTCTCCTCTCCAGAGAGCAGAGGCAATGATTCGGCCCACGAGTGAGGGAGAGTGTTGAGGGAAATTAAATAAATAGATTATTCCCGACCCTCTCTAAAAGCTCGAGCTTTTAGATGAGACGGAATTCTCTCACAGTATTATAAATTTCATATTATATATGAGTAAGTTTCCAGTATATATGAACAAGTTTCACTCAAAACTTACTCTCAAACTTTCGATCCAAACCATTAACTAACGTATGACAGAGATTGACAGCACATATTACAAACAAAATCTAAGATTGTGATGATCAGATTTTATTTAAGGATATATATCTCAAAAAAACAATAGGATCTATATATATATATATATATATATATATATATATATATATATATATATAAATATGTCGCTCTAGCCTTGTACGGATAGGATCTATTATATATTTTCACACATCATTACCAAAGTACCATATCCTCTCCAAATTGTTCAAACCAAAAGCTTCATTCTGATTCTCTAATATTGAATCCAAAGAAGTTATTCCACAGAAGTTGGGCGTATCATTATAGCATAGCCCCAAATCATAAAACTCTTTCTCTTGGAATGGAGTAAGAACAATATTGTTGAGTTGGCTGAAGCATGTGTCATGTTCATACGTGATCCCACTACCGTCCGATGAATCAGAGAAGGTGGGAGTACCATCACTATAGCATAGCCCCAAATCATAAAATTCTTCCTCCGAGAATTGAGGAAGATCTACTTTGAGTTGGCCGAAGCACGTGATTAATCCACCGTCTGATGAGTCAGAGAAGGTGGGAGTACCGTTATGGCATAGCCCGAAACCAGAAAATTCTTCCTCCGAGTATAGTGGAGGGAGATCCATGCTGATTTGGTCGAAGCACGTGCCGTTTGATGAATCAGAGAATGTGGGAGTATCATTGTAGCATAGCCCGAACATAGAAAATTCATCCTCCGGGATCAATGGAGAAAGATCTACGTCGAAATTGGGAGTATCATTATAACCTAAATCGAAATCATTGAATTCTTCAGCCCAGAGAGCTTCAACATTAGTAGTTTCATGTTGATGATAAATATTTTTCTTACGACAATTCATGATTTCGAACGATTGTTGTTCATCATGTACTCCCATTTCAGCTCTAGTACGTTTACCGCGTTTTTTGATGTGGGCGTGCCAGTGATTCTTGATGTCATTATCCGTTCTTCCGGGGAAGTTTTCTGCAATAGTTGCCCACTTGTTTCCAAGTTGGTTATGCAATTTGATGATGAGATCCTCTTCTTCGTCGCTGAAGTTGCCCTTTCTGAGCCCCGGTTGCAAATAGTTCACCCACCGGAGACGGCAACTCTTCCCGGATCTTTTTAGACCTAACATAGATTAATTCACCCTTATTAAGCTACGTCAATTCAATAGTCAAATACAATTTTAGTACTTTGTGACAATAGGGTTCTGAATCTAGAGTTTGTCTTATGTAAAACAGTTTCATCATTCTTTAGAATAGCAACTAATACTTTATAATGAAACAACTAATACTATACTTAAAAAACACACAAATAGCAAACTATGTATGAAATTTGTTTATTTAAGACTTTTCTCTGAATTATACTTAGTCAACAAGGAAAGTTTCAAAATTAGGGTTTTCATTTAACAAAATTGTGATACTTAGCAATACTAATTAAGATTCTAAAAAAGGCTTAATCGGAGTCTTACCGGCTAAGAAGGGCAGCTTCTGCCAGTTGTGGTGGCCATGTTTCTGAATGAAAGCGCGCAACGTGTCGTCCTCTTCATTACTCCAAACACCACTCTTGATTCCATTTATGTCGAAACAAGGTGGCCTCACCATTTTTTTTTTTAAATTAAGCAGTTGATTAATTAATTATATATATAAGTCCAGTACCTTAATTAATATCTGGAATTGGGATCAGAGCTCAGTGGTATATATATGGTTGAGAAAGAAGAAGGTGACAAAGTTAGAAAGCGTGTTTAATTTCAACATTCTATTAATTTTCAACTGTCAACTGATGAAGAAGTAGCATACGAAGCCGTAATTGATGATATTTAAATATCTTACGTGGAATTAGATCACATGCTGGAAGATTAGAAAAAAGTAATTTAAGGGGACAAGGAAACTTCGGTCCGTGAGATACTGGGTAGTGTACTAACTACTAATTACGTCAAATTCTAATTTTTTTAATTTTCCAGGAGATTTTAAATTTGTTTATGGATTTTATTGTTTTTATGATGTGTGGCCAAATAATTTGTAATCCTAAAATGAGTAGATTTGTTATGCATTGGAATTTAAGTGTACTTTTAAAATATATAATTTATAATATTGAAATATATTTGTGTTAGTAAAAATAAAGTGCATATTTTAGAAAAACAAATTGCATGCTTGTAATTGAATCATTGTAATGCACCTTGTTCGTACTTTGCCTACGTTGTATTTAAATATGTGGTTGTTCCAAAACTAACTTGTGTCTTATATTTTAACTTGATAAATAACATGAATACGTGTTAGTTGAATTGAACATATATAAAATCGAAATACTTATTTTGACCTTCAGAACTAGCAACATATCACATAGCAATTAATTGGAAAAATTATAACTAGATACAAGATTTGAGTACAAATAATAACCAAATACAAAGTGCAAAATTTTGAATTAATGTACGACCGATTCTTTAGTTCAAATTTCTACACTTTGTACCTGGTTGTAATTTTTTAGGTGACTTTATAGTGGAATGTTTTCTTCCCTAATTAATTTATCTTAAAATAAATACACGGAAAAGTTGGAGCATTTGTTTTGTTTATGTCATAAAAATGAACAAACAACAATTTAAGCATCAGCAACCGAATCGGGAAAATTATTAAAAGATGGTACAAAATTTAGTATCAACTTACTAATGTGTACAAAATGAATTACATATGCATTATGCAGTTAAAATTGCATATGAAAGTGTAAATATATATATATACATTCAATAATTTTATATTTATTAGTAAGTTGTAATCCTGAAATTAATCCCAAAAAAAAAAATTAAAGAAAAAACTTAAAATTATAAACTGCACCAAGAAGCTTCTAAATAAAGTATATCTTTATTTTTATTTCATAAAATGATATATTAAAAGATGGGATTTAAATCGAAATGGTCCCGTAACTTTGCACCTTTATTGAAAAAATCTCGTATAAATCACATGTTTCAATTTAGTCTCATATCACTAATACACATTTGGGCTTGGACAACTTTGAAAAATGACATTGGAGAGCGGTTATAACCGCTCTCCAAGTAACAGTTGTCCAAGCTTGGGATAATGATAAAAAAATTTGTCCAAGAAATAAGAAATGATGGTTTTTAAATCAAGATTGAAATTTTTTTTGAGAGCGGTTTTTTTTCAACCGCATTGTGCAAGTTATCACTTGGACAAATGGTTGGTTTTCTCCAACCCTTTTTTTAAAAAAAAAAAAAAATCGATTTTTAGGCACGGACCCACCAAGCATCTCATATATAAGCCACCAAGTCTCCCAATTAATTGAGGCAATTATTCGCTCCCATGGGGGACCGAACACGGGACCTTGGGCGCCTGAGCGGGGATCAATTCCGCTCGGGCACTTGCTTTCTTGCGTTTACTTAATGAAATTAATTCTATATGTTCTAAAAATCGTTTTTTCTTACAATTTTTTTTAAAATTCTTTATTTCAATTATATTATTTGTTAATTCAATCACATTTTTATATAATAATTTTTTTATATAAATTTAAATTTTTAAATTAAATTAAATTAAAATTATATTTTTTACTTGTACTTTTTTTTAACTACCTTTCTTTTAAACTTGTAATACTTTTCCTTCTAAACAATTAATATTTTTCTATCAAAATAAATAATATTTTTCTTTAAACAAGTAATATTTTTTCATCTAAACAAAGTAATACTTTTCTTTAAACAAGTTATACATTTCTATCTAAACAAGTAATACTTTTCTATTTAAACAAGTAATACTTTTCTATCAAAATAAATAATATTTTTCTTCAAACAAGTAATACTTTTTCATCTAAACAAAGTAATATTTTTCTTTAAACAAGTTATACCTTTCTATCTAAATAAGTAATATTTTTCTATTTAAACAATTAATACTTTTCTATCAAAATAAATAATATTTTTCTTTAAACAAGTAATACTTTTTCATCTAAACAAGTAATATTTTTCTTTAAACAAGTTATACCTTTCTATCTAAACAAGTAATACTTTTCTATTTAAACAAGTAATAATTTTCTATTTAAACAAGTAATAGTACTTTTCTATCTAAATAAGTAATACTTAGACAAAATTGAATTAATTTATAAGAATATTAAATATTATAGGTATTAATTTATAAGAATTAATAGTCGTAAGTGTAATATTATGAATTTAATATTATGAACAAGTTTTACATAAGGGTTTGTGTTAATCTCATTATATAAGACGAATATTAAAAATAAATAACAAGAGAATTTAAAGAATAAAATATTTGAATTGTACATAAAAAGAATTTACAAAAACAAAAAAAATAAAACAAAAAATACAAGCTTTACAAAAAAAAAAAAATTAATTCACTTGGATAGCGGTTCAAAACCGCTCTCCAAGTACCCTTGCACAGCGGTTATGAACCGCAGTCTAAGATTTGATCTTGGACAACGGTTTTTAACCGCTGTTTTTTTTTTTTTTTTAATTGAACCGCTCTCCAAGGGACCACTTGGAGAGTTATTCGAAAAAAGAGTTGTCCAAGTGGAGCTCTCCAAGCTCAAATGTGTAGTAGTGTATGTTTTCAATTTGTGCCGATTTAGTCTCAAATAGCCGGAGACCGGTCAAACTACCCAAAAACGACGTCGTTTTATGATAAATTCCCGACCAAAATAAGGGGCGTGTGTATCACACGTCCCTAAAACGACGTCGTTTTTGGGTAGTTTGACCGGTTTCCGGCTATTTGGGAGTAAATCGGCACAAAGAAGACATACGGGACTATTGAACTATGTGATATATACGGGATTTTTTCAATAAAGGTGCAAAATTACAGGATCATTTCGATCTAAATTCCATTAAAAGACCAAAACTTATGTTTTACACCATCTCATACATAAGACTGTCATCATTTAATTATATACTATATGATCCATAAATTGAGACTTCAATATATTTTTAAAGAGAGATATATAATCTAAGTACTTAATTAAGAGCACAATTATTTATATATATATGTGAGAGACCCTCACAGAGTCCCTCCTTTAAAAATTAATATATATTTGTCCATAGATACGCATCTCGCGCATATGCGTTGTACCTAAATAAAATAATACTTGCCCTAAAGTATAGTAATACAATTGTTAACATCTTGGAATGTTCAAAGTATTACGTATGTACGTTACGTAAATGATAAGATCGTCATCTATTAATTTTCCTATGTTTTACTTCATAAATTTATGTGTACACACTATATAATACGTTCTTAAGCCCTTATATTTACAACTGTTTTCTATTAAGCCTCTTAAGTTTTCAAAAAAGTTGCTAAGCCATAAGAACATGTTATCTTTGTTTAACTAAAACCCAAATATTTAAAATATATTCTCTAGAACCCTTCTACTTTTCAATCAGTACTGTTCATATATATATATATATATATATATATATATTACTACATATTAAGTGGGAGTAAACAAAACTAGTAAATATACATGTGTATATTATTATAAGATAAAAAATTAATTGAATGAATTGATTCTTATAGATTCATAATTAAATTTAAGGATTTTTAATATTATTATAAATTTTATTTTTGAAAATATAAGTATAATGTTTTCTTTTAAGTAAACCGTAAAAACTTGTATTTAATATTGCATACAAGTGATACGTGCAATTATAGTTCAATTGGGCTTTTTCTATCTCGCGGGTCAGACAGACGCAGCAGCATGGATCCGGATTCTTCTTTTTCGCGTTGCGTAGGGTTTTCTTCCTCGCAGCGCTTCCAAATTCTTCTTCCTACCAGATTTTACAGCGGTGAGCGGTAAGTTTTCTAGGTTTTTCCTTCTCTTTTCTTGTTCTTCTTTTTCTCTTTTTCTCATCTCGCAAATTTATAGGTCCTTCCATTCTTTTTCCTCATAATTTTGTGATAGTTTTTCAGATCCTTCTGCACTATTCTCACGCTGTTATTTTATCTGTAATTTTTGAGTGATGATTTTTTTTTCGCGCTTGTACTGGTTTTTGTTCATGTAGTAATACTCTTTTGTTCATAGGGTAACATTATTTTGGTCATGTAGTAACACATCAAGTTGATCTTTAAATCTGTAATTTTGGACCCAGAATTTCTTTTCGCGCTTGTACTGGTTTTGTTCACGTGGTAACATGTTTTTCTTCATAGGGTAACACTTTTTGTTCATGTAGTAACACATATTTTTTTAGTAATATGTAACACTGTACACATGTCGTTGTAATACTAAATGATTATTCATGTGTTACCATATGAACAACATTGTGTTACCATATGATAATGTACTTTAAAAAAAATGATAATGTAATTTTTATTTCACGTAGTAACACATTTCGTTTCTATGAGTATAACATTTTTTTCATGTAGTAACACATAAAAAAAATATTTTAAAAATTATGTGCTCTATAGGAATCGAACCTATGACCACATACATTAACAACAGGCTTAAACCACTGGACTACAACACATATTTGATAAAAATATCCTTCTATAAATATATATCGTCCTCCCAAACTGAAGCCCCTGACCCACAACCCAACCCATCCCGCGCGCCCGCCCGACCCCGACCACTTTTGTGTGTTGACCCGCGAATTTGGTCAATATTTATCTTATTTATGTTGTATTGAACATAACACTAAGTGTGCAATATTACACAAGAGTGTTTCTCTAAGTAAACAGGAAATTGGTGACTAGATGAGTTTCGAAGTAAAACAAGTATGAAAGAATTTGATAAAACAAATACCTTTTTACCTTAATAAATTTAAGATAATGTAATTCCTTTCAAACAATAAATAAATAAAAGAAAACGTAATTATATAAATAGGATGATATTTATATTTTGTACTAATATAAAAAAAAAAAAAACTACAAATGTTCGAGGTTGGTTCATAAAGAAAATTAATTATATATAAAAGGGATAAAGACTTAAATAAATAATGTTAATAAATCTTCCTACTATCTATTTCTCAATCTTTTAAATTTCACGTGGCTTAACCTAATTTCATTAATCACTAATTCTCCACTCCACATTAATTCAAAATTTAATTTAATTTTTAATTTCTCCACTTATCATTAATTTTAATTTTTTAAACTTCAGCGGTTATTTCTCATCTTTATCTCCAGTCTCCACATTTATCTCTCATAAATCACATCTTCCTCATTTTTTTCAAATAATTTTGCAGGTTTTTAAACTTGAGTGATTGTTTTTCATCTCTCTCTCTGTGCACATTCTTCTCTCATAAATCACTTCTTCCTCATTTTTCCAATTTTGCAGGTTGTAAATCTATCCCTTACTACTAATTTTTAATTTTTTTTATCCTATGTATCTTCACAAAATTCCATCGTTCACAATTTCTCTAATTATTTTTACGTTTTTTATCCTCATTATTTCTCATATTTTAGACCTTTTTTTCTCTTCCTTTCTTCTGTTTTATTTTTCACGGTTTCTTTCCTTTATCTTTGTTTCTGAGTTGAAAATCTTTGATTTTCTCCATTGTTGTCGCTTCAGTTATCTCCATTTTTAATAATAGATATAATATATATTAGTTCAATCATTCTATCTATTTCACAAATTTTTAATCCCACGTATCTCAATGCTAATCACACTACTCTCTTCTTCATTATTCAACAATTTTTTTTTTTTAAAAAAAAAAAATTAATTTTATTTCATTAAAAACACTTGTCTATTTTTATTTTCTCACTTTTTTGCAATCCAATGTTGTTACACAGATTTTTTCTTAATTATTTATTTTGGACCAAAAAAATGATCAAAGTTTCATCTTAATATGTGATTAATTTTCTTCTTTATCAAATTTTGTAGGGGAGATAATTTTTTTTGACACGATATTCGTAACAATATATATCTGATACTTTGTAAATTAAAAAAGAAAATATTTACTTATTATTTTGCTTTTTTATTTCATATATATTTTAGCCACTAAATATTTTTTATCTCTATCCCTTTCATCTTTTTTGAATTTTTATCTATATCTTAATTGCCCCATATTTATCTCTATCTTAACCATTGAAGAATTTTAAATTGCAATTTTAATTTTCTCAGACTTTCTGCGTCTTTCTCATTTTCTTTTCTCTCTCAAAAATCAATTTTCTCCACATAAACTAATATCACATGTTCCCAATTATCCTTTTAGTCTCCACAAAAAAATTATAGTCTTTATAAATGTAATGCAAGTAAGATCTACTCTTCTATAAAATCTCAACATATTATTGAATTTAATATATTACTTTTTTATTTATCTATCCTCTGCCTAACAACATTGTCAATGTAATATTTATTCCTTTTATAATTTTTGTATTTCGTATTTTGGAAAATTTATAAAATACAACTCTAAGTTTTTTACATTTTTTGTAGAATAGATATCTCTCACTAAAACCCATGGCGAACGAGATTAGAGGTATTTTTTTATTTTTGTGATTGATTTATATAATTAATTACATTGAGATAATTTGTTATTTGACACATTATTTTGATTTACATTTTGCTAGATTTCATCTCTTTTTATTTCTTCATTTTTAGTTTGTTAATCGATATATATTTGTAAGTATTTTTAGTTTTTGGTAATTGATTTTATAATTAATTAGATTGAAATAATTAATTTATATTATTTTGATTTACAAATTTACAGTATTTCTTCTCTTCTTCTTTCTTTAATTTTTAATTTGTTAGTGTACAATGATATTAATATTTGCATTTTTTTTAAAATTTGTGCCATATTATCTGCCGTTATAAATTGTTAAAAAAAATATTTTTTAAACCAAAAATCATTTATTTTATTTTCTATATTTATAATTTTGACTATTTAAGTTTTTAATTAACGAAACTGAGATTACAGTAGTGTCACTTGCTTTAATAATAGTTGCATGTTGCTATTATTTAAACTTTTTGGTTATAGTGGAGATTAAATAATTATGATACAAATCTATGTTTAATCGGTTGTATGACGTATGATTTTGTTTTCTTTTTTCTTTTTTGGCTATGTCTGTAAATCAGTTCAGAGACAAAATTGTAGTTAGTAATGTCACATAGGGTCAATATATATTGTTTCAATTGATTAATATATATTTAAAATGTGCTATGTGTCTGCTAATATAATGAAATATTTATAATATAAATCATTAATTCATTCGTACATATTTGAGCCAACCAACTTATGCATATGTTACCAATAATTTTATGTTTATTCACAATTTTTTTTATATTGTTTTTGTGAATTTGAACACATGTAATCTTTTTATATTTTATTAATATTGATCCTCCACACTTTAGATTTTATAGATATTCACGTTTCAATATATGAATATTTAAATTTTTATGTTAACTTCAAATTTTGAGTGACCATACTGTAAAAAATTATATACTCAACACTTTGAATACAGGAACTTGCAAAGATGACAAACATATGGTGTTCTTTATATTCTAATTCGAGCCGATTATTTTATACATTCATTGATTGTAAATTTGGTGTTATTCATCAATGATTATCTGTATTAATACCTACGCACGGAATTGCTAACTTCATAAATTGAAATCATCAATACATTAATTAAATAACTCTCGAATGTTTTTAATTTTTTATATGTACTAGTGTGTATTCCCGCATATTATGCGGGCCAATAATGTATAGAATTTTTAGTAATATTACTTTAAAAAAAAAAGAATTTTAGTAGTATTCTTAAAATTAAAACATTCTAATTAAAGTTAATTATAATTATATCCCGCTTATTATATGAGCCAATAATGTATAGAATGTTTAATTTATAAAAAAATTAAAAAAAAATTAACTACATTATATGTAAATTGAAATCATAAATTAAAAAAGAAAGATGATTATAAATTGAGACGAAGAAGAACGTTGCTAGAGAAAATAATTTGTAATAATGCATAATTTATGGATCTAAATGTTTTTAAAAGATCTAATTATATTTTTTTATTGAATACAATAGGACTTGATAAATTAAAAATAATAATAAATAATAATCTTTACATCTATTTCCCAATCTTCTCTCTCTTATGGCTAACTACAAGTTCTCCATTTTAAATTTCTAATTTTCTCCTAATTTTACTTCTTCTTTTTTCAAAAAGGTTATTTTGGATAGTTTTCTTTTTTGAAAATTCAAATCCAAAATTTTAAGTTTCATATTATTCTGCATTGTGCATATCTTTTTATTTTTAATTAAATTTTCAAATCAATCTTATCTTGACCACCTAAAAATTTACTGTCATTTATTTTTAACGACCCAAGATCGCAAATTTCTAATTTTTTCACTGTGATATTCTTTTCAATCTAGTCAACAATTAAAGAAAATGACTATTCAAATAAGCAGAAAAATCATACAAACAATCAATTTAGTCTCAATAAGTGAATTTAATCTCAATCAATTTGAAACCAAAATTTTGAAACAAACTAACAGACTAACAGTCATAAAAAATAAAAATACACAGAGACAGATAGATAGCAGAGGGGAAAGACAGTGTTGACGATGAAATCTTAAACTGAAAAATACATAAAGAAGTAGAATATGAAGATTCATCCTAGATATAGTAATGAATGACAACAGGAATGAAACAAATACTACAAAACATGTATAAAAAAGTTTACTTAAATTCACTTATTGTAGAAATTTTATGAGATTGAGAACGGACACAGATATGAGAGAAAAGTTTAAGAACACCCCAAGCGTGAAAAAAATGAGAATGGTAGATAAAAGTTTAAAATTAAAATTTAAAAAACAGATGAAATTTAAAATTCAAAATTTAAAAACTTAACCTATTGGGAAATAGAAGGGAGGTTTAAAAATTACGGTTAGTAAAAACTAAAAAGTGGAGAGATGGTGGTTAGTGGAAAATATATAAAAATTAATATTAAAATAATGAATTATTGAGAAGCGGAGAAATAGTGATTAGTGAAGATATATAGTGACACAGAACAATGAGAAAATTGAAAATTAGATAATAGGGTGATTATCAAAAATATTTTATTTAAACAAAAATAATAAAATTAATTCCACATTAAAAAAATTAATATACAAATTATATTCAATCCGGATTTTACACTAGTATATGTATTATAAGTGAATTTAGGAGAACCTGAGGGGGGCGGCTGCAACTTTGTACCCCCTGGGTCCATCATTGCCAAAATAATACTCCTTCCAAATAATTAATACTATATGTTAACCTCTCGACAAAATTATATATATATATATATATATATTTTTAAACACATAATGGAGTATATGTTAACCTTTCAACAAATCGTATAAATAATTAATAACTCAACTACATAAATATATATGTTGGCCTATGTTATTGCTGATGAAAATCCGAAGTCTCATACTTATATACTCCCTCCGTTCCAACATTACTTAACACTTGTCTTATTTGGACGTCCCAACATTACTTGAACACTTCCAAAATAAAAATAAATATAATATTTATATATTCACAACACTCTTATTTTATTTCACCAAACCCACTAAAATTCATTTTACTTGGTTTGTGTGTCATTTTCAGTGTTCAAGTCATCCTAGGATGGAGGGGTACCTTTTAATTTAAAATTAAATATACTTGTGTTGCACCCTATTGAGACATTGTCATACCAAAAATAGGCTACCGATATAAGTTTATGACGTTGTCGTCTTTAATTCATTAATATGGAAATTATTGATTTTTTAAAGTAAAAGTAAATTCGTTATTGATTACAAGAAAAAGGATGATGGGGTTATATTATTCAACTAGCTGATCTCATATAATGAGATATCTTTAAAGAAAGAGGAAAATTAAAAAAACTCCATGGCTAATCTCATATATATTTTGAGAATCCCAAATTATGAGAGGGGAAAAAATAAAAAAAGTAAAAACATATTTTAGTTAATTATTGACGTTATTATTCAGTTTGGATTCCATCAAACAATAAATAAACCTTGTGGATCGTTCAAGAATAGACTGAAATATGGAATAAAAGTTTTTTTTTTTTTTTTACAAGAATAAAAGTATTTTCTGCTCAGTAAAAATATATACTGTTCAGGAAATATTCGAATACATGTGCATGTCACAGCCTCACAGGCTGTAGCCTTTTTTTTTTTTTTTTTTTATCGGTAATTTTTTTTTTTTTTTATAAAAAATTGACGGAAGACAAAGCCTCCCACAAAACTAGAACTTACAAAGTATTTACAAATTCAGACAAGGACTAGAATTCACAAATCAATCTTTAAGAGAAAAATCGCTTGGGACTAAAAATTTTGCAGAATATCAACTTCAAAATCTACCTTTAATCTCCTCAATGATCTTATCGATTTTAAAATGAGCATTTTCGAAGATCTTCTTGTTTCTTCAATTCCACACGCCTGTTATGAACTTAATTTAAACTGTTGGTATTTCAGATACAGGGGTAGGATTTACTTTACTAATCAGAATAATTTCCATTCACATTTCATTTCTGATTTCTCCTCTATATTATCTCTACATCAATCATCTTATTAAACGACAAATTTTTAAACTAGCATTAATTTTCAAATCTCAATCACCCATCCATACAATATTACTCTTTATGGTATGCACATATTCCTAGTCAAATATTACAAAAATAGATAAAAGGACAGGCAAAAATCAAGAGTTCCAATAATTTTATTGAATAATATTCATCCATAAATTTGAACAATTTTACTCCCATTAAAATCTCGCCCCCGATGGAATAAATTTCATATATTATATAAACATCCCCAATTAAATATTACTCACTCCATCCGAAATATCTTTCATAACTTTTTTTTCAGTCCATTTAACAATACTTTCTACACCCCAAAATGGAAAGCCCTATATAAATTTCACTCTTACAAATATGAAATATCCACCATGTAATTTTTTTTCGCCCACAACAAACACACAAATTACAATCAAATTATTTTCTTTACATTATACATAAAGATTTTCTTTACATTATACATGTCATCAGATGATCCCCCATGGCTCCAAAATTCCACTATTAACGGTGGCATGCCCAAGTTAAGTATATATAATGGCGGAGCCAGAATAAAAAATAATATATGGACGAGTTGAAATAAATATATTATGAAAAAATAAAAGCCAAAATTAAATTTATGTGTCAATTTCATGCTGAAGAGGTGTGAGGTGTAAAGGATTAAATATCTTAGCTTTAAAAATAAGAGTTCGTTTATTATGTGGTATGAGATATGAAAATATATGAAATCATGTGATATTTTTTATTTACTCATGTGATATATATATGACTTTTTTAAGTATTTGTTGTGATGGATTAAATCATGATTAATATTATAAATACCACCTAGGAGGGATAATATTTGGTATTATAAATACCACCTAGGAGGTGGAATGTATAATCATGTAAAAATGGAAAAATAAAATGCCGGCTTTTGGGCCAAAAAAAAAGCCATCAATCAAGTATATCAAACACTAAAAATGTAGGATATGATTTGTTTTCCCCTGTTTTCATTTCTTTTCTCACATAACAAATGTACTCTAAGTGAAAGTGGATATGACTTGGTGATAAAATGTCATCTTATGCGGAAGTGGTATAAGGTTCGAAACCCCCGCCTCACATGAGAATTTATTTAATTATTTTATCCAATTGTTCACTAATTCCTTTACCTCATTCATCTGAGATATTACATACTACAAACAAGATACAAGATTGTGAATTTGTGATGGTAAGATTTTATTTAAACAATATATCTCAAACAAACATTTATACATATGCCGCTAGATGTAGCCTTCCCTAATTTTATGGCTCATACTCAAAAAATACATTCATACATCATCACCAAAGTACCAAATCCTCTCCAAATTGCTCAAACCAAAAACTTCATTTTGATTCTCTAATATTGAATCCAAACCGTCTGATGATGAATCAGAGAAGTTGGGCGTATCATTATAGCATAGCCCAAAATCATTATATAAATCATTCTCCGCGAATGAAGGAAGATCAATGTAGAGTTGGTTGAAGCACGCGCGTTCATCATATGTGATTCGGCCACCATCCACCGATGAATCAGAGAAGGTGGGAGTGTCCGAATTATGGCCTAATCCGAACTCAAAAAATTCTTCCTCCGGGATTAATGCAGGAAGATCAATTTGATCCACCGATGAATTTGAGAAGGTGGGAGTATCGTTATGGCATAGCACGAAATCATTGAATTCTTCCTCCGGGAATGGAGTGCTGAAGAATCTTTGATCAAATGCTTCGACCCAAAGATCTCCTTGAGCTTCAACATTAGTAATTTCCTGTTGATGATTGTTACTTTTCTACATTTCGAAGGACTGTTCTTCATTTACTTCCATTTCGGATCTTGTACGTTTCCGTGTTTCTTGATGTGGGCGTGCCAGTGATTCTTGATGTCATTATCAGTTCTTCCAGGTAATTTTTCTGCAATAGCTGCCCACCTGTGAGGCTGTGCCACCACAATTACATTAATCTCATGCAGCTAAAAATGGGAGTAAGTTCATTTTTGGTCCAAACACCCACCATTTTGGTCCCAAAAACCTTTTTTCATGCAGTTTTGGTCCACCGCTACGTTTTCCGTTAAAGTCAATTGCAGTTTTGGTCCAAAAGACAAGGTTTGAGACCTTGAACTTAACGGATTCCATAACGGAAGGACCAAAACTGGTGGATTTAAATAAAAAAGGTCCCGTAACTTTGCACCTTTATTGAAAAGGTCCGTATATATCACATGTTTCAATATAGTCCCGTATGTTTTCAATTTGTGCCGATAAGTCCCAAATCGCCGGAGACCGGTAAAACGACGTCGTTTTTGGCGCGTGTGATACACGCGCCCCTAATTTGGGACTAAATCGGGCACGTGATACAGTGTTTCCCGATCAAAATTAGGGGCGCTTGTATTACACATGCCAAAAACGACGTCGTTTTGGGGTAGTTTGACCGGTCTCTGGCGACTTGGGACTAAATCGGCACAAATTGAAAACATACAGGACTAAATTGAAACATGTGATATATACGGGACATTTTCAATAAAGGTGCAAAGTTACGGGACCATTTTAATTTAAATCCCCCAAAACTTAATGAAAAAAATTCTTACGGGACCAAAATGGTGAGTATTCAAACCAAAATTGTGAGGTCCTCTCAAAATTGTCAGTAGATATTTGGTCTTATGGATTTCTAAATTAGGGTTCTTACTTGTTTCCAAGTTGGTTATGCAATTTGATGATGAGGTCTTTTTCTTCCTTGCTAAAGTTGCTCTTGTTGAGCCCAGGTTGCAAATAGTTCACCCACCGGAGACGGCAACTCTTCCCGGATCTTTTTAGACCTAACATAAATTAACATCCACTTATTAAGCTACATATTTCTTCAATTCAATAATCAAACACAATTTCACAGCTTGTTTTATGACACAATTAAAGGTCCGAAATTATTTTTAGTCAAACAAGAAATTTTTTAAAAAATAGGGTTTCCATTACCATAATTAGGGTTAGATCATGAAATTCTGAAATCAGATATATAATTAACAAATATGTGATACTCTGGGCGTGTAATTTCAAATTCTACAAAACAGCTTCCATAATCTTTTTTTTTTTTTTTTTAGACAACTTTAAAAAAAAGTGATTATTGAGTTGTTTAGAGTTTGAAAACACCATATATGAATCATTTTTTTCTCAAAGCTATTAAACTCAAAAAAAAAAAGAGAGAAATTATAGATCTCCATTGAGTTTCAAAAACACACACCCTTAGCAATATGATTAATTAGATTCTGAAAAAAGGCCTGATTAATTGGAGAAGGGCAGCTTCTGCCAGTTGTGGTAGCCGTGTTTCTCAACGAAAGCACGCAACGTTTCGTCCTCTTCTTTACTCCAAACGCCACTCTTGATTCCATTTCTGTCAAAACTAGCTGGCCTCACCATTTTTAAGCACTTAACAATTTCCACTTTAATTTAATTCTGGAGTTGAATTAATGAGCTCACTCATATTTATAGGTTGAAGAAACTGCAAACTTATAACAAACCGTGTGTTGAACATTCTAATTTCAACTCTCAACGGATGAAGTAGCATACGAAGCCGTAATTAGCATTAATTATTAAAATGCCGTACGTAGAATTATATATGCGCGGTATTGGAGAAAAATAAGAGAAAATAGATTTTGGGGGTCAAACAACTAAGACAGTGTATATTATATAGTGTACTAAATGAGTATAACTCTAACCGTACGTATACACCTGAAATTTGTCCGATTGATAATACGTACGTTACTTGCAATGGGGGAACACTGTCCTATAGTTTTTCTACATCAATTTCTTTTTATTTTTTAATTTAAATTTGTTAATGGATTTAAGTTCCATTATGTGTGGAATACGTGATATGTTCACCCAATACTTTACCTTAATTTATGAGTAAAACTCTTTATAGTAAAAAGTCACACTTCTAAACCAGTTTCACCGTGAAACTTGTTCACCCAATACTTTACCTTAATTTATTTAACTTCATGAATACATGAATGATAGCATCAATAATTAGTTAAATTGATCAGCTGCATCATATCGGAAATGTACTTATTTTGACCCTCCTTTTAACTAACATAAATCATTGACAAGTTGTCATAAATTAATTACATGGAGCATTTGTCTTGTTTATGCCATAATAATGAACAAACAAAAGCAGCAACAGTCGGCTCCTCTTTCGCAGCTTATAAAAATTAATTAGACCCACGTGAATTTGTTAAAATAAACCTCCACCAACAAGCCCTTATAGTTAAATTAATATTTTTTTCCTTTTAATTAGTTTATTTCGTAAGAAAAATATTTTAAATATATATATATATTATATTTCTTTATAGATACGCATAATCCGCATATACGTTGAACCTATCAGATAAATGAATCTATGTACTAAATTCTTTTACTTTAGTTGACATCTTAGAATGTTCGACGTATACATGTCTGTACATGATGATCCTCTTTTAATTTTTCTATGCTATAAATATTTTTTTTTTGTTTATATTAATGCGTCAGATTCAGGATTTAGATGATGTTTAACCACTAATGGAATATGGGAATCGTTTTTTATATTTAAAAATGGCTGGTCACACCCATTTAAAAATGAAGCACACTTGCATGAGACCGTCTCACCATGAGACGAGGCATAAGTTGGGTATTGACGTTTTAACACTTTAAGAGAGATGGGTGTGATTTGTGTTAAGTTGTACCCCGTCTCATGCATGAGACCGTCTCATAGGAGTTTTTGTCTTTGAAAAAAAAAAAAAATACTTTTGCGCTGTTAAATAGAATTTGATCCAAGCCCTTATACTTTGGGATACAACGGAAACATGGATTTTTAAGTCTAAACAAACAAGAGAGAACAACTCTTATATTTATTATATTAACATATATATATATATATGTCCACGTATAAATCTAAACATGAATTAATTCAAATATTACAATTGTCATGTAGTAGTGAAACACAATATTAAATACTAAAGTAGCGAGAAAGGTAACATGATTGCTATTAGTTTATAGAATTGATTGGATTATTTGGAGGGTAGAAATAAATGATTTTTAAGGGGGAAAGACTTCTATTTGGAGAAAAGTATAGAAGAGATTAAGGGTATATTTTGGAGTTGATGCTCGGTAAAACTTTCATCCTTTTGTAATTTCTCTTTTACTGATTGGTTAGAGAATCCTAGAAAATGACTAGATTGCTAATGGTTCTTGTAAAGTTTTGAATTATTGTGCAGGGTTTTTGTACCCATTCTTTCATTGAATGAATCTTTTACTTAACAAAAAAAAAAAAACTAAAGTACCAAGACTTGCTCTTAATTTGTGTGTCTCAGATGATTTGTGATGTCAATTATTACACATGTCATGTATTAAAAGTAATTAAACACTACGTAAAACACTAGAGTAGTGAGACATGATCTTAATTAATTAATAGTGTCTCTACATTACAAGAGAAATAGTGCATTGCATATGGAATTTTCCAACATGTCTACAAAATTTTCAACAAAAATAATTTTGTCCTTAAATAGTAAGAATTGCCTACACTAATACACATTTGGGCTTGGACAGCTGTGAAAAATGACCTTGGAGAGCGGTTATAACCGCTTCTCCAAATAACAAATTATCAAGCTTGGATAATGATAAAAAACTGCCCAAGATCAAGATTTGGACTTAGACGGGTTTTCAACCGCTTTGCAAGAGTGTGCTTGGACAGCGGTTATCAACCGTTGTCTAACTTTTTTTTTTTTTTAATTTAGTTTATTATGTTACATAGGCAATGATTTATTAACATTTGTCCAATATTTTTTTTTTTTTTATTATTATTAATTTATATTTTAAAAATCTTATAATAAAACTATAAACCAAAACTTATATATACGTCCAATACCATAAACCATAAACCAAAAATCCTATAATAAAACCATAAACCAAAACTTATACCACATATATATATACCAAAACATCAAATAAATTAATAAACATACACATCATGAAATAAATAAACATACAATCATAAACATACGTCCATTACACCAAAAACATGAAATATATATCATCACAAATATATAATTTAATTACATGCTATGATTTTGGGACTACGCGATCCTTGGTCGGTAAAGACGATAGGATCACGATCCCGATCATTGCGGCTCCAATGTAGAAGGACAACGACTCACTCTCTTTTCCTATTGCTGTCCAAACTCATTGAACGATAAATTGCAATAACATAGTATTTAATTAGGTTCAACGATCAATCAATATATTTATCGATTTCAAATTGTTCAATTGTAATAAAATTACCTGAAGTGTTTTCCCCTTGCTACGAGCTCTCTTAATAGATGACATGGTGACTATACCCCGAGTACGCTTCTCCCCGGAGCTGCTAGTGGTGGTGGGAGCATCAGTGTCACACTCTCTCAAGTCATCAGGATGTTGTCGATCATATGCACCATGATCATATGCGCCATGATCTCCATCAGAATATCCATCATCATCTCCGGGATATGGCAAACGAGACATGATCCTGTAAAGCAGAAGAAACATACACAAATACATACAACATGATATGTATACACCAATATACATATATACACCAATATACATGATATACATATATACACCAATTTTGGGAGATGAATTTAATAAAAGATATATGATTTTGATTAGATCCCAAAACCCCTGAGTATGACATGTTCAGAATGATCTTGATAGTTGAGTCAGGATTCAGTTTTATAGAGTATTCAGGATGTTATCTGCAAAATGTATAGTCAGCAGATATAGTTCAGAATAGGTTATGAAGACTCTGAAGAACTCAAGATGTTTCAAGAAAATCAAGTTTCAAAGATGAAATCGAAGGTTCAAGACTCAAAGCAGAAATCGAGATATCAAGACTCAAGAGGATCTCGAGGAATCAAGACTAAAGACGAAGATTCAGTGTATCAGTCAGTAGACTCAGAAGACTCTGAAGACTCAGAAGACCCTGAAGACTCAGAAGACTCTGAAGACGCAAGACTGAAGACTGAGAATTGAAGATCAAGAATACTGAAGGCACAGTAATTACTGAAGACTCAGTAATATACTGAATGCTCAGTATGAACCTGAATGTTCCGAGGCACTGAATATATCTATCTGAAGGATGCAATACTGAGAAGATCGCGATTCCTTAGAAAATAGATATTTGCCAAGACATTCAAATGCAGACAAAAGGAACTAAGTCAGAAGTGTTGTTAAGGTTATATCAAACTCAGAGTTTGTAACCAAAAGAGCCGTTGAAAGGTGTCTACCTTTAACTGGAGACAAAAGTCAAAAAGAGGAAGACGACATTGCACCATCGACACCGCGATGATGTGTTGAAAAAAGATGTCAGATGTACAAAAGTTCCAAACTGCAAAAAAGTGAAGACGGCTACATGAAAGGCTATTGCCTAAAACGTGTTAGGGAGTTTCAAACCCTAAATATAGCCGTTTTCACACACCATAAGAGGAAACTCACGAAATTTATCTCTCCAACGGATAGTTTTCAAGAGTGACCTTGGTGTATGCCTATAAATCTTGGTGACCCTCTACATTGTAAGGTTACGGAAATTTTATCGCAACTCAAGAGCTCAAACTTATTCTTGCAAAAAGTTAAAGCCTTCGAAAAAACTTAGAATTTCCCAAGTGCTTCTATATTGAAGAGAGCTCACTATACTAAGCCTAGCTTGATAAGAATTATCCAAAGCTTAGTCGAGATATCCTAACCCTTTGCATTGTGCTTCATTGTAAAGGATATCTCATCCTAGTTGAAAACTAACCGAGAAACCCCAAACCCTTGAGAAGGTAGTTGGAGTGTGTTTGTTGGTGAGAAGAGTTGTAAAGAGTTAGTAAACTACGCGGAGTAGTCGAAAACTCTAGAGGAGAAGTTAGTAAGCTACAGGGGTAGTCTGAAAGCTTGTTTGTGTTTGAGTAAGTAAACTACGGAGGTAGTTAGAAAGCTCAAGGTCGGGTTGAGTAAGTAAACTACGCGAGTAAGTCGTAAAAAACTTCGGTACGAAGTTGAGTAAGTAAACTACGCGAGGTAGTCGTAAAGCTCGAAGTGATTAGTGAATTTTCTCGAGGATCGAGAGAGAGTGGATGTAGGAGCTTGAGTCTCGAACCACTATAATTGTTGTGTTGTTTATTGCTTTCCTTATCTCTGCGCTTACAAGCATTTGCATTGACTTGATTTTGAAAGCATACTTTTCATCGATATTCGGTTGGAATCAATCCATTTTGAAGTTGCATGTAATTGAATCACAGCTTAATCACTAATTCATAAAGGGAAGGTTTTGACAAAAGCTTAAAACGAAAGTATAAACTAAAGGGCCAACCATTCCAAGACATCCGTGGGTATTTAGAACAGATAGTTACCAAACCGAACTTACTCTTCCGAGGGTCGATGAAGTTAGTTATCCGATCCAAGCAACTCAGGGATCTCGACACTCGAGGACTCGGTTGGGATTATCCGAGTATATCGAAAAGAAATTTCGAGAATCAGCATCTCGAGAGACTTTTGACTCAAAGCGATCTGTCTTCTCGGGACCTAATCTTCGTGGATTATCGACCCAAGTGACCTCAAAGAAGAAAAAGTTTTAAAAACACCGAACACGTGTATTCCCCCATACACGTGTAAGACTGCGTTGCACCGGGACCAACAAGTGGTATCGAGCGGTGGTTCAACTTGACCACTCTTTGTGTTGACCAAAGTTTTATTTTCAAAAATACTTGTGGTCTATCTCAACTGATCTTATTTGCTGAATTTTTTTTCTTTTAAAAAGATCAGATAAAATGTCTTCTAAAACACTTCCCATGTTCTCAGTGGAGAACTATGATCTATGGAGACTGCGAATGCAGGCTCATCTGTATTCCAAACATGAGCGTAAGTGGAGAGTGGTCTCTCAAGGACAATTTCAATTTCTTGTGGTGAATCCGAGGGAAGTAAGAAGGAGAGAATTGATCCTAGAAGCGAGAATTTCCTAAGGTCGATGACCAACCGACTCTCGAGGAGAGAAAGTTAGTCAATCTAGACTACATTGTAAAAGACACACTATACAGTACAATTGATGATGGTGTGATGGGAATGATCTCTCACTGTAATATTGCTAAAGAGATTTGGGATACACTAGCTGTAATGTGCCAAGGCACATATCATATAAAAGAAAACAAACTTTCAGTGGCAATTGGAAAGTTTGATAGTTTTGAAATGGATGATGGTGAATCAATAGACAAATTGGAAGTCAGATTCACTAGCATCATGAATGATCTAAATGCACTTGGAAAGAAATATCCACAAAGAGAAGTTGCATTGAAAATTCTTAGAGGTCTTTCTAAGAAATGGGGTATTCATGCAGTGGTGATTGAAAACACCAAGAACATTAATTCAATGTCATACCAACAAGTCTTCTCTGAGCTGAAGGCCTATGAATTTGTAATTGATAAGAAATTCAAAAAGGCTGATAGGAAAGATGATTCATCATCTAGTAAGAATGTGGCTTTAAAAGCCAAAGATAAAACTCAAAACTAGAGAGTCTGAGAACCCCATGCCAAAAATCAGGATGAGCTTGAGGAAAAGCTAGCACTGATGGCAAGAAGGTTTGACAGACTTAATAGTAGATTTGGAAAATACAAAAGCTATTACAGGAACCACAGGTACCAGAAGAAACCTGAGGACAGATCAACTGAGAAGAAGAAGGACACGAAAAGTCAAGGATCTTCATCCGCAAAAGAAGGACTCCAAGTCCAAAGAAGAAAGTGATCGGGATGATGATACCAACAGATGCTATAATTGCGGAAGAAAGGTCACTTCAAAGATGATTGTCCGGGATTTGAGTGCTAAGGAGAGAAGAGAAAGGCAAGCTAAAAGAGACAAGAAGTTCTCTAGCAAAAAGGCCATGGTTGCGAGAAGAAGAACATTACGAGGAGGGATTTAGCTCTTCTTGGATGAGATATTCTCGAGACGGTGAAAGTGATGACATCCGTCGATGACCATTGAGGAGGTAAACTCTTCTTTTCTCTGTTGTTGCTCCTACACTAGCACAAGAGTTTTCAAGTTCCACCGAAAACCGTTATTTTGACTCGATGGATTCTTTTGAGAATCATGAAGGACTATGTTTGCTTTTGCAAAGGATCGCTAAATAGAACTCAAGAGCGTAATAAGGCCGAGGCGAAAGTCAAAAATCTAAAATGGAAAGACTCTAGCAATATCAAATCACTTCTCAATTAATGGGAGCTCTTGATGAACCGGATGTTTCGGAAGTACAACTCTCGAGAAAGAGAAGTTGATAATGTCCCTAATCGAAAAAGCTAGTGAAATCCATTGAAGAGATTCAATTTAATCAGACTAAGTTCAATGACCTCTCCGAGAAGCATGAAACTCTACAGAATCTGTGAGGATAGTGCACGTAAGAAGTTAACTCTATTGAATAATGCATCTAATGTAATAGATGAAATTGAAGAGTTAACGAGAGATCTGTGACTATAAAAAACCTGGATTGGGATACATTCGGGAACTCACAAGGTCATCGAATCTTTGCATCAAGTAGCAAGAAGACAATCTTTGTAAAAACCAATGGCACCTACACTTCAAATCAAGAAATGCCCAAGGTGTTAGACAAGGGTAAAGGACCTATGGTCTCAAGAAACTGAATGATCGGGTTAGAAAGCCCAAACCTCGGTGAAGGCTAGAAAACCCGAAAGCAATCGATTGGAAAGTTTTAGTAAGTACTTCAAAGCCTCAAAGCTAAGAATGCAAACCCGAAAGGGTCCACATTGAACCATCGGAGGAATCCTCGGATGAGAAACACTCAAGAGAGACATTCTCAAATCAAGAGACCAAATCCTCAAGATCTTTGAAAGACCAGATTTTTAGCATGCATAACCTGAACCCCACTTGCCTAAGGGTAAAGGTTATCTAAACCTGAGTCATCAAATATTTAGACCGGCTGCACAGAAGCCAAAGCAAATGAACAAAAGGCCTGAACCAAAGAAGATTTCAAAAGCCCATGTTCATGCTAAAAGCGAGCACACATATCTAAAACGCTAAGGCATCCAGAGTAGTAGATGTGTATGTTGATGTTTATGGAAGACAAATTAGCCACTCTAAAGTGATTAGAGTTGTCAGGCAGATTTGGATTCCGAAAGGTACATCTAACCTTGTAGGACCCTACACAAACTGGGTACCTAAGAATTGATCGCTTTTCGAGGGGAGGAAAACAAGGGCCTTCGGATCGACTAAAGATCACATGGCAATCGAACAGAGATGAAAAAGCTCCTGATATATGGTATCTTGACGGTGGATGTTCAAGACATATGACAGGATACAAGAAGATACTCAGTGACTATGTTGAACAAAGAGGCCCACAGATCACTTTTGGAGATAACTCTAAGGGACGGACTGAAGGATATGGAACTTTGGAAATCGACTCGATTCATATCCATGGTGTTTCATATGTATACGGATTGAAGCATAACTTGCTTTCAATTAGCCAATTCTGTGATAAAGGTTTTAATGTTGAGTTCTCTAAGAACTTATGTTTTGTGAAAGATGATACATCACAGAAAGTATTCTTGATGGTACAAGAAAAGGGAATGTGTATCTTGGTCGATTGGAGTTCAACTCCTAAAGATACATGTTTAGTTGCTAAAAGTTCCACAGATACCGGTTGGTTATGGCATAAAAGAATGAATCACCTAAATTTCAAAACCCCGAACAAGCTTGCAAGATTAGATCTTGTGAGAGGGTTGCCTAATGAAGTGTTCAGTAAGGAACATATTTGTGATGCGTGCCAGAAAGGAAAACAAATAAGAGCATCATTTAAAAGCAAAGTTGAGGTTTCTACTGAAAGAATACTTCAACCATCGTGATATGGATCTTTTTGGTCCTATAACACCAAAGAAGCACTAATGGCGGAAATACACATTGGTAGTAGTTGATGACTACTCAAGATATACTTGGGTCATATTCTTTTCAAGAAGAAAGAGACTCGAGATAAAGTCGCCAGAAAGTTCTTGAAAAGGCTCGAAGATTGAGAAAAATCTGAAAGTGTGGTCAAAATCGGATCGACAAAGGAACCGAATTTATAAATCATATCATATCGATTATTGTGCAAACAAATGGAATTTCACATGAAACATCACCGCAAAGGACCCCTCAACAAAATGGTGTTCTTTGAAAGAAGGAACAGGACTCGAAAAGAAGTTTGCAAGGACAATGATAGCTGAAGCTGATATTCCTAAAAGATTTTGGGCTGAAGCTGTCAACACTGCATGCTACTCTCAGAATAGATCCATGTTAACCAAGAGTCAAGGCAAAACACCCTATGAGCTTTGGAATGAAAGGAAGCCTCTTATTTCTTTCTTTCGTGAGTTTGGTTGCAAGTGTTTCATACACAATAATGGTAAAGATCAGTTGAAAAAATTTGATAGTAAAGCTGATGAAGGAATATTCTTAGGATATTCTGAAGTCAGTAAAGCTTTCAGAGTTTACAACTGTAGGACTCTTATTGTGGAGTGAACACCTCATGTTGTTTTTGATGAATCTATTTGTGTTCAGAAGAAACAGGAACATGATGCAGATGAACTGATTAAGAGGATCACCAGATTAAGCCTGAAACAGAAAGATAAATCATCCATCGAACCGAAAAGAAGAAGTCGGGTCACTATCTATGATTGGAGTGACTCGAGACTCGAATAAAGAAGTTCGGGATGGAAATCGAGGATGGTGAGACTCGGGAAAACCAACACTCCAAAGGTGACCAATCTGAGCAGACACCGGTTCGGACTCGAGGATCTTCTTTGTAGGGGAACATCAAGAAGGAAATGGTTAGATAGTCATCCTACAAGTCGATTGTGGGTGATCTAAGCGAAGGTGTTAAAACAAGAAGGTTCCATGGTGAGAGTGCACTATTCTCGCTTCCTATTATTAGAGAAAGAACTCTTTTCAGATTGGTGAAGCTCTACAAGATTCTCATTGGATTCTTGCTATGCAAGATGAAATGAATCAATTCTCAAGGAATGAAGTATGGGAGCTAGTAGATAGACACGAAAAGGCACAATGTCATTGGAACCAAGTGGGTTTTCAAGAATAAAAGAGATGAAAACAACAACATTGTGAGAAACAAGGCAATCTTTAGTTGCACAAGGTTATTCCCAAGAAGAAGGCTTGGATTATGATGAAACCTTTGCACTGTTGCAAGACTAGAAGCCATCGATTGTTTCTTGCATATCTTTGCCCACATGAAGTTCATCCATCAAATGGATGTGAAAAGTGCATTTCTGAGCGGTGTGCTTAAAGAAGAGGTTTATGTGGAATGACCTCCCGGTTTCAAAGCAGAATGACCAAGTTTCTGTGCTCGGAAAAGCTTTGTATGGTCTCAAACAAGCACCCGAGCATGGTATGATACTCTTTTCTCGGTTTCTTCTTGACCATGGTTTTGTCAAAGGATCATTGATAGAACTCTGTTAGGGATAGAGGATGGGGAAGATATCTTACTAGTTCGGATATATGTTGATGACATCATTTTTGGATCTCCAAACCATCAGCTGTGTGAAAAGTTTTCAACACTGATGAAAGGCAAGTTTGAGATGTCAATGATGGGAGAGATGAATTTCTTTCTAGGTCTTCAAGTGAAACAATCAAAGGAAGGAATATTCATCAACCGTGCAAAATACACCGTAGATCCGATTGTTAAATATGGTGTATGTAATTGCAATGCAGTTAGGATTCCCATGAATACTAACTACAAGATGGATCCTGATTCTGAAGGCAAATCAGTAAGCCATACTGATTATAGAGGAATCATTGGATCATTGCTCTATCTTATAGCAAGTAGGCCGGATATAACATTTCTTTGTTGGGATATATGCAAGATACCAAGCTAATCCCAAAAAATTTAGTCACATGGAGGTCGCCAAAAAGATCTTCAAGTATCTTAAAGGCACAGTGAATAGAGGATTATGGTATCCAGCTGATGGTAACCTTGAATTAACTGGTTACTCAGATGCTGATTATGGAGGTTGCAGAATTGACAGGAAGTCCACTTCGGGAACTTGTCAATTTCTAGGAAGTGTTCGATATCTTGGTTTTTTGAAGAAACATACCTCAAAGAGCAACCAAGATTATGAAAGTGAATACATGGTCGCAGGAAGGCTTCTTTGTGCTCAGATTCTTTGGCTCAGACAACAATTAAGGGATTATAAAGTTGTAGCCAATGAAGTACCAATATTCTGTGACAATAATAGTGTCATTGTTATTTCACAAAATCCGGTATTGCACACCAGATGCAAGCATGTGGATATCAGACATCACTTCATCAGAGATCATGTCGAGAAGAAGGACATAAGAATGGAGAAAATTCATCTTCGATAAGCAGAGAGTCGATATCTTGACTAAACCTTTGGCGGAATCAAGATTTGGGAACTTTCAATTGAATTAGGGATGTTAGAACCGGTGTATAGAGTAAAATCGAAAAATTGAAGATTTTCAGATGCATGAAGTTTTTCTTTAATTCTCCGGAAGCTCAGATAAAATGGAAATATTGAATCGAAGTCTCGTGAAACTCAGATTGCATGAAGGTCAAGATCAAGAGCACACTCAACCCATTCAAGATTTCAAGATATTATCGACATTTTATCAGTCAAGCTTTCAAGAAGGGAGATAGAGGGAAATTAGTCCGAAGAAGTAATGACTCATGCAGCATTTATTGCTTAAGTAAAACTCAGTAATCATTCGCAATAAATACAAAACACCTGAGGAATGTTTTTGGGCGGGATCGTTTTAAATTCTGAAGAAGGTCAACAGTCATTTAATGCTCTGTTACATTAATGACCAATGAGGATATTTTGGCGGCTTACTTTTCGGAGATCGTCGGTTCGTATACCCGATAAATCGGAGATTAATCTCAACCGTTGTTTTTGACCTAACCAACGTGATTCCCCACGATTTCGAAGATATATATACCCCAATAAGCCATTCAAGCCAAAATTTTATCAAACCCTTCGTTCCCAAATCCTCTGCAAATAAATCCCCTTTGCCCAGAAATTCTCAAACCCTAAAGCTTCAATTCTTTAATCAATCTCTAAAATGGCCCCAATCTTGTTCGAGAGATTAGCCGAAACCAACAATCCTTGGTACGAGTTCGTTGTCTCACTCGAAAGCACAACCAACTCAAAGCCAGAAGAGGAGGCTCTACACATGATTCGACTAACTAAACTCACCCATCTAGTCATAAGCCGACCAGACCAGGAGTTTGCGAAAGAGGTAATCGAATTCATCTATAACTTGAAGATAGATGAAGAGGACTGTATGCATTCTAAGATTCTTCAGATCACATTTAGAGCAATCGTCCAAATACATCGATTTCTAGAGGATTCGTATATAGTTCAGAAAAATCTGAATGATGTTTTTGAGCTCTGTGATAGAGGAGAGGATCCTGCGATGTATATGTCAGGTAGAGAGCAGGAGTACTTAGATAAGATTGCTGAGAATCCTGATAAATTTGAGGCGACATTGCATAAAAGGCACTTAAAGCCACAATATCGTGTGTTGATGGATATTGTGAGCAAGAGCATCATGAGTCTTGCGAGGAGTTTTGAGCGATCAAGACTCAAGCTTCAGATTGATGGCGTAATCGAGGCCTCACCCACCACCGACTTCAACTGGCTAAAATTTTTGATTCAGACGGTGAGTGAGCAGACCAAAGTTTTGAAGAAGGTTGACGGGGCGATCTCAATAAAAGGCAAGATCCACCATGCCACCAAAATTGCTTATATTTTGGAAATGTGCAAAGAGGAGGAGGATATCTTCGCCAATTCGACCTCATTCCCTAAGTCCAAAATTCTCTTTAAGCCCATTGCTGCAAAGAAGCAGGCCATCAGGGGGAAGAGAGAAAAGAAGGTATAATCACCAGTTGCGGCTGAAAAAGAGACTCAACAAACCAGGGGGAAGGTTTTGTTGGAAGCAAAGATGGAGCAGGGTGCAAAAATAATGAAGCAGAAGAACCTTGCCCCAAAGCGCAGAAGATTGGTGGTTCTCACCGATGAAGATGGGCAAGGATTCCGGAGGAGATTCAACCTGAGGGCCAAACCGCTCAGAGTTCGCCATTGCAAGTTTTGGCTCAGGTTATCTCAAAGGCACAAGAACAGACTGAGGAGCAGGTCTTCTCTGAGGTGCTTGAGACATCTCTAAGTTCAAACAAAATTTCTCAGGAAATTTTCAAAGGAACTCAGGCCTCAGAGATCCCTACCAAAAGAAGTGGCTCGTTTGCCCGCATAAAGAGAAGAGCTAACTTCGAGTCAACTCGAGGATACGCCACCAGCCTCGTAACCCACTCAGATGCAAACCGAGGACTGATTAAGACAACCTTCGTGAGGTCTTTGAGACTCGGGAGCGCATTATTCTTGATGAGTTCCCGAGTGATCTACTTCTTGATCCTCGCCAGAAGCTTCAATCGAACCAGAGAGCCCGAGATGGAAGAAAGGGCGAGGTCAAGAAGGCGAGTAGAGGAGCAAAGGGGAACGGTTCATTCTTGACCGCTACCCCGAGCTCGCTCATCATACCCCGATCTGCAAGATGTTTTCTTGATTAAGGACAATCTGTGTTCATCCTCAATCGGACTCTTCCCGAGATGCTTGATATTGCCGCTTTTCGGGGAAGACCGGTGGAATGAGGAAATAGCCTTCCGACCGACTTCTCGGGGTTGAAGGACAAAGCTCGAGGATGAAAAACTCCGATTTTGATGAGTGGTTCGAGAGGAAGTTAATGAGAGAAAAAGCTATCAAGTTGGTGCACCAAGCGTGGAGACAAATCTCAAGATGGAGATGGGGACCAACAGGAGATGTTGAGGATCGATCTCAGATGGAAAAAGGAGACTTCTGTTGTTGATCAACCTGAAATTGGTCAACCTCAGACTGAAGCTAGCACTCTTCAGGTACCTTTTGGCACTATTAACAATTATGCCAAGGTTCTTGAAGGTTCTATCTTTAATTGAATTGTTCGATAAAAATGACCGAGGCTCGATTGGAGATCGGAGCTCGTGGATGAAGTCAAGCTTCAGGATGATCAAACAAATGACAGAAGGTGCGAGAAGGTTTTCGAGATTGATCTCACTCCTTGATGGAGAAACTTGAGAAGTTTGAGCCAATGATGATCAAGATTGCTCGGATGGAAGAAACATTAGCCAATCAAGCTCGGAAGATGGAAGGTCTTAGTCACTCTTGAGTGGGTGCTAATCCAAAACACTCGACCTCACAGATGACCTCCATGGAAGATAATTCGAATGAAAAGTTGGAGGGAGTCAAGGATGAGCTCGATCTTTGAAATGAAACGAAGCACCAGTGAGTCAATCTGCATTTCTAGAGGTGAAATTGGCAGAGAGGAATGAAGTGATGATAAAATCTCTTTGTTGAGGTAATGAGCTCAATGCTTTCATGACCAAGATGACGAGAGATGTTCAAAGAAGCACTCTCGCCGGTTTGCCCATATATACGAAGAATTTTTACGTGGCCAAGAACCATCTAAGGAAATTTTGGAAGACGAACAAGATCGATAGCGGGAGAAGTTATTTGTGTGAGCAAAGAACAATATCACATGGACACAAAGATTCTCCGGACTTCTTCCAACTTA
Organism: Stenogyne calaminthoides; assembly: GCA_037126765.1. Taxonomy (NCBI): domain Eukaryota; kingdom Viridiplantae; phylum Streptophyta; class Magnoliopsida; order Lamiales; family Lamiaceae; genus Stenogyne; species Stenogyne calaminthoides. The sequence goes on from JBBCBC010000040.1 coordinate 1,430,045, forward strand.
CGGTGCAAGAAGGGGAAAAGGAAGGTGAAGACCTCGGGAAGTTCATGGCACGACTTTGGAGAAGAAGGCTCAGAAAAGATTTGAAATGTATAACCTAGCCAAAGCCTTAAGAGAAGTCGAAGCTCTAATCGAGAAGTTGAAGTTCGCTCAGTGGAGAAGTTTATCTACACTCGAAGTTTTCGAGCAAACCATGCTTGATGTTGCAAGAGAGAAACCGAAAGTCTTAGAGCAAAGATTGGAACAAGCCAAGTCAGCTGGCGATTTGCCTATGAAGAGGAAAGTCTTGGGCGTTGTTCAAACTGTAAGCAAGCGTCATGAAAGGCTTTAAGCCAATCGAGAGAAAGTTCGATTCGGATGATGAAAAATGGAAGAATCTGAGTCTCAACCTCGTAAGAAAGTCTTCAACACGAGAGATGCTCAAGACACTCCAAATAGAACAAGCAAAAGAAAGTCGCCGCTTCGGTCTCGGGAGCGTCTGGATCGTAAAGAAGATAGACGAAGAGCGGTCGAATGAGTGAATTCGAGAAGTTGGCGCAGCAAGAGGAAAGGGACATCAAAAGCACTAAAGTGGCCCCACGTTGATAAATGGATGCCTATCAAACTCAACGATATGTGGGAAGAGGTCAAGAGAACCTTCTGGTTCAATTATGATGTTCTCAGGGAATGGAGAGGGGAAAGCTCAGATCAGAATGAAGCATTCATTGAATATCTCCTAACCTTCTATCCAAAGTATCTACAGAGCTGGATTAACCTTGCGGATGAAGGAGAGGTACAGATAGTAGCCCCTGGTCCATATTCCTATCCTCCTCCGAGACTTGGTAATAGCTTGGTAAATGAGAAGGCCATTACTCAAGAAATTGCTCGATATCTTTGGTCATTGGGTTTAACAGAAAAAATCCGGATATCATTAAGGAGAGAAATGAGCTGAAAAAGAGATTTTTCGGAATGTTCGACCTGGAGGTGCCTGCTGATGAAGTTGAGAATGAAGTAAACTGGAGAGCAGAAGACTGACGAGCCAAATCAGAAGACTGATGACTGAAGACTCAGAAGATTCTGTAATCTTTAAATTTTTGTCTTTTTGATTTTGTTGATAAACTCATTGTTATCTGTAATGGGATACCAATCATCAATGAAGATTTATCATTATGCTCAAAAGATAATATCTCATTATCTTATTTACATGTCTTTTATTTTGATATCTTTGAATGAATGTCTCGAACTGATTGTATGTTGATAAGGAGGAAATTGTTTAAGTATTTGGTAATGAACTACTTAAAGAGATTCATTACTGAAGAAATTGCTGAATGATTTAAATTGTTGGGAGACAACCAATCTTGTAATAGGATAAACTGAAACCTGAGTATAGGTTATATGTTTTTAACAAGATAGGTTTTGGCATCATCAAAAAGGGGGAAATTGTTGGGAGATAAATTTAATAAAAGATATATGATTTTGATTAGATCCCAAAACCCCGAGTATGACATGTTCGTAATGATCTTGATAGTTGAGTCGATTCGGGTTTTAGAGTATTCGGGATGTTATCGCAAAATGTATAGTCGCAGATATAGTTGAATAATAGGTTCTCAAGAACTCAAGATGTTTTCAAGAAACCAAGTTTCAAAGATGAAACCGAAGGTTTCAAGACTTCAGAGAAATCGAGATATCAAGACTCAAGAGATCTCGAGGAATCAAGACTCAAGACGAAGATTCAATTAGTATCGGTCAAGAGACTCGAGAAGACTCAAGACTCGAAGACCACTCAAGACTCGTAAGACTCAAGACGCAAGATCAAGATCGAGAATTGAAGATCAAGAATATCAAGGCAAGAATTATCAAGACTCAAGAATATATTGAATGCTCAAGATGAACTCGAATGTTCCGAGGTAATCAATATATCTATCCAAGGATGCAATCTTGAGAAGATCGCGATTCCTTAGAAAATAGATATTTGCCAAGACATTCAAATGCGCACAAAAGGAACTAAGTCGGAAGTGTTGTTAAGGTTATATCAAACTCGAGTTTGTAACCAAAAAAGAGCCAGTTGAAAGGTGTCTACCTTTAACCGGAGACAAAAGTCAAAAAAAAGAGGAAGACGACAACATGCCATCACCGATAATCGACAAATGATGTGTCACGAAAAAAGATGTCGATGTACAAAAGTTCCAGATCAAAAAAAGTGAAGACTGGCTACATGAAAGGCTATTGCCTAAAAACGTGTTAGGGAGTTTCAAACCCTAAATATAAAGTTTTTCACACACCATAAGAGGAAACTCACGGTTATCTCTCCAACGGATAGTTTTCAAGAGTGACCTTGGTGTATGCCTATAAATCTTTGGTGACCCTCTACATTGTAAGGTTACGGGAAATTTATACGCAACTCAAGAGCTCAAACTTATTCTTGCAAAAGTTAAAGCACTCGAAAAACTTAGAATTTCCCAAGTGCTTCTATATTGAAGAGAGCTCACTATACTAAGTCTAGCTTGATAAGAATTATCCAAAGCTTAGTCGAGATATCCTAACCCTTTGCATTGTGCTTCATTGTAAAGGATATCTCATCCTATTTGGAAACCAACCGAGAAACCCCAAACCCTTGAGAAGGTAGTTGGAGTGTGTTTGTTGGTAAGAAGAGTTGTAAAGAGTTAGTAAACTAAGCGGAGTAGTCAGAAAACTCTAGAGGAGAAGTTAGTAAGCTACAAGGGTAGTCTGAAAGCTTGTTTGTGTTTGAGTAAGTAAACTACGGAGGTAGTCAGAAAGCTCAAGGTCGGGTTGAGTAAGTAAACTACGTGGAGTAGTCAGAAAACTCGTACGAAGTTGAGTAAGTAAACCACGCGAGGTAGTAAAAAGCTCGAAGTGATTAGTGAATTTCTCTCGAGGATCGGAGAGAGTGGATGTAGGAGCTTGAGTCTCCGAACCACTATAATTGTTGTGTTGTTTATTGCTTTCCTTACGTGCTTTATTTGCATTGACTTGATTTTGAAAGCATACTTTTCACTGATATTCAGTTGGAATCAATCCACTGAAGTTGCATGTAATTGAATCACAACTTAATCACTAATTCATAAAGGGAAGGTTTTCAGCAAAGCTTAAAACGAGTATAAACTAAAGGGTCAACCATTCCGCACATCTGAGTAGCTAGAACAGATAGTTACCAAACTGAACTTTCTTCCGAGGGTTCAAGAAGTTAGTTATCCGATCCAAGCAACTCAGATCTCTCGATACTCGGGACTCGGTTGGGATTATCTCGAGGTATTCGAAAAGTTTTCGTAATCACATCTCAAAGAGACTTTGACTCATAGCGATCTGTGCTTCTCAGGACCTAATCTTCAGGATTATCTGACCCAAGCTGACCTCAGTAAGAAAAAGTTTTAAAAACACTGAACACGTGTATTCCCCCCCCATACACGTGTAAGACTCGTTTGCACCGGGACCAACAACCAATATACATACACCATACATACAATTAAACAAAGTCACTAACAACAATTAAACAAAGCCACACAATATATATATATATATAAACAATTAACAATATATAAACCAAGCATCAATTGTTCATCTAACAACAATTAATCCTAACAAATTAGCTAATTAATCAAACCAAACACAATTATATAAACATTTAATCCTAATATATATATACATACTAACATATATATACATATACACAATATTAATTCAATATAGATATACATATTAACATACTTTTGAGAAAAGTATTTCTTGAAAAAAGCACTTCTGTACATCCCTAATTCATTTCACTAAAACAGAACCAAGCAATCCATCCCTAATTCAATTCACTAAAACATAACTCCATTTCCTTTTCTGCAATTTTTTTTATCACATTCATACACAGAATATCAAATTCAGGCAAATATAGTCAAGAATATGTACATACATTTATATATATATTGTGTATATGTATATATATGTTAATATGTATATATATATTGAATTACCTATGGAAGGAGAAAGCTAGGCGATGGCGGCGGTAGGGGAGCTTGGCAACAAGGCGATGGCGGCGGCGGTAGGGGAGGACGCGCGGCGGATGGTTCGATTTGGGGGAGAGGGAGGAGGAGGCTAGGGCTTCGATATCAGCTGGTTCGCGATTTGGGTGTATATATATTAATTATCCGAACACTTGATTTTGGTTTGGGAATTGTCCAAACTATTCCCTTGGACAAAGCGGTTCAAAATCGTTGTCTAAACATTTGCACAAATGTTCTCAACCGCTTTAAAAAAATTAAACTTGGACAACGGTTTTGAACCGCTGTCTATTCTTTTTTTTTTTTAATTAAAACCGCTCTCCAAGTTATAGCTTGGAGAGCTGTTTGAAAAAAGGGTTGTCCAAGTGCAGCTGTGCAAGCTCAAATGTGTAGTAGTGCTACAACCTACAAATTTTTTAATCCTATAGGTCATTTTTAAACTACATATATTATAATTGTCTATAAAAACGTAAATTACTTAAGGAATTATTTGTGTTGGTAAATTTACCTACGGATATTACAAATGTGTAGACACTTTGTTTATATGTAATTTATTTGTCTACTAAAATTTAAAAAAAAATTGTAGGCAAGTTATAGACAATTCTCACTAATTAAGGACCGAATTTTATTTTTGTTGAAAAATTCCGTAGCCATTTGAAAATTTAGTAGACAATTTTTTTTTCTCTTGTAGTGCTAGATAATTTGTGATGTCATTTATTACATGTCTTATATATTAAGTGTAGTGAAACACCAATATAAAAAATTAAATTAACGAGACATATTCTTAATTTATAGTCCCACCTAGATAATTTATGATGTCAAATTTTATGCGTATCATGTATTAAACTTATAAAAGTAAAAAATACAATGTAAAACACTAAAGTAGTCTCGGACGAGCTAGTGTGCTTCGCAGGACTTGATCGGGAGCACTCCACCCACAAGAACATTAAGTCCTTTCATCACAAGGACGGAGCGATGAAGGCATGGGCACTGGGACCCCTAATATTTTTTTTAAAAAAAATTATAGGAGTTTTTTTTAATAATTACACATTTATATTTAAAATAAAATAATATTTAATTACGTATATATATTTGGACAATGTATTTTCATTAGTTTTTTTTTTTTATCAGGCAAAATGATGAATCGAACTCATGACCTCACGGCATAAGTAGTGGTGCTCTAACAGCTTGAGCTATTCAACTTCGTCATTTTCATTAGTTTATGATTATAAAGTTATCTTCGATCTTACTTGCTGCCACAATTATAGTGGAAATAATATTTTCAACAATGAAATTCACTAAAAGATCATTTCTTAAATAAATGGGAGATAAATTTTTGAATGATTGTTTGGTTATATACATTTAAAATAATATTTTTCAGAAATTTAGTAACAAAGCTATCTACACGTTTCCAAAACATGAAGAGTCAAAGATAAATGTTATAATTAATTTAGATGTATTAAATTTTAATCTTTAAATGAGTATGTAAATAAATTTAAAATTTTGATTATATATATATAAGTACATTTATGTTATTATTTTAAAATTTTATTTTCATACTTTTATATTACTATTAATTGGCCCCCTGGACGGTAACCTTGCTCTGTCACTGTCCATTATAGACTGGACCCTAAAGAAAAAATATCCCAAATGGTCCAGTAAGTTTTAACTTATCAATTTTGGTCATCTTTTTATCAATTTCAGTATTTTTCGCTGGAAAATTTTTAATTTTGGCTTGAAATATATTGTAGCATACAAAATCATACGAAAAAAATATTAAAATGACGAGTTTAGTAAGAGGAAGAGAATAATATATTTTCAATCATCTCCTCAACGTAAATTAATTAAAATTAGTCACAAAAATGAATAAAAATCGTGATTTTGAAGTTACGATTCATGGGGGAGGAGTAATCGAAACATGAAACGAATTGAGGATTTTTCTTCCTCAATAAGAGACATTTAAAATGAGTGTGGTGGAGACCGTCAATGTGATCAGAATAAAAAATTATGTCAATTTTTTTCGATCAAATTTTTTATTTTTTGGCGAAAATGACTAAAATTAAAAAATCACAAGGACCAAAATTGATAAAATAAAATTTACAAGATCATTTTGTGGACACTGACAAAATTACAAAATTATTTGTAATTTTTTCTCGAGCCTTAAAAGGACAAAAGACACTGTCGACCAACTCGGCTGGTAGTACTAAAGGCAAAATAAATTTTTAAGCCTCAATATTCAAATTACTTTGTTTACTTATATTTATATTTTGTTCTATTAAGCCTCTAAAGTTTCAAAAGAAATATTAAGACATGCATGCGATTGCGAACTTACATTTTAATTATCTTTATTTAATTAAACCCTGAAACTTTAAAATTTATTCACTAAACCCTTCTACTTTGTCATATCAGTGTTCATATTTCTCATGAGTATTTTAGTAAAAGAGAACAAATTCTAATGTACCAAAAAATTTATGTAAATATTGATATAATTAATCTCAAACAAAAAAGGTGGGAGTATGTATACTCATTATTAAAAAATAAGAACACAAGTAGTAAATGTAAAATGTACTACATAGTTATATTTATATTTGTATATATGAGCTAATTAATGAATAACCGATTCTTACAATACATAAACAAAGAGAAAAATGGTTTTTTGGTCTCATAACTTATGCACTATCCATTTTTCATCCCAAAAAAATTTAGTGTCCAATTTTAGTTCCACAACTAAATGGATTGTCCTATTTTGGTCTCATTTTTACCGAAAAATTGTAAAAAAAAAAAATGACATTTTGAGTCTCATGCAAGTCATGTGCCGGTAAAATTTAGTTGTTCTTACATTTACAGATTTTAAATTTTAGTTATATTAAATTAATTAAATTATTTACACATGTGTAGTTTAATTGATTGAAAAATGTAAAAAAATAAAAAGAAATAAATAGTCAGCGTTCACGTCATCAAGGGTAAAGAGAACCCCCAAAGTTTACCGACACGTGACTTACACGTTATCAAAACGGCATTATTCACGTTTTTTCAGCAAAAATGGGATCAAAATTGGACAATTAATTTAGTTATGGGACCAAAATTGGACAGTTAAATATTTTGGGACGAAAAAAGGACAGTAACTAAATTATGGGACCAAAAAACTTTTTTTCTCCATAAACAAACCTAGATAAACATAAATATGAATGGAAGTTTGATAAAATATATACTTTTCTACCTTAGTTTTAATTGTTTAAACGGCCGATAATTAAATCTTATACTAATATATCAAAAATAAAACTATAAAAGATTGAAGGAGTCAATTGATCGTTCAGATAGAATATATAATTTTACAAAGGGATAAAGACTTAAATAAACTAATGTTACTGAATATATGTATTATAAGTGAATTTATGAGAACCTGAGGGGGGCTGCTGCAACATGTACCCCCAGGGTCCATCATTACCAAAAATAATACCACAAAAAAACTATAGAAATGCGTTTTGCCTTTGATGCTTATGTCATTGATTAAGAAAGGCGAACTCGTCATATATATACTTGTTGCTTTTAAATTAAATATAGACAAAAAGAAATTGAGTAATACAGTCAAAAAGAAAAATGGATAAGTTGCTTAAAAATGCATATAATTTAAATCTCTCACATGAATATTTGAACAATTTTTTCTCTAAAATGAAAATTCAAGTGAAGCAGTGGTAGTATTTTCTATGGATTTCACCATACTCTATTTTACATATATATTCCACATGGAATATTAAGAACTATATAAAAAGAAAGGTAAAAATACCAAAGACTCCACGTCGTACCAACACTTTATGTGTTAATCCTTATAAACAATAATAATAGTGGTGTATAGTGAACATGATTCACATAATACATTCTCCATCGGATTTCATTCATAAATTTGAACGATTAAATACCCTCAATCTAAAATCTCGCTCTTAATGGAATGAATTTTCATCTAATATTCATGAACACCCCAATGAACATCTGATTTTTGCCTGTCCATAAGGGGGTTTATGAGACGTTAGTCAGCTCGTGAACTATTCGTGCTTAATTCAAAAGATGTTCAAAATTGATTCAGAGTTAATTATATCGGACGCTGCCTATTCGAGTAGTTCTCAAGTTTGAGCTTCGTAATAATAGGCTCTCCATGAGTTATTCAAAAAATTACAAGCTCATATCATTTTACCAATTTTATGCAACAACAAATATGATTTAAGGCCAGTGACTTATCGATTTGAGCTCGAGGATTTCGAGTTTTTAACCAAATCAAAGCTCAAATTTAATCGAAATCGAGTAAAATTTCAAACTTCGAATGTCTTAATCAAATAGAGTTCGAGTTTGACACTACTCAACTCGATTCGATACACCCTGGCCAACTACATCTAGAGGAGTGTTTTCAAACTCAAATATAGGGAGAAAATCACTTATTTATAAAATTATTCTCCCTCACAGATTTATCGTTTGCAAACACTCCCGGAATGTATTGGTTACCACTCGAATCTTCTAGTAACGTGTCAAGTAGACCAAAAAAAAAAAGAGAATTACTTAGGTTGTGCTTGGATGGGATTTTTTTTTCCATTTCCTTTTTCAATTTCCATTTTTTTTGAAAAAAAATCTCCTATTCGTTGAAAATTATTCGTCTGTCTTCAAAATTTTCTTAAAACTTGAACAGTGTAATGTTGAAAAAAATTTTGGAAAAGTAAATTTTGTTTTTACTCCCAACATTAATGATGGGACATATAAATATACACTCATTTTCTTTTTCTTTAAATAGACTCACATACACAATATATACATATAAAATATACACAACATTTTTTATCATCATAATTCCCACCACACGTTTCCCCTCATCCCAATGTTCCCCACTTTTTCCTCATCTCCATCTTCTCCACTTTTCTCATCTTCCCCTTCTCTTTCTTCACCAAAGCCTTCAACAGCACAACAAAAACTAAACTAAAACAAAAAATTTAAGGCAAAATGAATACTTGCGGAGTTCATGTGCCCCAATTCTGAAGAAAGGGCCAAACATGACATGGTTCTTAATCAATACAAAATTTAGAACAAATTGTTCAATTACGTTATGTTCTATTTTATTAAAATTGCGTAATAATTTATTAATCTTGTCTAAATAATTTAAATAGATTAATATTATTAAATCTATACATATTTAATAATGTGGGACACTTGCATGAGTCCATCTCACGGTGAGATGGAGTATAAGTTGGGCGTTGACGCTTTAACACTTTGGTAGAGATGGGTGTTACTTGTGCAAAAGGGTTGTAACCGTCTCATGTATAAGACCGTCTCATATGAATTTTTGTCAAAATATTTAATTTATTATTATAAATGATCTTTTGATTTATTAATAAAAAGTAGTGTTTCTTTTAGTCTCATTCTTATTTACACATTTATCGGGTGTTAATATATGAATTATTTGTTATTATAAAAAGGAATAGAATTGCTTTTTAAAATGGATTAAAAGATAAAATAATGATATTTGTATAAAATAATAGAGAGAAAAGTTGACTTTGGTGTGAATAAATTAATGACAGATCTTAAGACATAATATTCAGATGTTTGAGGAATATATATATATATATATATATATATATATATAATTATTTTATAACTCATTTATAAAAGATAAAAATGTGTATATAAGACAGTCTCGTACATGAGACTGAGATATAATTAACACAAAATAAAATTCATCTCTTTAAAATAGTTAAAACACCATGTCTAAGTTATGTTTCGTCTCACCCTGAGATTGCACAAGTATGTCTCTTTATAAAAATGTTCAATTAAACTTGAGACGAAGCTTTTTGGTAAAAGATCAAATAAAAAACGGAACCTACAGAATAAAAAAATTAAAATAATATTTTTATATATTTTTTAAAAAAAATAATAAAAAGGATAAACTAAATAATTTTAACATATATTATTAAATATATTTAAAATAAAAAATAATTAAAATAATATAAATTAAATTTCATCATACCAACTATTTAAAATAAAAACAAAAAAAAAATTACATTCAATCACACTTTTATTTTCAACAAATATGTCACATCAACTATAATCATTACAGTTTTTTCACATCCAACCGCACTCTCATTTTTTACAACTATTCATCCAAAAAAATAAATTTCATGAAAATGAAAAATGAAAAAGGAGATGGACAAGCAAGCACAACCTCAGCCTTCAGCTTATAGGAAGAAATTGGCCTGACAAGAAATCAGTTTGTTCGCGGTACACAATATTTTTAATCTTAGTTTGATTAAAATTTTCATAAATTATTTAAATTCATACATTCATGATAATTAATTACATATATTACCGATCAAAAAAATTAATTACATGTATTAAAGAGTGAAAACATCGAACTTATATGTTTCTTCTGGATATGGTGTGGACTTTTGACTTTTGTTGCTCGTGGAGAATTTACATGCATGTCAAGGCCTACAAATATAGACTTTTGATAGTTATTTATTAATTATTGTTGGATATATATTAACAAATCATGCATTCAAGTGTAGATGCCTGGAAAATAAGGTGTAATTCCAGGGTAATAAGAAAAAAGTACATAAAGCAATGTCAATATCACTTTCGCAATTAGGTATATAAAAATATTTTTTTTATCCTTTTCTCTTTAATCGCAAAGTGTAGAAAGATTTTCCATGCAAATATGGAGACCTTTTTCTTTGCTTTTATTTATTAAAGTCCAGCTTGCTAATGCTAGCTAGAGACTTGGTTGGTATTATTTATTTTTCTACCAAAAAGAAAGAGAATGGCCTTGTACATATACTTCAAAATTAAATTCTAAGGGAAAAATGATCTTTTAATCCTGTAAATTAGACCTATTTTCATCATGGTTCTATTAACTTTTGATTTTTTTATCTAAGTTCTATAACTTTGTAAAATTCAATTTTTTGGTCTTATGACTTACTATCAAAGATAGTTTTCCAAATAATTCTAATGTTGAATTTTTTTTTTTAATTAAAATCAATTACATCTTAACCAAAATATCACGATAATTTGAATGGCTTTGTCGCCATTACCTTCTTTTTGCCATCGATATCCACCTTCACATTCTGTATGTTAATTCCTCCCTGTACGACTCTCAGGCCCAAATGCCATAGTCACCATTCTATCACTAACAGTGATTCAAAATCCCCTGACAAATACATAAATCGATTAAACCATATCAGATTAACGTGAATCTCAGGACCACTGCATCTCTTTAAACTAACAGTTATTAAAACGAACAGCAAGACACGAAACAAATAAACAAAATCACAAGATAAGAGTTTTGGGAGTACTTTCAATCTACCTCTATTAAGAAAAATCAGGAATAAATTGAAGAAAAAAATATTATTTGCATGAGAAGTGCGGTTTCACTTGTTTTACATTGTTGTTTTCTTTTACAAAGAAATAGGATTTTCAGTTGCAAAACAATTGACTCAAACAATTGCCATTAAACAAAATTCACTGCACTAACAACTTTAAGCTTAAAAAAATTCAATTCATTAAACTAGAATATCAACGTGGCAATTGTTGGGATCCAGATTTGCGTCGTCTGTGTTTGCGTCGTTTGTGTTTGCATCAGGAACTGTTCGCATATTAGGGATTGTGAAATTGGGACGTCTGTGTTTCCGGCCTTTAAATTATCGTCATATTTTGATCCATGTGTAATTGATTTTAATAAATAAATAAAAAATTCATATCAAAATTATCGGCAAAGTATAGTGTGAACAAGTTTTACGGTTAAATTGGTTAAGGAGTGTGACTTATATTACTAAAGTGTGTGACTTTTTACTCTAAAGTGTGTGACTTTTTACTATAAAGAGTATTACTCATAAAAGTGAAGGGTGTGACTTATATTATAGTAAAGAGTGTCGTAGTGATAACTGAAACGTGTGACTTATATTACTAAAGGGTGTGACTTATATTATTAAAGTGTATGTCTGAAAAAAAAAAAAACAGTTTCACGATGAACAAGTTTCACAGTATACCAACTCAACTTATCTGGAAGACTACTTTTGATAGCAGGTCATAGGATCAAAAAGTTGAATTTTACAAAATTATAGGACTAAGATCAAAAACTCAAAATTACTATGACCAAAATCAAAATATGTCGAACCTAAGTGACAAAATTTTCCCAAAAAAATTACGTTGTGTGTTGGGAAATAAACATGGAATTTATTGGAATATGATACATGACAGATGAGGCTGACAAGGAAAAACCAAATATAGGCATTGCCGGCAATGCACCACTAATTTAGATCGATTGGGTTTCATGTGCATCCAGATGCACCGTGCACTTATAGTACATTTTAGAACTATGCAACTTGTTATACTGAAAGATACAACTTGTTTACACTGAACCGTGCAACTAATTTTCCATATTAATAGATACATGATTAAGTGTAAATAAGTTGCATATTTCAGTATAATAAGTTGAATGGTTCTAAAATGCAGTATAAGTACACGATGCACCTGAATGCATACAAGACTTAACCTTTGAATCCATTAATTACCAGCTAATGCAGCATTTTGTTTCTATTAAAACAAGAACAGGAAAAGGAACAAAGGAGGCTAGCTTTTACTTACTGAAATAAGAAGCTCCGTCTCTTCCAGTTCTTCGTGCACTTCTGAGAAATCAAGATCATCAACAATGGGAAAATCACTGAGTTCTCGACTACTCGATCATGATGAAGCTAACCGGCTTCCTAAAATTCAAAACACTACAAAATGTTGTTCTTGTAAGACCAATCTTGGTTTATTCTTACTTGCTTTCACCCTTTTCTGTTACCATTTTTTGGGGCAGAGCTAGATCAATAGTTTTAACATTAGTATTTTTCTTTACTTGTTTCCCGTCTTTGGCCTTCTCCGGTGACCGGAAAATGATAAAAAGGTTTCTGGATAAAGAGGCGCAAAAGCTTACCAGAATATGTATTTTGGTTTGGAAAAAACAAATTTTCCTGAGAGATCTCAGGCTATTTAAATCTAGATCATTATACATAGATTAGATTTTGAAATAAAGGGAAACCAGCAAAATAAAGGACAAATATAGATCTGTATATTATGAGGAATCGAAATAAATAATGTTAGATACAACTCGTTATTTTTTGATTTACAACTATAGAACACCTCTATATATAAGCACACAATCAGCACTGGATTTAGTCCAACATGCATTTATAACCTTATTTTTCTGCACACTCTAAGTCTTCCTGCTATCTTCTATCATACTCCAGGAAGCTTCCACACTGTAAGTGTTCATCACACATTATCAAGAAACAGGGCAAAACGACAAGTGCTAAACAATAAACGAACTTACTATGCTTGAGAATATAAACAGCAATGCTAAAGTCTAACACAACTTTCTTAAGCACTACAAAAGCTGAAGACTTACACGTCTAACTCGTTGCTGATATATTGGTCTTGGAGTGGGACGAAGCACTCGAGGTGTTGCTTTTAGTTTGAGAAGTGGAGGAGGAATCAGTGAAGAAAACTATGTGTTCTTGATTCTCAACAAACACTTGGAGCGAACGAGGCATTGGAGGCAAATTCACATCCATAAGGCCTTCAAGAATCTGAACCACAAGGCCCATTGATGGCCTAATGTTCTCATCATCCTGAATGCACCAACAAGCAATTTTACATATCTTCATTACCTCTTCCAAGTCAGCATTTCTCTCCAACACAGGATCTAAAATACCAAGTATGTCCCCTCCGTTGATCGTCACATCAGCAGCCAATGAAGGGAAAAATTTGACCTGTCCATCTTCAGAATTCTCAGAGTTTCTCCTTCCAGATACAAACTCAAAAAGCATCATCCCGTAACTGTAAACATCTGCTTTCGCTGTTATGGCAACTCCTGATATCCACTCTGGTGCAAGATAACCTCGTGTTCCTCTCATTGTGGTAAGAACTCGACTAAAGTCACGCCCCACGAGCTTCGCCAGCCCAAAGTCCGCTACTTTGGGGCAGAATTCAGCGTCTAGTAATATATTTTCGGGTTTTATATCACAATGGATGATGCAATCCCTACATTTTTCGTGGAGATAAGATAAACCTCTAGCTATTCCTAATGCAATTTCGTATCTTGTTTTCCACTCCAAATACTTGGACTCATTCGAATGAAAAAGATGCGAATCTACAGAACCATTTACCATGTATTCATAAACGAGCAACTTCTTATTACCTTCAGAGCAAAACCCACGAAGCCTTACGAGATTCACGTGCTGAATTGTGCCAATTGTGCTCACTTCTGTTCTGAATTGCTTCTCTCCTTGCGTGATGCTTTCAAGCTTCTTAACAGCAATGGCTGTTGAATCAGGTAAAGTCCCTTTGAAAACAGACCCAAATCCTCCACCTCCCAACTTATCTGAGAAATTCTTGGTTGCGTTTTGTAAATCCTTGTAACAAAACGCCACCAAAGAACCTTCAACCACTGTAGAACGTCCAGCTGCTCGTCTTTTCCTTCTCCAGATTACTGCCATGATGATAGCAACCAGGACTACTAAAGCAACAACAGAACCCAAAATAGCACCAAGAGTAACCCCCTTATTACTCTTCCCACCAGAGAACACAGAAGAAGAGGCAGAAAGCCTAACGTACACCGTTCTTCCATTACCATCTCCATCATTCAACTTTTGAAGATTCAACAGGGCCCCATTCCAAACCGAACATTCATTTCCATCATAAGCATAAGCTGAGCAAGAGCAATTACTCAAGCAGCTAGATTCACACTCTCCTGAGCTCCCAGCTGTCAATCGTTCAGGATTCGGAGGTAATGTGACATTGGAGACTGTAAGAAACTTATCCCTTCTCCTATTCGAGCTAGTACCGTTATTCTCACACTGCAAACTCATATCCCTCACACAACCACCCGAATAATCCTTCAAATTCCAATCACTTTCAGATTTCACCTTAAAATCCTGCAAGCAACTACAGAATGGCAACGCATTTTGACAGGTACTAAACGACCCACAATACGCATAAACCTCACATTGCTGCCTGGGCTGAGACCAGAACAAGTTCCAATCCTTATTATCCCATGACAACTGCTTAATCTGCCCCGAAACATCCATGACAAATCTTGAAACACCAGACGGATCATAGAGCGAATAAGTGAAATAACTCTCATTTTCGTTATTTACATAGCTAAAATTGTAGATATAATTCAACCTCATTTCAGGTACAAGGCTAAAAATATGACCATTCCATGAACCACTAGTCCAATATTGCTCACTCCCATTCCATCTTATGATATACTGACTCCCATTCGGATCGAGCTCGAGAGCAAACAAACCAGGTGCTGGATCATCTTCGTTTATCCAAGAAGTCAAACGTTGCTTTGTACGAGTTCTTTTGTTATAAGAAATTTTACCCCCAGGCAACCATGTATGCGCTGGATAATCAAAGCTTTCCCATAAGGGTTTATTCATACTCGAATTTAAACCCAACCCATCCCTCAAAACCAAATTCCCATCATCTAGAAGCTCAGCAACTAAATCAGAACTATTCGAATTCGTTGAATTAACATTAGCGGACCAAATTGTGGACTTCGAATCATTCAACAGCACTAAATTACCCTCCGAAATCATGAATTGGGCAGAATTTTTATCTAAAACAGGGGTTTCTCTGTTTGCGACCCAAACTACGGTGCGAGGTGTGACTTTTTTGTACCATATGCCTATGTAGTGTTTGGAAGACTTACCGGGGGAGAAAAATCCGAGCTCGAAGTTTCCGCCGGTAGATACGATGGTTTGATCGCCGGAAAGAGTTCGGTTTCCGGAGATGGTGGCGGCTGCGAGCGAAGAAAAGGCGTTGATGGATAAACATAGGAATATCAGGCTAATCGTGGTGCAATAATGGCTTCTGAGGTCCATGACTGTACGGATGAAGATGAGAGAAGAGGGAATTTAGGTCATTTGTGAGAAAAATTATCTGTAAAATTGCAAATGTGTGCTAGCTAGCAACACAGCCAACTGTATGTTCTGCATTTAATTCAACGAAACAAAAAATCTCTTTTTGAGGGATGATCTTATCTGAATTGACTATTATACCCTTTAGCCCAACTCTGAAATATCGAATAGAGTATTACTACTTTGTGGACCTACTTCCTCTTTTATTTCACCGTATTCATATAGAGAGTTTATGGTAAATTCGGGCGCAAAATTTAATTTTTTTTTATTGTAATTGATTGCTTAAAAAAAAGACAGATAATTTGCGATGAATCATGAAATGAGACATATAGAAAACTATTGTAATTGATTGCTTAAAAAAAAGACAGATTGTGCGATGAATCATGAAATGAACATATTCTCTTTTATTTCTTAATGTCTTTTGGGCAGAATAAATACATATAAATATTAGGGTGCCACGAATGCTCACAAGTCACAAGTGTTATTACCGTTTTAAGGATATTATGGTCATTGCAAAATACTAGGATTGAGGTAACGCGTGAAGCGGGTGGCATAGATTGAAATTTGAATATTATAATTATTGAAAACACGGGCAATATTAGTATTTGTAATTGACGTCCACTAATAAATCATAATTCGCACCTAATTTATAATGCACTCATATTTGTCTCATTTGTTGAACAAGTCCAACACACTCGGACAATGGAAAATTGAAAATTCGAACAATCTTAATCACCTATTGTCTTCATAATTGAAATAAAATATTGTTTGACCTATATATTAAGAACAATAACTCCGAATAGCAGAGGTATAAATACTTTTGTGACTGTATTAGTTAATTAATCAAAATATTCTTTCAAAAGCAGCGTTTTCGTGAGGCAGCGCCATGAGAAAAAACGATCGTAATTTAGGCATGACGACTTTTAACATTTTTTGGAATGAGTGGATGTTGATTTGGCTAGTTTATGTCTCGTCTCATATGAGATTTTGTCATATTTCTTTAACGGTGGTTCAAGATTTTTTATATTTCTCACTTTATATTTTCTCTATTGTATAAAATATGATAATGTGGGCGTTATAGATAGATTTATCTATTAAATATTTTTAACACATGAAATTATATATTTCATAGTTACCTTATCACGTGCAAATGTTTATAAGTCTAATAAAATACATGCGCATTAGTAAACTTAATTGCATTGAAATATGTATATTAATATGTTGATCTTAGTTCGTGGACAAATTTATCATTTTATATTTTATAATGGTGTTTCTGACATATTTAACCACTATATCATTATTCGAGAGAATAGTATAACAAACAACAATGCGTATATTTAAGTAAAAATTATTGGCTGCAATCGTGATCAACAACTTCTAAAATTAGTTATTTTACAAAACTGTGAGAAGGATTTTATGAAAATAAGTGATTTTAAAAAATAATTCTATCCAAGCACAAACTATGAATATGATAATATCTTTTTGACATACCCGTTGGTTACACTAAAGTTCACTTTTGCAAGATTTCAATTATCCCTTTATTTCTCCTTGTTATTGGGATAATTATTATTTTAAGACACTGGCTTATGGAGAGTTCAATTTTTCTTTTTTGAAAATTTAGGACTGTAAGTTTCAAGTTTGATCAATTATGAGAAACATTGTGCACAGGAGGGAGGGTGCTGTACAGAACCAGATCTGAATCCTACATTTATTCGGTTGAAAGAAAAGAATCACGTCACGAGTGCAATCTAGTTACAGGCTGGGCCAATTTGTCAACTCAGATTATTAAAGATGGAAAAAATATTTAAAGACTTTAAAAAATAATTTAAAATGTTAAATTTACAATAGCAAAGATTTTCTTAAAAAAATATAAATATAAAAAATCTTAATTAATCAATTTTTCATCTTGCAACCCAGCCCCACTAATGACAGAGCCAATATAATCTTGTTATTTTTAGTGAAATTCATTTGTCAAAGAAAATTTAGGAAACTGATAAAAACGGAAAATGCATTTAGAAATAACCATTAGAAAGGACTGAACCCAAGTCTACGTAAAGGGTGGAAAATTCACTCGCCTCATCCACCAGAGCAACATCAGTTATTACCAATGTTTTTAAATTCGGACCGGTCATCAAACTGGATGATAAGTTGGGTCATTGGATCACTGATTCGATCGGTTAAACCGTTGTTAAAAAACCGAATGAATCGAACACCAATATTATATATATATAGTGATATAAAATAAAATATAATTATTTAATATGGTGGTGATTAAAAACTTGTTTTGGCCCAAAAGTGTTTTTACTACTTATTCATAAGCTTATTTGGGCCAAGACAATATCATTGGCCCAGCCTTGATATAGAAACCCTACACAACTTTGACAATGTCGCTTTTCTTTTAATTCTTCACCTGCGTTGTCTTCTTCAATGCACCCCTCGAAGACTTCCAAAGTTCCAGTCCAGATTCTACTCTCTCCACTCCGTTTTGTTCTCCCTCGTTCCCTCTTATAATGAAAAGCAAGACTCCTATCAATTTGAAGAAAGAAACCAAAAAAGCTCAAGGATCAATCAAAGCTCATTCAAGATGTTGTTCCCATCCACCGATCAATAAAACTTCAATAATGTAATTTTAGAGTTATGGTATTGGTGGTAGCAAAATTGTGGTCACAACTCGCAATCAGGCTGTTGCGAATCTGATGGGCCCGTGTGCCTCTTATTCTTGTTGGAGTATATTCTGACAACTTGTTTTTCCAAATGGAGGAGAAGAAGATCATCCAATCTTAACCAACCCATAGAGATGAGAGAGAGTGGCAAAATGTGTTGAGTAGTGAGATTTGGGACTTAGGAGATAGCAGTATCCTCTCAGCTCTTAGATTAACTTTCAATCATCTTCCTTAAAATCAAAAGCGATGCTTTTTGTTTTGCTCTGTTTACCCCAAAAACTATGACATAAACAGAGAGAAACTGATCAACCAATGGATTGCACAAGGCTTGATTCCATCATGGAGGATATTGCTAATGACTATTTCAATGATTTAGTGTGGATGTCACTCTTTGAAGCTGCCAATCTTTATTGTTGGAAATGAACAAAGTCTCGGCCAGCTGTGGAAGCTCCACCTGAGAGGTGAGCTGAAGATCAAGCACTTGGAGAATACTAGATATGAATACAACTGCTTACCGAACAAGCAACTACGTACACTGTCATTGTCTTGGAGAATACTAAATATGAAGGGAAAGTGGACCGTAATGCTTCACGACTTTGTGTCACAGGAAATCATAGTGATAAAGTAATGGACCTGTTTCATAGCCTTTCTCTCAAGCTCAATCGTGATTTATTAGGCATTAGAAATTTCAACCTCAGGGTGTTGAAAATATATGGGTACACAGCAAATGAGTTCCCAAAGGAAATTTCTTGTTATATGCTCTCAACTCTGAGAAAGCTAGTTCTTGTGAACTGCAGGAGTGAAACTCTTCCCACACTTGGGACTCTTATATTTCTCAAGTATTTACAAATGCAGGGAATGGATGAAGTGATGAAAATCCCAGATGAATTCTATGGTATAGGCACAACAAAACCATTTTCATCACTAAGTGAACTAATCATCGAAGACTTCCCCAATTTGAAATCATGGGAAAATGCAGATTCCCTAGAAGAAGCATTCCCTTACCTGCAAAAATTGTTAGACATCAAATGTCCAAAGCTAACTTTTATGCCTAGGTTCCATCACTTCAACATTTGGAGATGCATACATGCAATGATTTGTGGTTAAGGTCAGCGTCTAAAGCAAATTCATTATCCACTCTTTTTATACATGATTTCACAGAAGCTTATGTCATACCGAAACACCTATTTTTAAACAATTCACCTCTCAAATCATTCAAGATCAGCTCTTGCCCAAAACTTGTTTCACTTCCTCCAAGCATAGGCACCCTTACTGCCTTAGAGTCGGCTATCAATTAGTCACTGTGAGGAACTCAAAAGTTTGCCAAGGGAAATGGTCAGCCTAACCTCCCTAGAAACCTTGGAAATCATTCAGTGCTCCACTCTAATCTCGTTGCCTGATGAGATCATGCAAGGATTAGTCCATTGAGAATTGTTCAAGCTTAAACTCTTTGCCACATACCATGCAAACTCTTGCTGCACTTGAACATCTGACAGTGATGTATTGTCCTAATCTCGTACATCTACATGATGCAATGCAAGAGTTTCGGACTCTTCGAAGTTTCAACATTCTTAGCTGTGCAAGCTTCAAATCTCTCCCCAGAGGGTTGGAACATGCGTCGTCATTGCTCAATCTGGAAATCCATGGTTGTCCTGAACTCCAAGAACTCCCTGATTGGATTGGAAACATCGGTTCACTTCGATCCCTAACAATTTCCGAGTGTGAGAAGATCAAGTTGTTACCAGATGGGCTGCAACGTCTTAAAGAGCTCCAGCACCTTTCAATTATAGATTGCCCTGATCTTCAAGTCAGATGCCGTACGGGCACAGGGGAGGATTGGGATAAAATATCCGACGTTCCTTTCATACGAGTGGGAACTTCACAACTGGGTGATCCCTCTACATCCACCTCCTCGTCAATTTGAAGTCAAATGTAACTTCTGATGGCCGATTTATTTTCAGTCAGAAAAACGTTCATCACTTATTGTTTTTCTTCATGATTCTGTTCTAAGTTACTTTTTGGCTATTGCAGCTTCATACATCGGGCACATGTGACTTTTCAACATGTCGTAATTGTAAACCAATATGCATCCAGGCGTACCTCGAGTGATAGAAAAGGTGAGTGTGAGAGTGCATCCCAACGGAGCTGACATTTTCTATAATTACTTCGTATAGGCTCGATTAAAATAAGATTTTGCATATCAATTTTCTTGTATTGTAGGTTGCCATGTTTCCTCTTTCATGTTGATCACCTTAGCCTCATCTAATAATGTGTATATGTCGTGTATTTGTTATTATTTCAGCTCAGTATTCGTACTCTTTTGATGGATTACACAATAAACTCACTCCGAGAAACCCTTGTCTGAAATTACACTAAGCTGCTTCGCCCACTGCCAAACGATACATCCATTATATAGGACATTCTTTCCTCAATGTTTAAAAAGAGATCATGAGTTAATTGTTTTTGTAGATAATAAATGCTTAACTAGATTAACTTGCTAGTTTACAGTGCTTTTTTCCACCAACAAATACTGAAACAGTACGCGTGAAACTTTTATTAAATAAGTCATAAGCTAATTATATTGGACCGTTCTACTTGTATATTTTTTCGCAAAGGTCAAACTTGTGTATGAGGGATGGATATTTCTTGTCTTGAGATTAGTCTCAATATTATGTCAAATGTTATTGTGCGTCAAAATACATCCTGACATAGCTCGAGTCAGTGAGAATGCAATTAACCAGTAAGCCCTTGATTATCGAAAAAGTTCTGATTAGTGGTTTGTTTTTTGTTGCACTAGCATTGTTTGTATTTTACTTTATTTTAAGATTTGTATATTTATTTTACTGTGTTGTAGGATGCTATATTTCCTGTATCATATGTTGGACCTCCTTTGCCTCATCTATGTTCGTTGTGTGCATGTTGTTATTTCCAGCTTTTTGTGTATCACTTTTTTTGATGGGAGAAATCGTCATCTGGAATTACGTTAATCTGATTATGTTTTTCCTACTCAAACTTGGGTCTCTTTTATAGTTATATTTGTGTCTATTTGTAATATTGTTATCTATAGTGGGTTAGATCTAACAATGTATATTCGTGCTTGATTATTGAATGTGAATTCAGAACCTCATATGGTCATTATTCACTAAAAAACTTTATTTTTTAATCAACGGATTTTAGCAACAAGACAATAATCGGTTAGTAAATACCAACAGAATTGTGATGGAATAGACCTCGTCAAAATACCGACTATTCACCGACGGATTGCCATTTGATTTTTCCAATAAAATCAAATCCATCAATAATTTGTTGATATGTGAAAAATATTACCCTCCGTCCACCAATCTTATGCATAGTTGACTTTTATACGTGCTTTTGCGATGAATTTTGTATTAGTAATTGAAATAATAAAATGACTTTTAATAAAATATAATTTAACATGGCACTTTATAACTTTAAAAGGATGTGTGTTGATTTATGTTAATTTGTATTATATTTTACGTTTTATGTATGAGATTGTTTCATACAAGTTTTTTTATAAGCTAAATATTGTATCTATCCATGTGCATCGTGCACCCGTTGTGCATTTTAGAACCATGCAACTTGTTATACTAAAAGATGCAACTTGTTTATACTGAACCGTGCAACTATTAATATAGAAAAATAGTTGCACGATTTAGTGTAAACAATTGCATCTTTTAATATAACAAATTGCATGATTTTAAAATGCATTATGGGCGCACAGTGCACCTAGATGCACATGAGACTCACTCTTTTGTCTGATATTATATGTTTTCAAGTTCTAAATTGTCTATATCTTGTTTATGTTACTTATATTTTAGGATTTGTTTTATATTTTCAATTGTATTGTCTAATTTTTTTTTTCTTCAATACACCTATAGTGCATACCCTGTTTGAAATTTCTGAATCCGTCACTTACTCAATATGATTCTTATGAATTTTGCCTCGAGTAACCCCCAAAAACCCAGGTCTTATAAGAACTGATCCCAAAACAAAGCTTAATTCGTCACGATCCAAGTGAGTTGCATAGAAATTTATAATTTATTTCCTATTATGTATCAATTTTACAATTAAAGGGCATGAGTTGGTTCTACTCATCTCAAGCTTCAAAACGGTACAAGTTTTTGCCGCCTATTGTACGTCGGCTTATGTGTGTACTATATATATATATCCCAATTATTTTATTTTATTTTTTTTATCGGACAAAGTTAGTTGTTATTAGTTAGTATACCAAGCACCCAAATACTCAATGGAATCGTCAATCCACCTTATAACTCCCATTTATAACTCCAATTCATTTTCAGAGGAAATCAAACATGGATCTCCCACTCAAATGAGGAGTCCACTGATCAGGTGGGCTAAGCCACCTAATTAAAATAAATGGAGAAATAGCCAATTATTTTATTACTATAATCTACCATATAAGGTATGACGTACATTACTAAAAGTGTGGCGCATGGCTTAATAGGCTCGGGTCAATTTGGTTCGTGGACTAATGTCGTTCTAAATTTTTTTATAAATATTTTTTATTTTTATTAGAAATTATACTTTGTATTTTATGAAATTGTGTTCTTGTTAAAAGATTTAATCTATTTTGATATTAATTTGAAGAGCATTTGAAATTCTTTTTAAAATCATTTGCTTTGATTCAACCCAAATCTTTATGCATTGAGAAAAATGTTAACTTGCTCTCAACTTTTTATATTATTCAGGAATTTAAATTTCTATAATAAATATTTCCAATATTTAACTTTGAATTATCTTAATATGTATATGGATTCTAGGTGAGTTAGTATTTTTATACTAAATTTTATCTAAAAAAAATTAAATTTAGCTCATATATTTTTTTAATAAAAAAATAAAAAATTTGGTGTTGTGCTGGGTTGGCCCATTAGTACAAGTAAGACTGTGTTGGGCTACATTTTTACAGGCTCAATGAGAGGTTTGGCCAACCCGACCCAACTTAAAGAACATCAATTAGTCTGATGGGCTAGGCTAGTCTATGTCGGTCAGCCCGTATTGTCAACTCTAGTGAAAGAGTATGATTTGTATTATAAAAATGTATTGATTGTGATAAATGGAGGGTCAAATCCATATATATGAAATCATTTTTACGGTGAACATGTTTCACAGGAGACCCTACTCGCAACTCATTTTTCATACCTTGTTTCGAAAATAAAAATGGCTCACAAATCAAGTGCTACATCGAAATGAAAAAAAAAAAAAAAATCATGAAATATATTAAAAAAATAATTATTTTTACTTCATTTAACACAAAATAAAATACATTTTATATTAAAAATAATTTAAAACTTATCGTGTTAATGAATTAATTAAATTTGAAAATTAATATTACCCTCTTTACTAAATTTATTGTCTTAATTAAAAATATAACCGTATTAAATTAAGTTTGACTTATCGTGTTAATGAATTAATTAAATTTGAAAATTAATATTACCCTCTTTACTAAAATTATTGTCTTAATTAAAAATATAACCGTATTAAATTAAGTTTGACTTATCGTGTTAATGAATTAATTAAATTTGAAAATTAATATTACCCTCTTTACTAAAATTATTATCGAAAACTAATTTCCTGATTTTGACTTTAACTATATTTTTTTTTTTTGAAAGCCAAGAGGCTTAGTTAATCCCATTGCACAAACAATTATTCACCTGGAGTTCAGCCACAAACATCGATGGATCAACCCAAACATGAGGGCTCTCATACAAGCGAGAGGCCGAGCAAATGCGTGAGCCAAAGCATTGGCTTCCCGCTTAACAAAACATACCAACAAATCCGATTTATTATAAATGAAATTCTTGCAACTAACATAGTCTCCAAACGTCGAGTCTAACACTAAAGAAGAGGAAATAGCATCAACCTCTTGGAGAATTATTTACCGGATCTATTCGGGATGAATATTTAAATACAAATTTAATTCTAACAATTATTACTAGCATGAATTAACCCATATTAATTCAAATAATAATTTCAACAACAAATCATGCATATAAACAATTCACGTAAATCCTACGCATGCTGAATTACTACGAGTTTACGTGAACGTACCTCTTGGAATGACAATGGACTTGTCGATGAAAACACACCAAAAAAACCTTCTCATGTATTCCCTAGTCCTTGCTCGACAATCCGGTGGAAGGATACTCGCGAACAACTAACAAAAGGAAAAAATAAACTTTGTTGCACCACTTTTGTGGATTTACTAATTTTTCCAGCACATGGAATTGCACTTGGGAATGAAAGAATCATCCCCTATTTATAGATGGATGATGGGTGATTTTTGGGATAGAAAAACAATGTGGGAAAATCTATTCTTGATCTCCAAGAAATCTTGAATATATCTCCTATATTCTTTTTCTCATAATTAAAATATTCCACAAAAATCTCACCTCATCATATTATGGTATTTTTGAAAAAGAGGGACTAAGAATCCAAGATTTGGATCTTCTTGAATTTATGAGATATTCTTGTATTTCAAGAAATACATATCTTCCATAATATATTTTCAAGAAAATCAAGAAAATCTTTATTTCCTATTTTTCTTCAAAATTTTCGAAACCTCTTATATGAACAACCAAGTGGAAGATTTCTTGAATTTAATGAGATAATCTTGTATTCCAAGAATACATATCTTCATTCCATAACAAAATTCAAAGAAAATCTTTCTCCCCTTTTATCCATAATTTTTGAAAAATACAAGGAAAAATAGGCAACAAATTTATTTTATTTTTAAACACATTATTCAATTATTGGACTTTATCTTGGGCTACTTGGGGGGGCCTTTAGGATAATTAAGATTGGACCTTCCAATGGACCTTGAATTATCAATATTGAGCCACAATATTATTCAAGCCCATAAATATTAATTAATCCCACTACATAATTAATATTGCACTATTCATCTTAACCCATATTACAGTTAATATGGCTCCCGGTTATTATTTCTCGTGTTTAAGATTATCTAGCTCATTAATTAATTCAAGCCCTTTGAAATAGTTTTCCATTAATTAATATCTTTTATCATTAGTAAAACGGTTCAACATTATTATTCATACAAAAAACTAGTTCCACTTGCAAGATTTGGTATGATAAACCTTATGAACCTCCCAAAGGGGCAAATCAAACAAGCGTCTTTGCACACGATTCTCCAGATTAAATCTTAGCAATCGTGATGTGACCAATAATATTGCCCAAGATATAGGGTATTGAATCTCACCGATTCTCTTCCCATAATAAGTCAAAACAATAGTTACTAACCACACGCAATCCTATTTAAGGGAATAAGATTAAGAAATAACTAACCAATCGGAGGTCTAATTCTTCCTAGTTAGGTTCAAGAATTTATCCTCATGTAGGTCATCTTCAATGCATCGGTCATGACTAAAGTGTAATCTCTTGGTCAAGACAAACCAATCTGAGCCTTACACTACAACCTTTCACGATGGATTGTTCATTTCCATCTAGGTCGTGAATGGTGTCTTTTTAGTTACAAGGAACCGTTAATTTAATCTTCGTGATCTTGGTATCACTAAATTAACTACAAATGTAACACGTCTTATTTAATGAAACAGTTATGCAATAAATATATGTAACATTCAATCATATTTAAAAGATCAAATGATAAACAATTTATTTGAAGAATAATCCGAAATTGATTAGTCGATTATACAAAATAAAATCATATTTTTCAGTATAATCCCAACACAACCACCAACTTGGCGTGTCCCTCTATCGTCGTCCTCGCAACACTCAAATCCGCTGCCCATGAAAGGGCTCAACAAAACTCATAGCTTCACCCACTTCCACATCCACACAAGCCAAAAAAGTAATAGTCCGCCAGCCAAGAAATCGTTGTCACTATTCCGCAACACCATATCAACCCCCATTTGAAAAAGCTCATTGAAAAAAGCCGCATCCATGAAACAAAAAGGAGTATGTTTTCTGTGAACTTGGGATCACATGAATTATCTTTTCTTAACATTATTATTATATATATGCATTATTACTATTATACATATGTATTATTATTTTTTAAAAAATATTTATTTTTAAAGTGATGATTGTAGATATGCATAACAGTTTTGCCTAATGCAAAACTACACAACACAAGTATCCATCCTTATTATTTTCTCTTGATTACATAAAATTAGTTATCGTCTTGCAAGATTTAATTAAATTGCAATTCTGGAGGAAGTATTTTTCACAATTTGACATAATCAATTTCATTAGCAATTCAATTACCAATTATGAAATCTTGATACTCGCTATTTCACAAGTCCCCTAAATCATGTTGGGACGTCTTTAATTTTTTTCTCACTGAATACCTCAACTTTAGAAAATAGTTGACTTTTTGATACTCCTGTATTAGAAAATTATGTAGACCTACAACTATTTATGGGAATAATTAAGAAAAGTTAATGAAACGAAGAAATGTATCACGTAAAATAATTAATTGTATTAAAGAAGTTTGACACAGCTTTTTCTATCAAATGAATTAAGAGTATGTCTCTTGTGAAATAGTATATTTAAAGACATAATTATTCAGTTATCACGATTAATATCATTTTATAGTGTAAATTATATCCTTCAATTATCATATTAATATCCCAATTGTAATATTATATAAATAACACTCTTCAATGTTTTGAGTAATACCTTTTAATAATATAGGTCATACCCCTTAACCAATTTCACATATTTTTATGTAAAATTTGTTCATTCTATACTTTGCCATGAATTAGTTAATTAAATTTTGAAAGTTTTAATTTCTATCTTTATAGCCAAATTTCATGTTGAACTCCATGCCAAAATCATATATTTTCAACTCAATTTTAAGTTATCACGGACAAACAAAAAATTCTAAACAATTTTTTTAAACATGTAATTTATTTATTTAAAAACGTTCAATTTATTTACACCGAAACATTCAACATCATTAATGCAAAACAAAATAAACATTTAAATCTAAATAAATTGTAGGAGTAGATTTGAAAAAATGCACATGAATTACTTTCTATTAATTAGTCCATAACGGCTTCACAAGAAACAAATCGAATTAACAAATAGTGCCCCCCAAACCCAAGCATCCACACACCTCTATAAATAACCATACCTTCCATTCCACATTAACAAAACATGCAACATCAACCATGCCAACAACACTACTAGAAACCTGCCAAATCCCCCCGTCGGCCGGCGCCGCCGCCGAGCTCTCGCTGCCGCTCACTTTCTTCGACCTCGTCTGGCTTCATTACCACCCCGTCCGACAACTTCTGTTCTACGAGCACCCCTGTTCCAAAACAGAGTTCCTCGAAACACTCGTTCCCAAACTCAAACAATCACTCTCCCTCACTCTCAAACACTACCTCCCGGTAGCCGGTAACTTACTCTACCCTAATCCCGAAACCGACAAAATCCCCATTTTCCATTACCTCTCTAATGACTCAATCCCGCTAACAATCGCCGAGTCAACTCACGATTTCAACGAGTTAGTCGGAAACCACGCCCGTGATGCCAACCAGTTGTACGATTTTGTCCCGCGGATGCCACCCGTAACGGATGGCCCACCCGGTTACAAAACAGTACCCGTTTTCGCCCTGCGGGTCACCCTGTTTCCGGGACAGGGCATCTGTATCGGCGTCGCAAATCATCACAGCCTGGGGGATGCTAGTGCAATTTACGCATTCATGTCAGCGTGGGCTTTAATCTATAAATTGGATGGAGACGAAGAGAAATTTCTTACTCAATCGTCGTTGCCAGTTTTCGATAGGGCGGTGATTAATGATCCGCTCGGAATTGATGTTAAATTCTGGAATGTGATGAAAAGCTTTCCTTTGGATTCATCAAAATTGATGGTTCCTACGAACCGGGTTAGAGCTACATTTGTGCTCAAGTCGGGTGATATAAATAAGCTCAAGGGGTTGGTTTTGGCAAAGAAGCCGAGTCTTGGTCGAGTCTCGGCTTTTGTTGTAACGACGTCGTATGTTTGGAGTTGCTTGGCGAAATCCGTCACGCCGGAGGTTGATCAGGATCGTGAATCTCAGGTTAACATAAAAAACGATTCTCTATTTTCTTGTATTTGTAATTGTAATATCATCGTAATTGTTACAAATATCAGGCATTTGTGTTTGCTGCGGATGCAAGAGGGCGATTAAGTCGGCAAATAACCCCACCAGCGCCAACAAATTACTTCGGGAACTGCATTGGCAGTGGCGCCGTCATTATCGAGCTGAAAAATCTGGCGGGGGAAGAGGGATTCATAATTGCAGCTGAGGCTATCGCTAAAGAAATAAAGAACAAAGTGAATAATAAAGATGAGTTTTTAAGAAATTCGGAAAATTGGTTATCCGAATTGAAGAAATTTATCGGGATGAAGGTATTAGGGGTGTCCGGTTCGCCAAAATTCGATTTATATTTTGCGGATTTCGGATGGGGAATGGCGCGAAAAGTTGAGGTTGTTTCCCTTGACGCTGAGTATACGATGTCGTTGTGTAATTGCAGGGGTTCCAAGGGAGGATTGGAGGTAGGTTTGTCGTTGCCAAAGGAGAGAATGGAAGCTTTTGCACCTATATTTGCTAATGGTCTTAAATCCTAGCCTTAATTTAATGGATAATAATATGCATTCTTACTTAATTGTGACTTCAACAATAAATTATAAGTACGTGTAATTCATCGAATGTGGTAAGAAAGTCTGATTAATCTAATGTTTATTTTCAAATAATAATACAATCTTCTTTATTCAAGAGTTTTCTTGGTTTTTAGTGTACATCTCTTGTGAACCCTTCAAGTTGAGTTCACACTAATTTTTGTCATATTTTTATGCACTGTGCAGTTCAAATATAATATTTTCGAGAAAATCAAGTGCCTTCTTGAATGATATTTGTTGTTTTATTAAAATGTATTAATTATTTTCACTTAATAATATTATTAATTGTACACGAGTTGCTGCACAGATGCACCCATACATTACTTTTTTTTTAAACAATAAATTGCAACATGTCTTGTTTCTTTAAACAAGGTACAAGATGTACTGGTAAAAGCTAATTGAATCCAACCCGGACTTATTTTTATTTGAATTTTTTATACTAAATATAGCCTACAAATGATATTGTACATATAACAATATCAAAAATTATTTTAACAAACAACAAAATGAAAAAATTCAATAAGAAAAATTTCACAAAAATTGAGTCTTAATTAAAATTAATCTGTTTTTACTAGTACATGTTGCAATTTATTTTTTAAAAATATTACAGATTGCAATTTGTGGGTGTTCATATCTTAATGAATCCAAACATAAGGCTTGTTTGCAAATTTTTAAAACGATTGAAACACACTTATTTTAAAAAGGGTTAACTCAAACCCAACTTTTTGAAAGTAAAAAATGAGAATGAGATTACATATTTCATAATTTGTGTTTCACGTTGTATTTTATAATGTGGATAAACGACATATAAAATAATAAAAATATTCAATAAATTATTATATTTTGGACACATGTTAAAATTTATTAGATGAAACACCAATTAAATAAGAAAAATGAAACTGTGGAATGAAAAAAAAAATGTAGTTTTACTCGTTGGAATTTAAAAGTGGAGAATCGGAATGAAATTTGGAAGGTATGTTAATTACATTGGAATAATACCCATGAAATAATGCACTCATGGCTTTGAATAGATCATGGGCTCCACCCCATTTGACCGGACACAATGTGGCACATCACACACATGACGTGGCACAAGCCTTGCTGACATGGTACCTGACGTGGCAAATAACCGACACGTGTCCTCTTTCCACAACGGAAGCGGGAATTTGCCAGTCATAACCGCCATCTCCGCCCCACCTTCATCTTCGCCTTAATTAGTTAGTTGAATCCCCCCTTTTGTTCTCTCCATTCCCCCAAACCGCCTCCCACAACCCTCCGCCATGGAAACACCGTCCCCCGCCGCACCTCCCTCCGGCAGCATCATCTTCGACCCCCCAAAACGCCTCCAGCCCGTCCAGGTCAAAACATCCTCCCCCCGCTTCCCCCCTCAGCCCGCCACCCCCAACTCCATCTACTTCTCCTTCCCCCCCTCCCTCCGCCGCGTCGGCATCGCCGTAGATCTCTCCGACGAGAGCGCCTACGCCGTCAAATGGGCCGTCGACGACTACCTCCGCCCCGGCGACCTCGTCATCCTCCTCCACGTCAGATCCACCTCCGTCCTGTACGGCGCCGACTGGGGATCCTCCACCCCCACCGCCGCCACAACCCCCAACAACAACAACCCCTTCGTCAAAACGACGTCGCCGAGGCAGATCGAGGAGGAATTCGACAAAAAAACGGCGGCGAAAGCGGACCAATTGGCGCAGCCGCTGATCGAGGCGCACGTGCCGGTTAAGATCCATATCGTGAAGGATCATGATATGAAGGAGCGGCTGTGCTTGGAGGTTGAACGGCTGGGATTGAACGCCGTGATTATGGGGAGCAGGGGCATTGGGGCTAATAAGGAGACGAGCAAGGGCAAATTGGGAACTGTGAGTGATTATTGTGTGCAGCATTGCTCTTGTCCGGTGGTTGTGGTCAGGTATAATAAGGACGGCAAGGCGGCGTCAGACGACGGCGACGGCGAGGAGCAGACTGAGTTTCACGATGCCGTTGAACAACCCAAGTGAGATCGAAGGTTTTTATTTCATTCTTTTATTTTCTCTGTTTAGCCAATTTTGGAATTTCGGATTGATGAATTAATTGTGTAGTTTTATGTGAATTATATAATTTATGGTGTTCTTAGGGGAAATGTGTAGCTTTTCATGATTTTGTTGAGAGGCATTTTTGAAAAAAAATCATTGAACTATAGCAAGTGGTGATTGCAGGTTTTTTTTTTATATGTGTTGATTATCGTGGAAGATGAGAATTAGTTTATGAAATTGGAGTACAAAACTTAAGTTTTTGTCTTCTGCGAGAGGTCTTTTAAGTTGGTTTTTAAATACAAGATTTTGGAGAATCGTGGTCTAATTTTTGTTTGAATTGAAGGAATAATTTTGTCTTGTCTTATATGATCGTGGCATGCATGCATGCATCCCGATTAAGATGATCAGATTTTTTGTTTGTTCATGTATCATGCTGCTCTGCTTGGCCCATAACCTTATGATTGCGTAGCTTATTGGACTATTTAGGTACTATAGTGATATATATATATATATATATATATATATATATACACACAAAAACACGGGTATGAGACTGTCTCATGAAGAGATGGAATATAATTTGAGCTTCGACTTTTTTAACACTTTAGAATGAATGAATGTTGATTTGTGTTAGTTCGTACCTGTCTCATAAATGAGATCGGCCGTTTCATACGAATTGTTTAGTTGAATGATGATATACAACACAATACGGTGCGAGTTTACTGCACAATAGAATGTTGTACAGCTAGCACAACACAATGCTATAGTCAATCCATATGAGTTTACTGCACAATAGGATATTGTACATCATAATACGATGCTATAGTCGATCCATATGAATTTACTGAATAGTAGGATATTGTACATTACAATGCTATAGATCCATATGAACTTACATCACAGTATGGAACAATATATGATCCAACTCCTCACTAGATGATAGAGAGACAAATTCAAACAGACTTGGACCTTGTCTAACAATTTATCTTCTCACAAAAAAAAATGTTTCCGAGCTCACTCAGGCTTTTGCTAAATGGTGAATTTGCATTAACAACTTGTTCACCTAAAACTTAACAAGGTTTATATACGGTGAACTTGATATTACCCTTTTAGCTGTTTTGAGTAGAATAACTTGTGAAATCAAAATATTTTAAATGTAGTATTTTGTATGTTAAGAAGTACCCTCTGTGTCAACTAAATTTATGCTTGATGTCGTGGGTATTATGGGATTTATTATAAATAAAGTGATGGTTGAGGGAGAAAGATAAAGTGGCTTTTTTTTTAAAAAGGAATGTACATAAATTTAATGAAGGGACGTAAAATAAATGCATGTGTATAAATTTAATGGACGGACGGAGTATTATTTTAAAAAATTAAGTTCACGTAAAC
Organism: Stenogyne calaminthoides; assembly: GCA_037126765.1. Lineage (NCBI taxonomy): Eukaryota > Viridiplantae > Streptophyta > Magnoliopsida > Lamiales > Lamiaceae > Stenogyne > Stenogyne calaminthoides. Next base: position 1,462,733 of record JBBCBC010000040.1, read on the forward strand.
ATGATTCACTATAGGCATATCACATATATATGAGATTGTTTTTGTAATTTCAGTTGAAGTTTCTTTTTTTAGGAAAAATGTCAATTCAGGGCTTGAAAGATGACAAAATTATCAATTTAAGGTCTTAAAAATTTTTCCTATCGATTTAAGGCATGAAAGATAGAAAACTATCGATTATGTTCTTTTTTTTTTTTACCGAAAGATAAAAACTATCAATTTGGGTTTTAAAAAACATTTTAAGCGCCGAATTGATAGTTTTGACACGAATTATATTTCATATAACGTATTTCATGTTCTTATTTTTTTTTGTTTTTTAGGGTTCGATTCAAGAATTTTCGACAATGCTGGCTAATTCGGGGCATTTAGGGTTAACTTTGATGGTTCAAGATTTATGGTTCAATTTCGTTTAAAGGGTTTAGTGTCGGGTTTAAGTTTTTTGAGTTCTTTCATGATATTATCCATGTTTTGGGTTTGACAACTATTTCAAAATTTATAAGCGCTCCTGAATGAAAAAAAAAAAAAAATTGATAGTTTATTTTTAACCAAGCTTTCTACAAGATTGGCCAACAAAATAATACGAATTGATAGCTTTTTTATATTTTAATGTAAACTCTTGAATTTTTAAGGTGAAAAAATTTATTTAAATCTTAAATTGATAGATTTACCATATTTCATGCTCTGAATTGATAAAACTCCTTTTTTATATGTATTGTTTCTATTGGAATTTTAGCCAGACAATGCTGGCTAATTAGTTTGCATAGAGGATTGGGACCTAACTTTGATGTTCACCTCCCAGCCTCGTTTGGCACGTGATTTCGGTCAATTTGATATCAATTTTGTTAGAAAAAATAAATAAACAAATTAATTTTATAATGATATATAAGTTTAAACATTTGTACAAGATGAAGTTCTTTCACGATATTATCCATGTTTTGGATTTGACAACTATTGAAAGCAACTCAATTCATATTTATTTATGCACTCGATGGACATAATTAAGCTCACGAATGAGAAAAAAAAAAATGTTAGGATGGAAGAACATAACCATAAGTCAATAACCAAGCTTTCTACAAGATTGGCCAACAAAATAATACGGATGGATGAGCTGATATTATAAAATATATTTTTAATGTAAACTCTTGAATTTTTAAGGTGTTGGGCGAAATTATTCTTCATTTATTTAAAGAGAAAAAAGAAATTCACTACTATTCTTTATTATTTTAAATATGTCAACATGTCCTGAGATATAATCTGGATCGGGTCACCTAATGCAACTTGTAGACATCAATATTTTTAAAGCATAATTTAATAAGAAACTGATTCTTCAAACATAAAAGATCTCTGAAAAATATTAAAATATTAATTTTCCCAATCAAATATTAGGAAAAAGAAAAAACTTTTATACCCAGTTTGGTATGAAAGTATCATACTACCCTTGTTAAGAACACCGCAACAAAATATTTTGAACATTATTCGGAAAACAAAAGCAATATAAGGACTCTTCACAGTGGTTGGTTTAGTGGGCTGGACCATTGCAGAAGTCAAGTCCAATTTGCATATATTTTGGGTTTGTTTGGATGTTGATGAAATGACTTTGGAATTTCTAGAATTTTAAAGTATTATTAATAAATAAATTCACTAACGCGTCTCTGAATAATCATGTGGCATAATAAAATTCAAGCCAAAAAAATTCCACTTTTGACTATTTTCTAATCAATCAATGAATATTTTTTATTTTTTTTATCAGGGAAAAAAAATAAAGGAATTTTCATTATGTGAGTACCAGAACTACTCTTCTCCATACAAATTACACCATATAGTCAATCAATGAATATTAATGCCTCAAATCGTAATCATTTGAAGATATTTTCCTAAATTTCCCCATTCAAATTCAAGTTCCCTCTGAATGTTGGAAATTTTAAGATTATTTAGAAATTTCCATATTTTATTACAGTATGATGTTCCACAACTTCCATTAGTTCCCAGTTATAGTATTACTGTGTGCTCGAATTTTAAGAAATAGTGATAAAGTGTAGGGAGTAAAAAAAATTGTTTATTAGTATTTTATGTGATAAAATGATGAATAATTTGGGGTAAAAAGAATTATTTATTAATATTTTATATAATAAAGACAATAAAGAGTTTTTTATTTGGGTGATGGGTTTAATAAAGTCACATCACATGTACAATAAGTATTTTCAAATTTCACAAAAAAAAAAAATTCCATCAATTTTATTCTCATTTTTTTTGGCATAAGATTTTTAAAAAAATTAAGAGTATATTATAGTATAATGTGGGGTTCACTTGGTTTATGGAAGTAGTCGAAGTAGAAATAATCACTACAAAATGCACTTTCGGGCAGAAAAGAGAGCTAATTTAAGATTTGGGTTTGTGTGGTTTGGGTGGTGTGGTCTTGGAGAAATAAGAAAATACCACGTGAGCCTTTTCATCATGCGACAAAAATAATGTATTGTGCAACTTATGATGTGACAAAAATATTATTTGTGGGGTTCACTTATAGATAAAATGATTATTTATAAGTAAAGTACAATGACAATTTAATAACTAAGAGGTAGTTTGAGAATAAAGATAAAGTGTATGTTTCCATGGTCTCATAACTTTGATCTCAAATAAATTTAGTCTTATAAATATTTTTATCATCGATTTAGTCCCAATAATTTTGACAATCAATGTCCAATTTTAATCACAAATCGATCAGAACAACGTCGTTTTGTTTTTTTAATTTGTATTTAAGTTCAAAGTTATAAGACAATTTATAATTTAAACACTATATATCAACTACATCACTTTTTTTATTTTATATTTTTTAATTTGAACGCCTTTTGTTGGACTCAAGCATTCATAGGCTTTCTTGGTGCAAAACCATCTGTCACTTGCCAAATGTCCTCCTTATCTTGAAACATCTTGTACCTGTTTAATTGAGAAGAAAGTTCATTAAGAGAAGAAAGATCCCTACCCCTCAGCTCCCTAACCCATTTCAAGTCCCACACCCAACCATTAACCCCCCCCCCCAATTGCCCACCTTTGCCTCCCTCATCACACTCAATCTAAATAACCTATTAAAATTAGTTTTTAAATTCTTCGACCCTAATCACCTATCTACCCAAAAATATGTTTTTTCACCATTTCCCACCTATGTTTTAAAAATCGGAACCGGAAGTTGAGCCGGACGACCTCAAAAAAAAAAAATATTAGGCAGAATAGGATTGATGGATTATGAATCATAATAAATATTATATATATATATATATATATATATATATATATATATATAATATGCATAATCTAAAATAAAAATCAAAATTAAAAAAAAAATCAATGGGCTGGGTTGAGAAAAAAGAAAGATAAATGGGCTGGGTTGAGAAACTGTTAAAGCAAAAAGAAAGAAAAATGGGCTGGGTTGAGATTTGAAAAGAAACATAAAGGGCCGGTAAAAAAAAAACTTAAAACTTTATCTACACTACACTAGGCATCATGACATCAAACTTCAAACATTATATTTGTGTTGATAAGTGATAACATCACTCAGGACCACATTAAAACCTTATCTCTCTCTCCCTTCATTTTTAGTTTCTTCAATCGGCGCCTTCCCCATCCTTCTTCCCCACCCAGCCACCCTTCTTCCTCATCCCAAAATCCCCTTCAATTCATCTCACAATCAATCAACAACACAGATCCCCAATTTTCCCCACATGCCAATTTTCATCCCGGAAAGCCACCGCCTCCGTCGCCACCCGCCGCCGCAGATCCTGAGCCGGAGCCAGAGGAAGTTCTTCCTCTTTTTCCTTCGCGGGTTTCTTGTGTTCATGGGTGGGGTAGTCCATCTTGTTCGTCGAAGCTCAGATTCTTAGATTCCAGAAAGTGCAGATTGATTGGAGAGATCATACGGGAGTCAAATCCTCAAGGAATTCGTCTTCTTCAGAGAATTGGTTCGAATTCGTCTTCTTCGCAACTTCTCCCAATTTTTATTTTTATTTTTTTGGTTTTTTTGTTGAAAATCGGTGAAAATCGGCGGTTCACCGGTTCCCGATTTTCACCGGTTTTCGAACGGTTTTTCCGGTTTTGCGGGAGGCGGTCCAATAGCGGTTCTATACACCTCTATTGGGCCGCTTGGGGGCGGTTCACCGGTCGGACCCGATTTTTAAAACAGAGTTTTCCACCATTCTCACAAGCTGATTTTGCATCCCAACTCCTTCATCTCCCACGAACAGCTTACAAATATCTTGTCACCACCCCGACCTACCCCGTCTCCCTCTCCTGCCCACAATATTGCTCACATTCTCCACCTTCATAGACTCAATTTCCCCATATTTGGATCTAATAACCCTCGCTCAAAGACTGTTAGGTTCATTAATGAACCTCCATACCTACTTACAAAGCAAAGCCGAATTAAACTTTCCCAAGGTTCATTAATGAACCTCCATATCAACTACATGACTTAATCATAGAGAGTTCAAAATTTAGTTAAGTTCATAACAAGAATTACAGAAAATTAATCTCATTGGAAGCTCAAGTTCAAATCTATGATTTTTTATTTTTTATCTTGAGAAGTCCCAACAACATATATCAACCTAAGAGTAAATTACACAACAAATCCAATTCACTAGATCTAGATAGTAACAAAAATAGGACGTGTGGGGTCATTTTCTAAAGCACAATAAATTGAGGGTGTTAAAAGGAATATAATAAAAGTGAGGAGTCACTTTCGTCAAAATATCTTTGATTGAGAGAGAGAGGGTTGTTAAGTGCCCACACAATACAATCCCAATCATCAATTCTCTGCCACAAGCTCCAACCTTTATTCCTCACATCTCTTTTCCCCCATCACTTTAATTTAAATTACACTCCATCCTAGAAACAATTATTTAAAACTACGAGTTATTACCTCAACCACAACTTTGGGTTTACCTTCAAATTTTCTTATACTACATGAAATTAGTATTCACAGATTTTAATGTCAAATTCATGTGCAACCATATCATAAAGTGGTTCGTAATATGAAATTAGTATTATTTTATTTATAAATCAATATTATTAATCTTATTAAATAATGCTAATAGAATTTAATATTATGATCTTATTTTATAGTCATAATGATATCAGTTGATAGCTATATTTTTATTAATTTATAAATATAATGATGATAAATTTCATACTAGAAATAAATTTCACGGGAAATTTACTATAAATATATTTTAATTTACAAAAGGTCATATCTTAGATCTGATTTTTTATATAATATATATATATATATATATTGTTAAATTTAAAATAAAACTCTTCGATTTAATTTTATATGTATTAAAAACGAATTTAAGAAGCCTATGGACTTTTTTAACCAATTATCTTGGCGTCTAGAATGCATTACGGAGGAAGATTGCAATAAGAAAAAGCTAAATTTTGGAAAAACGCAAAATGGGCAACATTATAATGAGCTAACGTGTTAGTCGGCGATGAAAACATTTAAACAATATGGGATTCTAATAAATAATCAAAGATGAGATTAAGCTTATCTAATTGTGTATTATCCAAGTAATTATCATTTATCAACCTAATCAACTCCCAGATATTTGTAAAGTTACAGATATATCCCCATGCTTGTTCAAAACTTTGGATAAAATAACCCAATTCAGATCAATTTTAATTTGATCAAGCAATAAGGTTCACCAACTTTAGATTAGTAAAGTCCTCACAATATGTGTGACCTGACAAATTAGTGGTCAAAACTCAAAACCAGTCGCAGTCTCTTTTTCTTTTTTGAAATAAGTATTTTCTACAAGTTGTAGAAGTAAATGAAATAATATTTACAAAAATTCATATAAGATTATCACATAGTACATAGTACATTGGATGAATTATAAATTAATATAAATTAATATTTATTTTTTAAAATATTTAAATGTCAATATTTAAATTATATTTCCTTTTATCGTGACTAGGGGTGAGCATTCGGTAAAAACCGAACCGAACCGAATTAACCGAATTTCACACCATAATACACCGAAACCGAACCAGTTAAGCCTAAAACCGATTAAAACCGAACCGAATTTTTTCGGTTCGGTTTCGGTTTAAAACCGAAAAAACCGAAAATTTAACAATACATAAATCAAGTCTGAAATACATTCCGGTCGAGTTATATTTGAAATTCAAATTCAATTTTAACAATACATAAATCAAGTCTGCTGTCCATACTCCATAACCATTCAAGAACTAAAAATAAAAGGTTTTGGCAGCACTTCCACAGTGCAAAATAAAGATAGTCAGACAGTATTTTTCACTTCGACCGTGCTTTCATAAACTAGCCTCTGAAGATTTCAGTTTAAGAAAAATCTCATCACAGTCGAGTCTTCAAAAACAAATGTATTTGTCAAATATTCAGTATCAGCAGTGCCATCGCATTAACATTTAAAAAGTTTATCCATATAGCAAAAGTGAATCTGTGGATGCAAAGGTCCTAGTGCTTCCTCTCTCGAAACTCAAGTTCATCTAGACATAAATTGGGTGAATAACAATAGAACATATGTAGTCAATTACATTCAAATAAAGCATTCACGACAGAAATCACCGATCCATCCAATAAAATCACACTTTCAACTACATAACTCCATTGCTCACCAATCACCATTGAATTCCTCTCCTAACAGGCTAATTCCGAGCTCCACAACCAAACTAAGCAAATGCCACATCAGATTCTCCAATTATGCACCATTATAAGCTAAAAGCACATATATCAAAACTAAATCTCCCGAAAATCAAGCTTCTAGATCCTCAACACTCACCACTACTTCAAAATCAAAAAACTCAATTACTATCCTTCCTTGCTTTCTTCCACGGCATTCAAAAATGCTTCGATCAGTCCACTTAGGTCCAAATCAACCAATAACAATTGCAAATTAAATAAATTAACAAACAGAGATCATACATCATTATTACTACTAACAGTCTAACATAACAAAAAAAAAAACAAAAAAACAAAGCCCAAACACTCCACTACAAAGGCAATCCGAACTCGATTTAAAACCCCATATAAACTAAAAATCTAATGACGCAAATCATCAAAACAACACACAATAACCAAAATAAATAGATTCATGAAATTCAATCGCTCAAATATCAACAAAACCAAGAAAGAAAAGGGATACCAAGAATTGGGACCGCAGATTGGGATTTGGAGGGATTCGCTTCGGCGCTTGTGCGGTGGGTCGGACTTCGATTTGTGAGCCTGGTGGGCTCGGGCGATGGCAGGGCGGTGGGCGGTGGGGTGGATCGGGAGTCGGGACCGCGCAGTGGACTGGAGGGATTCCGTCTTTCTTGCGCCATGGTGGGTTCGGACTTCATTTGTGAGGAGCTGGGAGGGCGGCTTGGCGATGAGGTGGGGCGGTGGGCGGTGAAAGTGGCGGATGGAGTGCGGGCTGCGGGAGGGGTGAATGAAATCTGATTAGGTTTAGGACTTTAGGGTTAGGTGGGAGCCTTGGGAGGTATATATATATATTAAGTAAAATCGGTTCGGTTTCTTTACCGAAAAAACCGAACACCGATATTTTTAAAATTGAAAACCAATCCCGAACCGAACACCGATTTAACCGAACCGAATTTATATTTCGGTTCGATTTTTCGGTTTTTACCGTATTCTGCTCACCCCTAATCGTGACATATCATGTGGTTAATTATATGCTACGGAGCCAACATATAGAAATATACACAAAATAGAAATAGCGGTCACATCAATTTCTCTTTAGCTGTTTAATTCTTTAAATATTACTTAATCGATTTTTAAAAAATTGAGTGGATGGGAATGATTTAAAAAAGAAAAAGAGAATTAAATGAAATGAGATACCTTTCGTGTGCATGGGATTAAGGTTCATACACCCATACATATATTTTTTTAGAAATATCAACATTTGTGTAAGTAAATCAATTGCAATAATTACTTCTACCACAGAGGATATAAATATAGATCAAAACCGCAACTATCATAAGAGGGAGATTATTTGAATTTATAATTCGAAACCGCAACCCCACAAGAGGGGGACCACCACAAGAGAAAAAAAATATTTCTCTGTGTCTAGAACCCAATAACTTAAGTAATGAAGCTCCAACAACTTGAATTATCCACACTTGTTATTATAATTGATGAATAATTAGAAGGCCTTTAAACCTTAACCATATTACGAAATATTATTACAGAATAAAGATTTACATATTTTTGTAGGGGTCTCCATCATAAATTCAATCAAGGGCAGGATTAATTAGCTAGAATAATCATAACTATTCATCGCAATGACAACAATCATACTATAATTGTAACATATGATATAAGATTTTGACTTACCTTGTGCGCTAAGAGAAGAGACACATTTGAACGAAACGGTCTCACAATGAGACGAAATATAATTTGAGTATTCACTTTAACACTTTAAGAGAGAAGGATGTTATTTGGGCTAATTTATACCCGTTCCATACGAGTTTTAAAATTATAATTAGCCATAAGTCGATTATATTTTACTCGACTATTAATCCTCGGTGCAAGAAAAAGTTCATTCAGCATTCGTGAATAAAAAAGTGAAACCGGACCACAAATTCATCAGAATCGTAGTAGTAGATAATGTTTACCCAGAACCGAAATAACAATCCATACATATCTGTACATAACATAACTGCAACAATATGATAAAGAGAATCAATAAGTGCATTTACACTTATTATTACTATTTTTAGTTCACTTTAAAAAAAATACTCTCATAAATAACAATTACGGGCCGACCTAGAATCAACAGACGTTAATTCTACATTTTCTTTGTGAAAACAGACCAGAAAATGAATAAATGGGACTCGAACAATTTATTTTTTTAAATATTTTTTTCCTACAAAAAATAATTGGGATGAATGACGAGTTTTTTTTATAAGAAAAAAATCATTAATAAATAAATAAGTTGGGTATAAGGAGTACCATATAGATAATTAAAGCCTGAGTGTTACCTATAACATTATCAACAGTCTAAAATTTATTTCGGATTCGCAATCCATTAGTTCGACGAAAAATTATAAAATAACGAAAACTTCGTCGAGCACCAATTTCAATATCTCCCTTTTATCATTTTTACAATTTTCTCCACATCGAAACACACCCTTTCAAGGCGAACTTGCTTCCTTTCTTACCCTCGAGCACACCCAAATTTTGCATAAAATGATTCAAACTCTAATTTTGAGAAATCAAATACTCCAAACCAATTATAACAAGCAAACTAAATTTCAAAAGTCTTGCTACAATCAAAAAAGAGATGAACGACAATCTCCATAACCATATTACAAAGAGGGCAGTCTAACTCATTGTTTGGTTGAATAGTGTTCAAGTTAACCATATTTGATTTGGTACGATTCCATAAAATTCTCCAAGTCATTGCCGAAACTTCGATAGATGTGTATAATTATGAATGACGAGTTACATAGATTTAATGAAAAAAAAAACTGAATTTTTTTAATTTGAATCTTATAAATCAATCGAGGTTGATGTAGAGGGAATTTGTCTGTGGACTAAAATTCAAAGGATAGGCCTAGTCATGTTCTTGACTTTGAGATACTTACTTGTAAGATATATACAACAAACTATCGATCATATTATCCCAAAAAAATAAAAATAAATTGATCATATTATACTAGGAACAAAAATATATACTGTACAATCCAATATAAAAAAACTCGTAAAATATTGCAACTATTAGCTATCTAAAATCTAACCTGTAATCAATCTAATCTCATTACCCAATTTAAGTTATTTTCCTCATATCATAGCCGCACATCAACAGTTGACCAAAAGTCAAAGGAATTCAGATCGACGGATGATGCTCCCTCATCAGAAACCGTTTCTTTCCACCCGAGACCGCCGGCGATTTGCTACCTCCGCCGCCGTCCACGGCGGCGCACGTGTATTCCGATCCCATTACCCTTCCATCATTTTACCACCACATCCTACCGTTCAATAAAAAGTTTATAAACCACACAGTCGATTTTCCCTCTATTTTAAATATTTTTTTAAGCGAAATAAATACAATTAAAAAAAATATATTAACCAACCAAAAAAATGACAAAAAAAAAAACTCCTATTCCTATACATGAGCACGCCTGCAGCGTTTCCTCGAAACCACCACATCGCCGCCGCGGAAAGGCGATTCACTCTCCGACTCCGGCGGCGGCGGCGATCCCGCGCCGACGTCCATTTCCTCCGCCGTGTCGTTTTCTTCTTCGCTGCTGTCACCGCAAGCCCTCCCGTTGACGCATTTCCGGCAGAGGTAGACCGCCGGCTTGATCTTGGAGCCGGAGGCCGACCACCGCGCCGGAGATCGACAAACGCGGCAGAGAAGATTCCGGGAGTGGCGCGCCACCAGGAAATTGGCGGAGTGTACTTTGGCGTCGCAGTCCCAGCATAGGCTCGCCTGGTCCGACTCGCAGTGTATCCGGGCCATTGATTTGCACAACTCGCAGGTTCTTTTCATCCTTGTTTTTTTTATTAATAAAAATAAAGAAAGTGAAGAATAATCAGTTTGAGGAGGATTATCAGAAAAGGAAAAATAAGTAAAAGAATGGTGAAGGTATATAAAGGGGAAAGAAAGAAAGAAGAAAGAAGCAAGCAACCTCTAGATTCAAGCCGCACACCATAACCATAAACCACAAACCACCTCCTTTTGTTTTTGAAATTACGCAATTGCCCCCACCTATTGGGATTATTGGCTCCTATTATAATAGTTTTACTTATTTTTAAATGATCATATTTTAACTTATCATAAATATAATTGATGTTCATAATATTTAAAGACAAGCTTATGTGAACCTGAGTTTAGGGTGAACTCAATTTTTTTAGTATCATTATTATATATAAGAATTATTACGATTATAATATTACTGTTATATATACGAATTATCACGGGTATGCATAAAAAATATTATTGTTACGCACAAAAATTGCACAAAAATTCTTACTGTTTAAAAATATTTTTTTTTAAGTGATATTTTTGTGTATAACAATGTTAGTTTTTGCACATAACAGTAATAGAGTTCATGTATAAACCTAATTCACATGAGTGTTACACATTTTCAAATTAATAAAATTTATAATCCTTTAGTTTAGCTTTAAAATTATTTTTAAGAAATTCATCTAATTAATTTTCTTTCAAATATTTAAAAGGCTCGATGGCAAATCACCAATTCTAAAAATAGCACCGTGCTCTCCATAGTGATTTTTGAAATATGCAACTTCTTGTACTGAAACATTTAATTTGGTATGCTAAAATATGCAATTATGTTTAACGAATAGAGATTGCACATTTCAGTAGACTAAATTGAATGTTTCAGTCCAATAAATTACATATTTATAAAATGTATTATTAAGTGTATGATACATCTGGTGCACGCACAGAAGACCCACTCAAGTTCAATTAGCAAAAATATTTAAAAAATTGCTAAGCTTTTTGTAATAGTTCAAAATTCTAAATTAGACTAGAATTAATGAAAAATAGTGATTCAAATATGTGATCAATCTATCCAAAAATTAGTATACCATTAAATTTTAGCCAATAACTTGTCATTCACTTTAAATTTTGACGGATCCAATTGGAGTATCCAATGTGTGGGAAATGAAATCCCTATTTCCTTGAACGGATGACTCCTAGAAGGGCAAAGTCGGAAATTCAACAAGTGAGTGGAAGATATTTCGGAGATGAGATTGTGTATGGGCATGGAACGACACTGGACGAGGGGTGGAAGCGGATAGTAACGAATGAGTGGTGGGGAAGGGTGCCAAGTGTCGCAATTCTAGGGTACAACAACGATTCCTTGTTTGTGGGGTGGTAAGTTCCCTGGGCCCGCTGTTTGAGTTTTTCCACAATATGATATCTTGGTGGTGCAAACTGACTTACGTGGATACTGTGGGGATTGGGTTATGGGCGCGAAGTGAAAGCGGGGATCTTGGCCTTGGGGCGTTTGATCGATCTTTCGGTCGGCGAAGTGTCTTTCGGTCGAGCTCTCTTTTCTTTCTGTGAAGAAGTATTTCGAGAAAGGTTCTTGTCGAAGGTAACCGCTCGACCAAAAATTTTGAGTCGGCGATTCTTTTATGGAGGCCCGTTTTTATCTTTAGGGTTTGGTCGGGATGAAGTCAAGCCAGGTTTTATTATAAATACCATGACTCTATTTGTATCTCGCATTCTTTTGACTATCTTATAAGATATAATAAATCTCTTTCCTTGCAGTCTTGCCTCGGATGTAGTCGGATCGTATTTAGAACCAAATTATTTGTTCCTCTTAATTATGTAGTTCCATTATTTTCTCCTATAATTTTTGCTTTAATTCTAACAACCCAGTATCGGAGGCATCGAGGTCGAAAAACCTTTGGTCGCCTCCGCGCCCTGCATCCCCGTTTCACTTAGGCTCTATAACTCAATAATCTCCCACCTGGAGACTGACACTGGAGCGAAAGTGCACAACCTCAATTAGATCGAACGTCTTGTCCTCCCTGGACTCATTCCGAACGTCTTGCTCCAACAAACCCAACATGGAGTCCCACGCAGGACATGGGGCCACGTGATCACCAGCTGATGTGGGCCCTCCCTCCATGTAACCAATTTGATGGATTTTTATCGGCGTTTTGAGTTTTCAAATAAAATAAGATATCCGAGACTTTGTAATTTGTATTGCTACATCTTATCGCCGACAACGGAAAAATATTTGCTGACTTTTTTAAATTTTAATCTTTGTATGGATGAAATATTGTGATGACGACAAAATCTAAACATAAGGCTGTGTTTTGTTTGGGGTTTTCGTGTGACAGGCGTGATAATTCTGATGGAATAAGAATGATGAATTTTAAATATTATAATTGAGAAATTATAGGGTGAACAAGTTTTACGGTGAAACTAGTTAAAGAGTGTGACTTATATTTCTAAAGATTGTGTTTTTTTTACTTATAAATAGTGTTTTTTTTTAACTATAAAGGGTATTCTTTATAAAAAGTGAAAAGCCAGAATTTATATTATAAATGAGAGAAAGATCGTAGTGATAACTGAAGGGTGTGACTTATATTATTAAAGGGCGTTCTTATATTACTAAAGGGTATGCCTATAAAAAAAAACCAATTTCACAATGAACAAGTTTCAGTATACCAACTCATTATAATTTTGGCCGGTCTAAAAAAAATTATAATTTTTGTGAAGTGCTATAAAGAATAAGAGGCTCCTATTTGAAATACTTTTTCTTTAAATTAATGGCTAGGTCTTGTATACTCGGGTGCACCGTGCACTCATATTGCATTTTAAAAAGCGTACAATTTATTATGTTGAAAAGTGCGATTTATTTACACAAAAAAGTGCAACTATTAATATGGGAACATAGTTACGTCTTACGTTTTGGAATAATTAGTGACGTTTTATTTTATATATTTCTGAGTTTAAAATACATTATGAGTAAGCGGTCTTGGCGGTCTTGTAATAATAATCATGAGACCCACTCTAAATTAAATGGTTTGGTTGGACCTAAGTATAAGTACTATAATATGACAATGATATCTCCCATTCTTTTTAAATGTTTTTATCTTTTAATATATATATATATATATATATATATATATATATATATAATAAATGTTTTTCTCACATTTTATTATTTCATATATATCAATAATAATTAATATAATAGTTATTTAAAATTTTGAATTTGTTGTCTGAATAATTTTTTCAACATATAAGAACAATTTATTATCATTAATTAATGTTAATTTTTGCATAGCACATTCTTCATTTATCTGAAAAAATTCACAATGATATTTAAAATAAATAAAAATGAGTGTTTATATTATGTATAAATTTATATCACATAAATTCTTGTCTTAAAAACAAGTTGATGCTATATTTTCATCAAATTAATTGTCAAATTATGACCAAATTTTCAATATTTTTAACCTAATGTTGTAAACTTGATAATTGAAATAAAAACCAAATGCAGCCATAACTTTCTTGTACTATCACCTCAGTCTTTCAACCTACGGTGTATACTAGTCCGTGACATTTGTGGTAGGAATTACTCCTCTATAATTGACATTAGTCACACAAAAGTATAGACAAGACATCCTCTAATGCATGAGTATGTGACACGTGTGTGAATATTTATGAAAATGCATTTATTAATTACTCACCTTCTGATAAAAGCATTCGTTTCTATGGGGCCGTAGCCTTAAGAGGTAGGTCAGATCTCCTTTAATAATTCGCGTTTTATCCCGTTTATTCCATGCTAAAAATTGTCTAATGGTGCTTTATGCTCCATCTCATGCTGATGAATGAAACCGTCTTATATGAATTAGTCTTTTTATTCTATTATGCACACAATACAATATATAAAAGCATAATTGGGCAGTGCGACAAAGGTTGCATATAAAAATCTTTTTATCTAACATTTGATTATCTTTGTATATATAATACACATACACATCATATTTCTTTTAAAATATTAAAGCTACACGACAAATATAATTGGACATAACCAAACTATTTGAATATAAGTAGCTAGTTCTCCGCTGGATTTATTCATAATATAAAATTTATATTATTATACTTATAACTTATAAAAGTAGTAGTATCAATTTTTATATTTAATGGAATTAATTTTATAGTATAAACAAGTTTTATAAGAGAGTTTGCGAAAGAGTAAATCTCGGATGAAATTTGTTTATAGTTTATGATGATGTAAATGCAATATCTATGGAATAAAGTCATATAAATACTATTCAGGATCAAAGCTAACACTGCGGAGATACTCTTCAGCACTGACGGGTTCAGGAGAGTGTTCAGATCCAATGAGTTCTTCAGGATGGACAAATGTTCTTTGAGTTCTTGAGTCTCTTGAATACTTGAGGATGTAAAAAGTCTCTTTGAGTGGTTCGAGGTGGTGAAACCCTTTGAATGGTTCAAAGAGGAATGTCTACTGGGTTTCTCAGGATGGAAAGAAGCTCTGAGTTTGTTAGTGAATGTTATTAAAAGCGGGCGACGGAGAGATACAAAGCAATTACACGCGCCGAATTCTGTTACGGGTTGTTAGGAGGTTTGGGTTCTATATATAGCGGTGTTTAGTCATTAATTCACACACAAGAGAGAGTTGATATACTTGTAATCTTTATAACGAGATATTAGAGAGATAAATCATTCGGGAATCATTGAGAGAGTATAGTTTGATTAGAGATTCAAAGTTCATAATCACATCGATTAGAACTTGGTGAATGCTCTGGAGTTGAGCGGATTGTATCTTGTATTCTTTGATTGAGTGATAGTGAAATTGTCTCTGATCCTCCGTGGATGTAGATCATATTGATTGAACCACGTAAATCGTTGTTGTGTTCTTGTTCGTTTATGTTGTTAATTTTTCTGGTAATCTGTGTTAAATGTATTAGTTGCAGATAGAAAAAGGTATTAGTTGATTCGACTCTTGGACTAACAAGTGGCGCCGTCTGTGGGAAGGAGAATTCAACTATGACAACATCAATGAAGCTGGACGTGGAAAAGTTTACAGGGAAGAACGACTTCGGGCTGTGGAAGATAAAGATGAGAGCTCTTCTCATTCAACATGGATTGGTGGAGGCTTTCAATTCAACAACTGAATGGGCCTCTTCTGGAAATCAGGCAAAGGATGAGATCCTCATGAAGGCACATAGTGCGATTATTCTGTGTTTAGGGGACAAACCACTGAGAGAAGTAGCTAAGGCAAAATCTGTCATAGAGGTTCTTCAAAGATTGGAGGAATTGTACCAAACGAAGTCAGTTACAAACAAGCTCTATGTTAAGCAGAAACTGCATGCCTTCAAGATGACAGAGGATAAAAATCTTGGTGATCAACTGGATGAATTCAATCGGTTGGCAGATGATCTGGAGAATCTTGAAGTAAAGCTTGAAGATGATGACAAGGCCATGATGCTCTTAAATTCTCTGCCCAAATCCATGGAGAATTTCAAAGATGCATTGTTATTTGGAAGACAGGGTCAAGTCAGTTATGATGACATTCAAACTGCACTGGAAATCAAGTTCCTGTAGATTCATGTTGACAAGAAACAAACTCAAGGCACAGCTGAAGGCTTTAATGTGAAATTCAAGAAAGGAAAAAAACCATTTCAGAAGAAGAAGAATCAAGAGGGAAAGGGGAAAACAATACTCAGAAGACTCCTGCAGATTGGGTTGAGAATAGGAAGTGTTTCTCATGTCACAAATCTGGACACCTGAAGAAAGACTGTCCTGAAAAGAAAGGCAAAACAGATGAGAAACCTGCAGATGCAAATGTGGCAAATGAAGGCTATGAGAGTGCTGAAGCTATGACAGTTACTGATGGGAGAATTAGTAATGAGTGGGTTATGGATTCAGGCTGTTCATTTTATATGTGTCCAAATGGGCATTTGTTCAGAAATTTGAGAAAATTTGATGGGGGTTCTGTTCTGCTGGGGAATGATCAGGCATGTCAGGTTAAGGGGAGTGACTCTATCAAACTGAAGATGTTTGATGGAGTAATGAGGATTCTCACAAATGTGAGGTTTGTTCCAGATTTGAAAAGAAATTTGATTTCTCTTGGATCTTTGAATCTACTGGGATATGAGTTCAATACCAAAGATGGTTTCATTCATGTTACAAAAGAAAGAAGGATTGTCATGAACTGCAAGAAGGAGAATGGCCTTTACATTCTTCTGGGAAAATCTGTTTCAGGATCTGCAGATGTGACTATGTCAAATCTTGATGCTAACCTATGGCACAAGAGGCTTGGACATATTGGTGAAAGAGGCTTGATTGAGCTAGCCAAAAGAGAGGCATTTGGAGAAAGCATGACAGTGAAACTGGAATTCTGTGATCACTATGTGTTGGGAAAAGCAAAGAAACAAGCCTTCAGGAATGGTGTTCACAACACACAACAGCCTCTGGATTACATACATTCTGACATTTGGGGGCCATATAGAGTTGAAACTCACAGTGGAGGTAAATACTTCATGACTCTGATTGATGATTATAGCAAGAAAGTTTGGGTGATTATCTTAAAGCACAAGTCAGATGCACTTCAGAAATTCAAAGAATGGCTGACAATACAAGAAAATAAGAAGAGGAAAACACTGAAACATCTGAGAACAGACAATGGGTTGGAGTATGTTTTTGAAGAATTTCAAAAGTATTGCACTGAGAAGGGCATCACTAGGCATAGAACTGTTCCAGCTAATCCACAACAAAATGGATTAGCTGAGAGGATGAATAGAACTATTCTGAAGAGAGTTAGATGCATGCTAGCTGATGCTCAGATGCCTAAGATTTTCTGGGGGGAAGCTGTATCTACTGCCTGTTTTCTGATTAACAAGTCACCCTCATCTGCTATAGAGCTCAAGACCCCAGATGAATTATGGTATGAGAAACTTTCTGATTATCACAGTATGAAAGTATTTGGATGTTTGGCCTTTGCTCATGTCAGACAAGATAAGCTTGAGCCAAGGGCATTGAGATGCGTATTTGTTGGGTATCCAAGAGATGTGAAGGGGTACAGATTGTAGTGCATTGAACCTGGTAAGAGGAAATGCATCATTAGTAGAGATGTGACATTCAATGAGAATGTTATGGGATATAAGCACAATGGACCAACACAGGATGTTGATGGAAACTTAACTAATGATAGTCATTCAGTTGAGGTGGAGCCTGTATCAGATCAGACAAAAACTAGGGCTCACGTCAACAATGACCCAGAACAAGCTGAAGAAGATGATCAAATGAATCTGGATCAGAATGAAGACAATCAGAATGCTGGTGCAGAAGGTTTTGATCTCAGAAATTACAGCCTTGCCAGAGACAGACTCAGAAGGCAGATACACCCTCCCACCAGATTTGGACATGCAGATATGGTGTGTTATGCTCTTGTCACTGCAGAAGAAATAGAGTATCAAGAACCGCAAAGCTATAAAGAGGCTATTTCAAGTGATGACAATGATAAATGGATTGTTAATATGAGTGAAGAACTTCAGTCACTGGAGAAGAATAACACATGGGTTCTGGTGGATAAGCCAAAGCAGCAGAAGACAGTTAGCTGTAAATGGATCTTCAAAAGGAAAGTTGAAGTAAGTACTTCTGAAAGTGTGAGATTTAAAGTTAGACTGGTTGCAAGGGGTTTTACTCAGAGGGAAGGAATTGATTTCAATGAAGTATTTTCTCCAGTTGTGAAGCATTGTTCAATCAGAATGTTGCTATCAATGATGAATCGTGAAGATCTAGAGCTTCAGCAACTAGATGTAAAGACTGCATTTCTACATGGAGATTTAGTAGAGACTATCTACATGCAATAGCCTGAGGGCATCATTACTTCAGGAAATGAGAACAAAGTGTGTTTGCTGAAGAAGTCCTTGTATTGGTTGAAGCAAAGCCCAAGGCAATGGTACAAGAAGTTTGACAACTTTATGTTATCAGTGGGGTTTCAGAGATGTAGTTATGACAGTTGTGTGTACCTAGAGAAGCAGGGTGATCAGGTTATTACATATCTCTTACTATATGTGGATGATATGCTCATTGTAAGTAAAAGCATGAGTAAAATCAACAGTTTGAAGGCTAAGTTGAGTGGAAAATTTGACATGAAGGACTTGGGGAATGTCAAGAGGATTCTGGGTATGGATATCTTAAGAGACAGGAAAGTTGGGAAGCTTTTCTTATCTTAGAAAGACTATCTTCAGAAGGTCCTGATGAGGTTTCAGATGCATCAGTCAAAGGTTGTGAGTACACCCTTAAGTCAGCATTTCAAGTTAACCAAGGCTCAATCACCTAAAACTGAGTTGGAAAAGATACAGATGAATAAGGTTCCTTATGCCAATGCAGTGGGAAGCATCATGTATTCTATGGTTTGTAGTAGGCCTGACCTGGCACATGCTATCAGTTTAGTAACCAGGTTCATGGTCAACCCTGGAAAACCTCATTGGGAAGCACTGAAGTGGATCATGCGATATCTAAATGGATCATCAGATTTAGGTCTCATGTTTGAAAAGCCAGAAGATGTGGGAAATCCACTTCAGGGATTTGTTGACTTAGATTTTGCTGGTAGTGTGGTCACAAGAAAATCTTTCAGTGGATATGTGTTTACTTTGTATGGGACTGCTATCAGTTGGAGAGCTATTCTCCAGTCAGTAGTAGCACTCTCCACAATTGAAGCAGAATACATGGCTATGACAGAGGCAGTCAAGGAGGCAATGTCGTTGAAAGGGATTGTAAAGGAATTTGGGATTCTACAGAAAGCTGTTACTATCAAGTGTGACAATCAAAGTACTCTTCACTTGGTTAAACATCAGGTTTTTTATGAGAGGTCTAAACATATTGATGTGAGGCTTCATTTTGTTAGAAATGTGGTGGAGAAGAACATTGTTGCTGTGAGCAAAGTCTCTACTAAAGACAGTGTTGCTGATATGTTCACAAAGGCCCTGCCTAGTTCAAAGTTCCAACACTGTCTGAGTTTGATCCAACTCAAGGACAGTGGATACTCTCTGAGGTCAGATAAAGAGCTTGAGGAAAGAATTGGATGATGATTGCATTGAGGTGGAGAATTGATGATGTAAATGCAATATCTATGGAATAAAGCCATATTAATACTATTCAGGATCAAAGCTAACACTGCGAAGATACTCTTCAGCACTGATGGGTTCAGGAAAGTGTTCAGATCCAATGAGTTCTTCGGGATGGACAAATGTTCTTGAAGTTCTTCAAGTCTCTTGAATACTTGAGGATGGTAAAAAGTCTACGAGTGGTTAGGGGTGGTGAAACTTTCTTTGAATGGTTCGGACGGGGAATGTCTCTTGAAGTTTCTCAGGATGGAAAGAAGCTCTGAGTTTGTTAGTGACTGTTATTAAAAGCGGACGATGGAGAGATACAAAAGCGATTCACGCTTGCAGGATTACATTACGGGTTGTTAGGAGGTTTGGGTTCTATGTATAGTGGTGTTTAGTCATTAATTCACACACAAGAGAGAGCTGATATACTTGTAATCTTTATAACGAGAGATTAGAGAGATAAATCATTCGAGAATCATTGAGAGAGCATAGTTCGATTAGAGATTCAAAGTTCGTAATTACATCAATTAGAACTTGGTGAATGCTCTGGAGTTGAGCGGATTGTATCTTGTATTCTTTGATTGAGTGATAGTGAAATCGTCCTTGATCCTCCATGGATGTAGATCATATTGATCGAATCACGTAAATCGTTGTTGTGTTCTTGTTCGTTTATGTTGTTAATTTTTCTGGTAATCTGTGCTAAGTGTATTAGTTGCAGATAGAAAAGGTATTAGTTGATTCGACTCTTGGACTAACAATTTATATTAAATTTATACTATTACACTTATAAATTAATATCATTATATTTATTAATTGATATTATTACACTTATAAATTAAAATTATAGTATTAAATATTAGTTTATAAAATTAATAATTTTAATTTTAATTTCATATCATGAATAAATTTTATAGAAGAGTTGCGCCCATAAGAAGTTGCTGGTTCACTTATAAGTATGGTTGATATGAATTTTCTCGATGTGAACATGGTGCGTCGAAATTCCACATTATATATTTTTTTATAAATTTATAAGGCGAAAATTAAATTTAATACGTACAGATTCACCCTAAAAATATCTATTAGTCAAATCATGGAGCCACTTTGAAGCCCAGTAGGCCCAATTTATGATTCAATGAGGGATAAATGAGCCTGATTTCATCAAGGGTCCAGCCCATTCATATTTTTGGACAGTTAAACGACATATGAATTAATTGAAGAAGATGGAATCTCTATAATAGGTGATACTTTCATTATCTATTAGAGATGAAAAGAAAGGAGAAGTTGAGAAGTATATAAACCAATAAATTATAATTCAACAATTAAATTGTTATACCTATAACTCAAATATACATTTATATATAATAATAATAATAATAATAATAATCAAATAATCAATGATATAGTTAAGACATAAAAAAAAAATTATACTTTTACCAAGCATTTCATATTTTATTATCGAATCATTAACCAGGGGGAAGTTTAGAAGGAAAAGGGGGAGGGGGGGGCCTTTGGGCCCCACTGAGATTTTGAAAATTTTCAGGGTATTTTTAATAATCACATTTACATAGTATAAAAAAATATTTAATCACATATATATGCTTAAATAAAACTAAGTTGTTCAACTTGGACTTCACAGTCAATTAGAGAATTTTATTATTGACATGAGTTTAGAAGATAATTTCTCTACAGTTACTGGAATATGAGGTCTTACTCAAAAGATTATTGTTATAATAATAATCATATTGTATTTCCATTTATTTATTTGTTTGTTAAGTCATCATTGATCTTCCGTTGCCACAACTACAGTGGGAAGAACATTTTCAGCAATGCAACTTATCTAGAGTTCACTACTTAACCAAATGGGAGAAATTTTTTTGAATTAATAATTGTTTGGTTGTATACATAGAAAAATATTTTTAAAAAAGATAGTAAAAAAACAATCATGCAATACTTCCAAATCACGAAGAGTCGAAGACGATTGTTATAGTTTAATGTCATGCAATTACGTTTAAAATTTATATTATATAAGTATAGGTATTGGTTTATGTTCCTGTTTTAAACTTTTATTTCCATACATTTTTATTACTATTAATAGTTGGAGAAAAATGTTTTTTGGTCTCATAACTTTCTTGTAATTCATTTTTCGTTCAAAAAAAATTTAACTATCTAATATAATTTTGGTCTCATATATATCTCAAATGTTCAATTTTGGTCTCATTTTCGCTGAAACACATAAAATTTTGTCATTTTTGGTCTGCGCAAGTCACGTATCGATTAAAATTGGGGGTTTCTAAGCTCGTAGCTGACGTGGACGCTGACTGTTAAATAAATTTTTATTTTTTACGCAACTTAGGAGGAAGTTTCTTGTTCTTTCTAATTTTAAAAAAAAAATGAGTTTTTCTTTAATAGTCAACGTCTTTGTTAGTTACGAGCTCGTAAACCCTCAATTTTAACCAACTCGTAACTTGTGCATAATAAAAAATGATAAAATTTTCTATTTTTTTGTGAAAATGGGACCAAAATTGGTCAATATAAATAGTTATGAGACAAAAATTAAACATTTAAATTTTTTGAGAAGAAAAATAGATTACAGAAATGCTATAGGACCAAAAAACCTTTTTTTCTCCTATTAGCCGGGCCCCCTGGTCGAAAATCCTGGCTCCATCAGGTTGACTTAGATTTTGCTGGTAGTGTGGTCACAAGAAAATCTTTCAGTGGATATGTGTTTACTTTGTATGGGACTGCTATCAGTTGGAGAGCTATTCTCCAGTCAGTAGTAGCACTCTCCACAATTGAAGCAGAATACATGGCTATGACAGAGGCAGTCAAGGAGGCAATGTCGTTGAAAGGGATTGTAAAGGAATTTGGGATTCTACAGAAAGCTGTTACTATCAAGTGTGACAATCAAAGTACTCTTCACTTGGTTAAACATCAGGTTTTTTATGAGAGGTCTAAACATATTGATGTGAGGCTTCATTTTGTTAGAAATGTGGTGGAGAAGAACATTGTTGCTGTGAGCAAAGTCTCTACTAAAGACAGTGTTGCTGATATGTTCACAAAGGCCCTGCCTAGTTCAAAGTTCCAACACTGTCTGAGTTTGATCCAACTCAAGGACAGTGGATACTCTCTGAGGTCAGATAAAGAGCTTGAGGAAAGAATTGGATGATGATTGCATTGAGGTGGAGAATTGATGATGTAAATGCAATATCTATGGAATAAAGCCATATTAATACTATTCAGGATCAAAGCTAACACTGCGAAGATACTCTTCAGCACTGATGGGTTCAGGAAAGTGTTCAGATCCAATGAGTTCTTCAGGATGGACAAATGTTACTGAGTTCTTCAAGTCTACTGAATACTTCAGGATGGTAAAAGTCTGCTGAGTGGTTCAGGGTGGTGAAACCTGCTGAATGGTTCAGGACGGGAATGTCTACTGAGTTTCTCAGGATGGAAAGAAGCTCTGAGTTTGTTAGTGACTGTTATTAAAAGCGGACGATGGAGAGATACAAAGCAGTTACACGCACCAGATTCTGTTACGGGTTGTTAGGAGGTTTGGGTTCTATGTATAGTGGTGTTTAGTCATTAATTCACACACAAGAGAGAGCTGATATACTTGTAATCTTTATAACGAGAGATTAGAGAGATAAATCATTCGAGAATCATTGAGAGAGCATAGTTCGATTAGAGATTCAAAGTTCGTAATTACATCAATTAGAACTTGGTGAATGCTCTGGAGTTGAGCGGATTGTATCTTGTATTCTTTGATTGAGTGATAGTGAAATCGTCCTTGATCCTCCATGGATGTAGATCATATTGATCGAATCACGTAAATCGTTGTTGTGTTCTTGTTCGTTTATGTTGTTAATTTTTCTGGTAATCTGTGCTAAGTGTATTAGTTGCAGATAGAAAAGGTATTAGTTGATTCGACTCTTGGACTAACAATTTATATTAAATTTATACTATTACACTTATAAATTAATATCATTATATTTATTAATTGATATTATTACACTTATAAATTAAAATTATAGTATTAAATATTAGTTTATAAAATTAATAATTTTAATTTTAATTTCATATCATGAATAAATTTTATAGAAGAGTTGCGCCCATAAGAAGTTGCTGGTTCACTTATAAGTATGGTTGATATGAATTTTCTCGATGTGAACATGGTGCGTCGAAATTCCACATTATATATTTTTTTATAAATTTATAAGGCGAAAATTAAATTTAATACGTACAGATTCACCCTAAAAATATCTATTAGTCAAATCATGGAGCCACTTTGAAGCCCAGTAGGCCCAATTTATGATTCAATGAGGGATAAATGAGCCTGATTTCATCAAGGGTCCAGCCCATTCATATTTTTGGACAGTTAAACGACATATGAATTAATTGAAGAAGATGGAATCTCTATAATAGGTGATACTTTCATTATCTATTAGAGATGAAAAGAAAGGAGAAGTTGAGAAGTATATAAACCAATAAATTATAATTCAACAATTAAATTGTTATACCTATAACTCAAATATACATTTATATATAATAATAATAATAATAATAATAATCAAATAATCAATGATATAGTTAAGACATAAAAAAAAATTATACTTTTACCAAGCATTTCATATTTTATTATCGAATCATTAACCAGGGACGAAGCGAGGAAGGGTACAGGGGGGAGGGGGGGCACTGGGCCCCACTGAGATTTTGAAAATTTTCAGGGTATTTTTAATAATCACATTTACATAGTATAAAAAAATATTTAATCACATATATATGCTTAAATAAAACTAAGTTGTTCAACTTGGACTTCACAGTCAATTAGAGAATTTTATTATTGACATGAGTTTAGAAGATAATTTCTCTACAGTTACTGGAATATGAGGTCTTACTCAAAAGATTATTGTTATAATAATAATCATATTGTATTTCCATTTATTTATTTGTTTGTTAAGTCATCATTGATCTTCCGTTGCCACAACTACAGTGGGAAGAACATTTTCAGCAATGCAACTTATCTAGAGTTCACTACTTAACCAAATGGGAGAAATTTTTTTGAATTAATAATTGTTTGGTTGTATACATAGAAAAATATTTTTAAAAAAGATAGTAAAAAAACAATCATGCAATACTTCCAAATCACGAAGAGTCGAAGACGATTGTTATAGTTTAATGTCATGCAATTACGTTTAAAATTTATATTATATAAGTATAGGTATTGGTTTATGTTCTGTTTTTAAACTTTTATTTCCATACATTTTTATTACTATTAATAGTTGGAGAAAAATGTTTTTTGGTCTCATAACTTTCTTGTAATTCATTTTTCGTTCAAAAAAAATTTAACTATCTAATATAATTTTGGTCTCATATATATCTCAAATGTTCAATTTTGGTCTCATTTTCGCTGAAACACATAAAATTTTGTCATTTTCGGTCTGCGCAAGTCACGTATCGATTAAAATTGGGGGTTTCTAAGCTCGTAGCTGACGTGGACGCTGACTGTTAAATAAATTTTTATTTTTTACGCAACTTAGGAGGAAGTTTCTTGTTCTTTCTAATTTAAAAAAAAAAAAGAGTTTTTCTTTAATAGTCAACGTCTTTGTTAGTTACGAGCTCGTAAACCCTCAATTTTAACCAACTCGTAACTTGTGCATAATAAAAAATGATAAAATTTTCTATTTTTTTGTGAAAATGGGACCAAAATTGGTCAATATAAATAGTTATGAGACAAAAATTAAACATTTAAATTTTTTGAGAAGAAAAATAGATTACAGAAATGCTATAGGACCAAAAAACCTTTTTTTCTCCTATTAGCCGGGCCCCCTGGTCGAAAATCCTGGCTCCATCATTGCCATTAACATTTGATGATTCAAGAATTAAAATAATTCAAATAATCAATTACATATAAATGGTTTTTTTAAAATTCCAAAATTTGAAATTGTGATAAACTACTCAAACTAGTGGCACATGCTCTTACTAGGAGATTTCATATCTTCTAGAGTCATTGTTATTAGATCGAGCCTCTAGATTTTATAAAAAAAACTTTCTCGAGTGTTAGCTTTCTGTAAAAATAATTAAAAAATATAGGAAATAAAAAATGATCTATATATAAAACTTAAGTTTATTGCAAAGAGCAAGCATTAAAACGTGAGACATTCACTGTTGGATGGGGGCAGAGAAGAAAGAAAGATGTACTCTATCAAACATGATTTTATATATAATAAAAGGATAAAATGTAAACTGCAAAATTTAAGAGGTGAGTCATGTACAATTGGACCCTGAGTAGGACAGTCTTTGAATATTGAGTATAGACATAC
This sequence comes from Stenogyne calaminthoides, assembly GCA_037126765.1. NCBI lineage: Eukaryota > Viridiplantae > Streptophyta > Magnoliopsida > Lamiales > Lamiaceae > Stenogyne > Stenogyne calaminthoides. Next base: position 1,488,653 of record JBBCBC010000040.1, read on the forward strand.
TTATATCGCTTCAACAGTATTTTTATTGAGAAGAATTTCATACTAGCTCTTTTTATAATCGAGAATCAATTTTCAATTAATCTAATAAGTTTGAAAGGAGGCTAAATTAAAAGTAGAAAACAGGGCAGTGCATGGAAATGTTTGCCAAAATTGGCATAAACCTCATAGTTTAGCCTAGTCCTTATTATTGAGTTGAGCTTCTTCTCAATGTGAAACGTCTTTATAACATTTTTCGTTCATGTTATTTTTTTCTGGAACGTGTTTGTTTCAAAAAAAAATAAAAAAAATATATATATATATAATTAATAAGTTCGATAAATAAGGGACAAGTATCAAAATATTCATATATGCGTCATTCGACTAATCGACTTTATCTTAAGCCTTCGACGGTGGTTTGACAAGAAAAAAATCGCAAATAGTCCTGTAATTTTGTCCGTATTTAACTATTCATATATAGTCCTTTAATTTTTTAGCTTTTTTTTTTGTCAATTTTAATCCTTTTCATTTTTTTTTTTGGTTAAAGAATGGCTGGAATTATGTTGTACTGCTTTTAATTTTTTGACACAAAAAATATATTGAAATGACGGGTTCATGAGAGAGAGGAAGATAACAATATAAGTCTCGACTCTCACACTACAAAAAAAATAGAGAGTTGCCTACGAAATAATCCAAAAAATAGAGGATTGCCTAGAAAATATTACAATTTGCCTAGTCGTTTTTATTCATAGGTAAATTTGCCTACGAAATGTAATTCGTAGGTAAATTTATTTGTAAGTCACAAATATAATTGCCTACAAAAATGTAAGTTGACTTGGGAATTATCTTTTGTAGTTAATTAGTTTGCCTACGGAAATTAGGAATGTGTATGTAGTTTCATGGTAGGTAATTTGTTTGCCTAAGAAATGATTTTGTGTAGGTAACTTTTCATAAATTTTTCTAAAAATTGGTTGGCAAATCCTAAGCAATAGTCACTTTTAAGGACCAAATTATTTTTGTAGGAAAATTTCATAGGCATTTAAAAATTTTGGTAGACAATTCTTTATTTTCTTGTAGTGTCACCTCAACGTAAATCACTCGAATTAGACACGTGAATGAATGAATTTCGTGATTTTGAAGTTGCATTTCACGAGGGAGGTACAATCAAGACATGAAATTAATTGAAAGTTTTGTTTTCTTAATGAGATACATTTCAAATGAGAGTAGTGATGAGTGTCGACGTGACCTGAATAAAATATTAAGTCAATTTTTCCATCAAAATCTATATTTAATTTTGAATGAAAATGATAAAAATTAATATTGAAAGAATCAAAATTGATAAAATAAGGCTAGGTCTTGTATGCATCCAGGTGCACCGTGCACTCATAGTGTATTTTAAAAACATGCGACTTATTATACTGAAAAGTGCAACTTCTTATACTAAAACGTGCAATTATTAATATGAAAAAGTAGTTGCACGATTCAGTGTAAATAATCTGCATTTTTCAGTATAATAAGTCGCACATTTCTAAAATGCACTACGAATGCACGGTGCATTTGGTGTATGTGAGACCCACTCTTAATATACTACACAAGAATGTGTCTCTTGTGCACATGAGTGCACCATACACTCATGCAATTAAATGACTCGTTTAAAAAAAATATTTGACCTATTGAATATATTAAACATGTTCTGTGGATACATGGGTACAGTGGCGGGGGAGGAAAATTTATCGAAAATACCGGTATATCGGCTTACCGTATCGAAAATATACCGAACTTACTAGAATTTTCGGTACGGTATGGTACCGTACCGGAATTTTCGGTACGATAACGGTATAAATTTTCAAAAGTCCTGGTATACCGGTATACCGAATATATATCGGTATAACGAAATATTTTTCGGTATATCGATACATTGGATATAAACTGTACCATATTTAGAAAAATATATAATATATTTTATTTTTTTAATTTAATTAATACATTGGACATATATCGTACATTGAAAATTTATCCTTTTATTTTGAATTGTCTCTGTGGGATTCCTGATTCAAGTTGGAAATTGGAATTCGTAGAATTTTTTTGAGTGTTCACATAGTTAAAAAAATCAGTCTTTAAGAGAGATATATGTTGTTAAGAGATTATTATTTATAAAATATAGATTTTTTAAATAAATAATCCAGGTATGAACGGTATACCGTTAATTCGGTAAGATACGGTATACCATTAATTCGGTATGTACCGAAAATTTCGATACGGTACGGTATATCAAAATTTCGATATGGTATACGGTACGTGATTTTAGCATACTGAAATTACGGTATACTGAACTTCGATATACCGTAATTTTCGGTATGATACGGTATGAATTTTCACATACCACAAATTACGGTACAGTATACGATATGACCGATACGGTACGGTATGCCACCCCTAGTGGCGGATCCAGGAATTTATAAGAGGATGAACTAGAAATATTTTTTTAGACCTAATGGACTAATTTTAAAATTTATATATATAATAATTACAATATATAGTGAGATAGGGTGGGTTCACCAATAGATATGTCCCTGTATGGGAAGAGTTGGGACGAGTGTACCGATGTTAGATCCGCGCACCAATTGCAAGTGAGAATTTGTCAATGCACTCAGGTTGAACATCGTCGTCCTCACGCTTGTCTCCAATTTTGGAATAAATAACTTTATTTTTCTTAATGAATTGCGTGAGCCTTCCTCTAAGTTTCCCAAATTATACATATCCTGATTTTTTGGACATCCACTCATTATTCATTACCAACTCATAGACAGATCTTTGTAACAATGTTTTCATAATCGAACCGGTGATCGAACCGGACAGACTACCGGTCAGCGGTTCAATCGGTCGGACTGGTTCAACCGGCGGTTCAACCGTTTTCTATGTTTAGTTAAAAAAATAAAATAAGTACACACCTATAAAAATTTAAATATATATTTTATAACTTTTCATATCATATTTTATAAATTTTGTCTCACCTCATACATTTATCTCACATCGAAAGTGTTGGAGAAAAATGTGAGAGAAATATAGATTTAAAATTTTAAATATTTAATATAAATTAATAATTTAATTTTTTTTTTTTTTAAAAGAAAAAACCGGTTTTTTTCCGGTTGAACCGGGTTACCGGTTCAACCCGGTTCAACCTGAAATCCGGTTACATAGGTGCTTTTTAATTGGGTTATCGACCGGTTCCCGGTTCAACCGGTTGAACCGGCCGATTCAACCCGGTTTGAAAACATTGCTTTGTAATTACATGCCCACCTCATTCACATGACTTGGATACCACTTTCTTGCTTCCAAATTATTTATTGGGACATGATGGTAAAGGATTTGTGATCTTCTCCGAATTTGCTTGAAGATTTTTGGTATCTTTACAAGTCGATGTTTTCAATGAAATTCAATATTTTTGACAAATATAGGTAGTTGTAATTTAAATTCAATAAATATACTAGTTTTATATTAGGAGCCCATCCCTTTCCAAAATTTAATTCTTCGAGATTATAATTTAGCTTTGAGAAATTTGGAGCAACTAAGCAATTTTTTATACTCCCTCCATCCACAAAAGTTATGTCACATTTTTAAGACACAAATAATAATAATAAAAAAAAAGACAAAATAGATAAAATAAGGGTATTGTGGGATATGATGAGAGCCAATTGTAAATGAAATAATTATTTATGAGTAAAATATAATTATAATTAAAGTATTTAAATGATGATTGAAAGATAAAAATAAAATATTTATTTTAATATATAAATGGTATGATAATAAATTTTGTGATTTTTGATTCTTTAGCAACATCAATTCGATGAATTTAGATCCCGTGCTGTACATGACTGTTTTGTGCATTAAATTTGTACGGGTCTATTCCGCTTTTTTTTGCTGCTCGGCATAGTACCGTGCTACATTAAATCCAAATACACTATAAATTCATACGAATTTAACGCATAAGACAGTTCTGTTGAAATTCCAATTCGACTTCACCCGTGCTGACATGACTCATGACCCTTCCGCTAACTTTTTATATTTTAAATTTCCTAAAAAAATTAGCATGAGTAATGTATTTCTATAAAGTATCAAAAGTGTCATTAATCCAAATTTCCCATTTAGTTTTACGGCCTCAACATATAGTAAAGAATTACAAGAATTGAATTAAAATAATACATACTCTCATGTTTTATCATAAAATAAAATGCATGATACGAATTTCTTTCTTCAAATTTCTTCAAAAGACATCCAACGTTCAAATTGGGACACCCACATTATACGAATCAAACTTTGAAATTCCAACCATATTACATATTATTTGATTTCTTCAGGCTTCACATGATTGAATTAATCAAATTAATATTCAACTCCTTCATCTTTGCTGATGTATGTTTCCAATTTCCCACCTCCCAATCCCCCTTGCAACCCAACAAACACCTCCAAAATCATGTGAAAACACTTATTAATTCTCCCACCTTAAAAAAGTCATTATCCAATTGCCAAAATTGCTGTCAACTTCTCTGCCCTCCAATAAAATAATCAAATATCATCTTCATAGAAATTCCTCCTGTTCTCATGGAGCAAGTCAAAGGGACATCAAAACAGTAACATCATATACAAAAAATATAAAGTACACCACGTGAAGTTACCTTAATACCCTTGAAGAATGCACAAGCTTCTTCCAAGAAAGTGAGATTAGCAGTTGTTGTTTGCAAGAGCCTTAGTCGACCGGCAATTACTGCCTGTACATTGGTTGTCATCCATTGTTTCCAATCTTGTATATAATCCTCATTTCTCTTGTGCAAACTTCATCTTCAATTATAAATTCAATATCCATTCATAGAAAAGAAGGAAAAAAACATCAATGGCTGCAAAAAAGATGAATGAGTTTCAAGATATGCTGCCTTTCATGGCGGATAAACTGGGAGGGGAGGGGCTAATTGGGGAATTATGCAAAGGGTTCAGAGTGTTGATGGATAGGGAAAAAGGGGTGATCACATTTGATAGTTTGAAGAAGAATTCTGCACTTTTGGGGCTGCAAGATATGGGAGATGATGAATTGCAGAGCATGTTGTTTGAAGGCGATCTTGATGGCGACGGAACGCTCGATGAGATGGAGTTTTGTGTGCTTATGTTCAGATTAAGCCCTGAGTTGATGCAGCAATCTGAGACCTTGCTTGAAGAGGCTCTGCAACATGAGTTCATGGGTAGAAAATTATGATGTTCTTGTCATTCTTTGAGGATTTTATACATTTGTTGTTGGTTAATGATAATAAAATCGATTGGGATCTTTTGTTACGTAATGGTGTAATGTCTACTTGTACGCACACTTTCTGATGAATGACGCGTAAGAGGTGTAATTAGCTTGGTATCGTCCTCTTTTTGCTATTCGGTTTCTTTTATGGCGTGTCATTCATTTAAGATGTGTAACGGAAAATCCCAATCGATTTGATTCGGGGCTTAAATGATACAGAGTTTGTTAATATTTTGTGGATAATGGCATTTGGTGAAGCAAAAGTTTTGATACTAGAAACAATATTGAATCTTGAATATGGTTCCAACCCCTAATCAAATTCAATGTCATATATTATGTTTCATCTTTTTATTTCAATGATCGTCGCGTATAAAATAATGATATGCATGACTTAGAGTGGCAACATGGAGTAAGAGATGAAAATCCTCCAAAAAAAAGGGAGAAAAGTTCTACATTCATAAAGAAAGGAAAAACATGTATAAGCTGAAATGAGGAAGAAATAATAACGAGAAAGCCAATGTGACAAACTCATTTATCAAAGTTGAATTGAATAAATACCCCTAGTGAAAAACAATGTCAGCGTTCGAAGAAGCCCGCGAAAAGCCCATGATTTCCGATTTGATCTTCTCTCTGAGATTCGAATCCCTCGGCTTGGATAAACCGGTGCAAAGGAACACTTCTTGCAGAGCCTTTCCATGCTTGAGCAAGAACTTAACAAGACTAACGTCATTTGCGCATTCCGTAAATCCATGAATCTTCACCACTTTCAGATGATGAAGAAAGGGCTTCAACGACTGAGTCTGCGACTCCCAGTAGCGTTCTTCGCCTAAGCTCGGTGATTGCCACAGATCCTTGTTCCATTGCTGTGGATAAGATGTGTGTGTACAATTGTATGTATGAACAAACAAGAAGCATGCAGAAAAGAGGGAGGGAATTAATGGTGGGACTTACTCGTCGTTCAGCACTGTGAACGTCGTTGATGATCTTGATGATTATGGTGTCTATGGTGGGAGAGCCTCGGAAAAGCATCGCGAGGCCCGGGTTGTTGTTCTTGTTGAAACCAGTGGTGAACTCCAGGCACTTGAGTTCATTGAAAGGGGACAGTGAAACTCCTGCATATTGGTTGTGTTTTGATAGAATCTGTATCCAGAAAAGTGTTGTTAGGATGTAGGATTCATTTCATTTCTTCTAGCAGAAGTTTAAGCTGCAGCTTATAATTTGTGACTATACATGGAAGTAATAGTCTCTAATATGTTAAACCACTTCATTAAATATGACCCTTTGCTTAATATATGATGTGCTCTTCTTCACAATTAAGTGGCAAGGGGGAAATTCAGCTTTTGCTGAGAAAGAGATTCTGTTTTAATCAGACTATGATCTTTAACTAGTATGGAATTATTAGTGGAATGAAGAAAAATCATACTCCCTCCGTCCTAATTTTAATTGGCCAAATACTATAAACACAAAAATTAAAAAAAAAAAAAAAAGAAATAATAATATTAAATGATGTAAATTGAGTTTGGTAGAGAAAAATAATAATATTAAATGGTGTAAAGTGGGTTCGATGGAGGAAAATAATATTATTAAATAATATTGAAAATTATTTTATTTCCTTTTTAGAAAATGACCAGACAAAATAAAGACGACTATTTACGGAAAGTGATCAATCAAAATTAGGACAGATGAAGTATCATTCACTAACTTTTAGGCATACATAAAGTTGAAAATTTTATGCATGCGTTCATTTGTCATTTAGGGTGTGTTTTCAGTCACAACTTGTCATTTAGGGTGTGTTTTTAGTCACAACTGAAGACCCAAAAGCGATTTTATAATTTAAAAGTTGGATCACATCAACTTTAAAAAAAAACACTTATCACTGTTTTGTGGAGTTTCAAAACAACCCTTTAATCATATGGGTTGCTGTAAGAGCATGTTGAGGGGTATTTTAATCTTAAAAAATATTTTGCTATTCGAGAAAGCTTATAGTAAAGTAAAGTAGAATGTTTAAAGAAACCTCATATTGTAGAGAATATTTTTTAATCACAAATTCTCCCGTCAAATTTATTCATAAGTATAATGTTATCAGTTGATAAGTGTAATGATATTAGTTTGTTGATAAGTATAATAATATTAATTTATAAGTGTAATGATATAAATTTCATACTATGAACAAGTTTCATTGGAGACTTACTGTTTCTTAATTCCTATTATTTGGTGATGTGTTCTATAATACACGACAAGTTCAATTATGAAAATTTTCAGTAAAATTTCTTAAAGGTGTCATACTTACGGCTAGAGTTAATGAATAAGTTTTATCGGAGACTCACTATTTCTTAATTCCTATTATTTGGTGATGTGTTCTATAATACACAACTAGTTCATTTAAAAAAAAAACAGTAAAATTTGTTATAGATATCATGCTTACAACTAGAGTAACGCTGATGTGAACTTGATTCATGCGAACATTTAGCTCATTTATTAAATGGACTAACGAAACTTTGTATGTATGATTCATTTAAAATTTATTGGCATTCAAAAATCTCAAATTTGGTACATACAAGTTGTTTCTATATAATATGCAAGTTAAATTTGGTACTACAAGTTTTTTCCATATAATATGCAAGTCAAAGAGGTATATATATATATATATATATTGAATGAGGAGTGTACCTCAATGCATTCGATTTCAAGTGTCAAAAAGTGGCACTGCGAAATCCCAGTGAGAAAACTCCACACACTTGCAATCTTCCCCGCACTCAAATCCTCATGAAGAACAAAACCAACAAACGCCTCCCGAAGGCAATTCAAATTCTGAATCACACACTCTTCCGTAACAGCATTGCTCGACCACACAATGTTTTCCAGCATCGGCGCTTCGATTCTCACGCCGCTGAGAACGCTAAACCCATCGAAGCAGCTCGAAACCCTCAAATTCCTCAATTTCTGCGCCAAAATCTCCAGATTCTGCATCTGGAAACAGCTGTCCAAGCACAGATCCTCCAGCGCAGGGGACTCGATCCGCAGATGCTTCAGTCCGGAACACGCCTGCAGCTGCAATTTCTTAAGCAGAGGGAACGACGAACACGTGAAGAGGTTAATCAGCAATGCTTTGTCGTATAAAATTGGGCGCGAGAGCGATAGCGTTGATAGGGATCTGAATCCGTCTCTCATGATTTCCAGAGGCGGCAATCGGAAGCCAGGGTTGCTCGATTTCAACCGCAGGGATCTGAGCGTTCGGCTGTTGATTACGCTGCGGGGTAAATTGAAGTAATCGGAGGTCGAAACGTCGATGTCGAGCGATTGGACGTTGTGCTTCACTGCGTGTTTGATTAAAGCAGAGAGGCCGGAAAATGTCAGGAAAGCGCGTAATCGGAGAGCTCTTATATCGGAATGCTTCTCGATTAGCGCGAGAATCCGATCCACGTAATCGGATTTCCTCGAGATTTGGGATCGGACGCGTTTTCTAACGGCGTTAACGGAAGAATTGACGGTGGTGAAATCCAGATCTGGAAAAGAGTACCAGAGATTCTTCCATCGATTCGAGAGGACGCTGGTTTGTGCGATCGATTTGATCGGTAAAAAGGAGAAAATGTGGTGGAGAATGTCGTCGGGGAGATCACTGATTCGATCTTCATTATCAACATTGTTTGGATCGGCTTCGTTTGGCGATGGAGGATTCAGTAACTTTTTCTTCTTCGCAGATCTTGTTTCCATTCATGGATTTTTCGTGTTCTTCTTTTTTTAATTATTGTGATTGATGATATGATTATTGCTAATATGATGAGATTGATTGTGTGGAGCGACTAGTTAGGATTTTAATTTGGAGTTTGAAGATTTCAATTCAGAGATTAGATTAATTCGATTGTTAACATGAGATGGGATCAGTGCGAAGTTTGTGGCAATTTTGTTTCAAGAATCAATGTATGTTGTGATAATATATGTTGGTATTGATCGAAACTGAAATTACGAATTTACAAAAATATTGAATATCTATGACTCTATTTGTGATATGGTAAACACTGATTTTATCAAATTATTTGTTTATTTAATTCTTTTAGCTTGAGTGAGCGTATTTGAATCCAATGATTTAAAGAACGAAGAATGAAATCCATAACAATAATCTTGAAAAAAAGATTCGATTTTGATGAAGAAATCTGAGATTCTTATTTTGAACTATTGTTATCTTGTTAATGTGATTTTTTTGTAAATTAATTTGTAAAGATATTTATAATCTTCCCCAATCTTTTTCTTAAATGAAAATATCAATGCCAATTACGAAAAATATAAAGTTATAAATAAATTTATTTTAATTTAAAATTTTATTATGTACTCCCTTTCCGTCCCTCTGTCCACGAAAATCATACTTACTTTTTTAGGCATAACATTTAAAAAAAAAATAGATAAAATAGATAAAGTATAATATTATAGGGTATTGTGGGGTTTACTTATAAATAAAGTGAGTATTTATGAGTAAAGTACAATGACAATTGAAATAATTAAGTGATGGTTGAGCTGTTGAAGGATAAAAATAAAATGTATAATTCCATAAAAAAGTATAAAAATCACAATGACAATTGAAATAATTAAGTAAGGGTTGAACGTTTGAAGAAAAAAATAAAATGTATAATTCTATAAAAAGTATAAAAATATATTTGGTGGACAAAACAAATAAGAAAAGTAGAAAAATATTTAATGGGTAGGGAGGGTATAATTTTAAGATAGTTGAGATTTTTTTAAAGAATAATAATATTTTAATAATTAGATTGACATCACTTTATTGAGTGGTTCTATTGTTCATCTAAACTTATTAAATTTACCGTTCAAAATAGCCAAAGAAGAAAATTGTTGAATTACTCCTATATACTACTAGAGAGAGTAGAGTAGTATGTTAATGTGGATTTGTTAATTTAGTTTATTTTCGATTTATGGTTTATTTAAATTTTAGCATATAGTATCATTTTTGACAAAAACACGAACGGAAGGATATAAATGAAAGGATAAATTTTGATGATTTAGGATTGAGATGGTGGCTCATTATAAAATTAAAAAATAGTACTCCCGTCGTTCATTTGATTTTGCACACTTTGACTTGCACACATATTAAAAAAATAATTTTTTAATAATTTATTAACTTTTTAAAGGGAATGGACCAATTGAGGGTGGAGATTGTGAGGGTGGAGAATGTGGCGTGAAGATTATGAAATTATTTTCCATATTTAGAATATGCAAAATGAATTGAGATGAATCGAAATGGAAAATGTGCAAAATGAATTGGGACGGACGGAGTACTCATTATAATGATGTAAGCAATTCCTTTAAAAAAAAATGTAAGCAATTGGATTTTAAGAATTAAGAAAAAAAAAATCTCACGGCAACATATGTATAATTGCAGCACGTGACACATGTTGACTTGCCTCAAAAGTCAATGATTAAAATCCTTTCTCGTGCCCTAATCCCCAACCGGAATACTATTTACTTCACTTTCCTCATTTTTTCACTTAATTTCACAAATCTTCTTCAATTTCTTCCACATTTCCAACTCTTCTCAACTCCAAACTGCTTCTCTCCTTTCAATGAACCACCAATTTCGTTCCTGACTATGCACTAATTTTGGAAAATTGGAGGCAAGTAAGCTGAAATTCTTCGCTTAACTGTACTTTGCTGAAGGGAAGCTGATGGGTAGCAACGAGCCATTCAACCGGTAATTCAGTAATCACTGTAATTGAGGTTTCGTTTCGTTAGTTTCCATGTTTTTAATGAAGTTTTTGATGTCATGCTTTGCGTTTTTGTTGCATTGGTTGAACGATTAGCTTGGTGAAACTTGCGGCAAGGGCTTTTTACGATGATATGTCTACGAAAGGCGAAAATCAGCAGAAGATAGGGAGAAGTGATAATAGAGGGATTGCTGTGGTCGTTCTCGATGCTCTTACGAGGTAATTTGCGGTGTTCTTTTCTTCGGGTTATTTAATCCCTTTGTGTATTATTTGAGTTAATTTATGGAATTTTCAATTTTGTCATTAAATTTGAAGTGAGATATATTGATGGAGTGAATTTATGGAAGTAAATCTATGTGGTCAAATATCTAGATTAAATCTTTTACCCGGTAAATTCGATTTATTTAGTGCAAATTAAGGATAAGAAAGGCTACTTGGTGTATGAGTTGCATGTTTGACATTGTATTGTAAATGAAATTGATGACTGGTTAAGGGAGAATTGAAGTGTCATGTAGCTTTTCATCGGGTTGAGTTCGTTTATGGATTTTTCAATTCTGTCATTAAATTGATGACTGGTGAATTAATGGAAGTAAATATATGTGGTCAAGTATCTAGATTAAATTTTGACCCCATAATTCTATTTATTTAGTGCCAAATAAGGATAAGAAAGGCTACTTGGTGTAGAGTTGCATGTTTAAAAGTGTCTTGTTGTAATTGAAATTGATGACTGGTTAAGCGGCTATTGAGGTGTCATGTAGCTTTTCATCGGGTTGAGTTCATTTATGGATTTTTCAATTTTGACATTAATTTTGAAATAAAATATATTGATTGGGATGTATTAATGGAAGTAAATCTATGAGGTCACTGGTCAAGTATCTTGATTAAAAAAATTTACCCTGTAAATTCAATTATTTTAGTACCAAGCAAGGATAAGAAAGACTACTTGGTGTATGAGTTGCATGCTTACAAGTTTATTGTAAATGAAAATGATGACTGGTTAATAGGGACTGTAAGTGTTGATTTTGGTGTTGCAATTGAAAGGATGTCAACGTTAGATATAATTGAAGGATGTTATATCATATATTTATTCATGTCTAGGCGTCAGTGGGTAAGGGAAGAAGATTTGGCGAAGGATCTGAAGCTTCACACAAAGCAACTTCGTCGGACTCTCAGGTTCTTTGAAGAAGAAAAACTGATAACTCGAGATCACAGGAAGGAGGTTAGGTTTCCTGAATTGTGTCCAAACTCTTTCTGGTCATCGTTTATTGCTATTGTTATTTTCTAGACACGTGCTTTCTACTACACTCTGCTTCAGTAATTGTTCAATTATTATGTTTCTCAAATTTTCACGTCATGTTCGTCTCTATGTAGGAATGGTCTTTCGCCATAATTAAAATTCTAGGTTTGTGATTCTTTGTGATTTTTAAGGATATTAAAATACTATTGTATCACACGTGAATATATAACTGTATGCACGCAAATGGGCATTTTGTGTTAATGCAGTTAATAATTATACCATAAGCTGTTAATGCAGTTAATAAATATACCATAAGCTCAAATATCTCATGGAATGTTTGAGTGTCCACGCTACACCATGCATGTATATTTGTAATAACTATAACATGCCTGAAAGTGAGGCGGCTACTTTAAGTTTTTAACAGTATTTTAAAATTTTCCTATCTAAAAGTCGAGAGGATATTCTTGTAATAATTTATTGTTTCATTCCATGATGGTCTCTCTCTAAAATAAGTTAGTTGCCTATTCCGTCTGTTATAGTTGGAGTTACTCGAACCATTGAGCTGAATGAAATCAATGAAATGGAGGAGATACTGCCAATTTTATTGCTTGGTACTACTTCTTAGATCAAGAGTAGTATTTTGTTACATGCTGATTGAAGGTTACTTTATATATACAAAAGAGGAACTCAAGTTGTAAAAAGCATGGTGCATTAAGATCCCGAACGTATCTAGCTATTAAGAAAAATAATTTCAGTTAGGTTGCGTTTGGAACGAGGGATTTAATATTAATGGATTTTAACCCGCTCAAATTATACTGGATAACGAATCCACCCAGATCACTCAAAAAATAGTTTGGACTAATGAATTTCAAATAAATTATTTCTGCTTTTTGAAATTGCAATATGACATCTTCAGAGATTAAACTGTTTATTTTCTAAGTTTTAGAACTGACCATTCTAGGGAACTCATTGCTGTGTCTTCACTCCGCCCCTTAATTTCACATTTTGAAGAAACTTAAATTTTTTCCCTCGAAGAAAAAATGACATATTTAGATCAATAGCTTCCATTTATAAATATTAAGTCCTTGCATTGTGGGTCCCTATGCTTTCATTTCTAAACATTGGGTCCATATACTTTAAAAAAAAAAAATTATATCTTGTCTTTGTACTTCCAATTTTGTCCGAATTTAGTTCTTGTACTTTGTCTTACATAATACCAAATTTTAGTAAAAATGACAGCACAACTGTTCAGCGTTTACAATTGAAAATACAGGACCTAATTCAAACAATATTGGAAGCACAAGGAACCAATTAAAACAAAGTACGGGAACCCAATGTTTACTAATGAAAGTATACAAGGACCTAAACAAACACTTTTCCTTTAATTTTTTCCTAATCTGAATTATTGCAAGTCAATGTAATTGGGTTATTGTGAGATATGATTTGCCATTAGAATACGACTTATATCCAGTAGTTAGTAATGGGCTTCAAAATGCAGACTGCTAAGGGTCCAAAATCATACAATGCTGCAGTTACTGCGACTGTCGATGGTCATCAAACTGGAAGAGAAGGCAACGATAAACAGAAGATGCATACACACTCATATTGCTGTCTAGATTATGCACAGGTTTCACTCCTTAAATCACCACAACTGTGTAATATGTTGTAGACTGATGGTATATTTTTTGTGTTCATGTTAATAGAAATGCAATTAAATTATATGGTTATTGATAACATAATTTATAAATCGAAGTAGACTAGTTCCCTAGAAAAACTGCGAACTTTTAGTGATATGGAGCAAGCTTCAACTATTTAAAAAATGGATATCTAAAAGTAGATACAAGAAATATTTATTAGTCATATATTATGTTACCAGAGCTGTTAGTTGATGACAAGAGTCGTAAATATTCTGTGGACTTTCTGTAGAAATCTCTACCAACAAAGTTCATTTATTGTAAATTTATTTAATTAGATTTGTTTAGATCATGACATGTTTAGACAAACTATTAGGAGTAGGTACAAATTAGGCGCTGCTGATTATTGTAGGAGATCTTTCCTTTTTCTATACAGTCTACTGCTATATATATAGGTGATTTTTTACTGTACAGTTTATAGAAAGTAAGATATGAGAAATATACTTTTACCAATTCACATTATCCATCTTTTTTGTTCTACTAATAATTAGATGGAGTATGTTAGATGTATCTACTCCCTATGTGAAATGAATTATCTATTTTTAACTCCTTTTCTTGCAGATATATGATGTAGTAAGGTATAGATTACATCGAATGAAGAAAAAGCTGAAGGATGAGCTGGAGAGCAAGAACACAGTACAGGAGTATATATGCCCCAGTTGCAGTAAAAGGTTTCTGAAAAAAGATTCTTGTTTTCTTTTTTGTACTTAACCTTTTTCATGGCCTTCACTGATTATTTAAAGATGTTGAGACTTTATTTGAAATGAATTCCAGATATACTGCTCTTGATGCACTCCGGTTGATCTCCCCATACGATGAGTACTTCCATTGTGAAAGCTGCAATGGGGTACTTGTAGCCGAAAGTGACAAGTTTGCTGCTCAAGAATCGAGAGATGGAGATGATAATGCAAGAAGGCATCGCCATGAAAAAATAAAGGACATGCTAGCAAATATGGAGGTGTGTCCTATTTATTAGTATTTATTATGGTCCTCAGGGTTGTATGGTTAAATTCTATGTTTTAATTCTGTAAAGAAAATGAGATTCCTACCATCCCAATTTGGTAATTATATACTTTCTATGATAATATATGTATATGCTATATATGCTTTCATTTTGACATAAAATGACATTTTTCTATTGTGTCACCTGAACAACAATTTTAAGGCAAAATCTCTGTTTACTGGTAGTTTTGTACATATCACCATCCTCTATGACTTTGACCTGATTATTGAATTGCAAAAGCTAAATTGAGTGTTTTCAAATTAATTGCTTCTGCTTAAATTAATCACCTTGAATCCAAAATCTAAAAGGCAAAAAGCTGGAAAGTGTATGCTTCTAGCTGATTCTGCTTTTGTCTAATATTTTACCTTACCAAACACTCAACTGCGTCTACTTTCTACAAATTTTGAATCACTAACCACTTTAACCATTAAGTAATTTTCTCACAATCACTATATTAAATATATTTTCTTAAAATCATAATTTTGCAGACCCGCGTAGTTTAATTGCTAACTTCTTTGAAACTTAAGCTCTTGAGTTTATGAACAACTTGAAGTTACTATAATCTTTCATAGACATGCAACATATGTTCTTAGACATGTGTTCTATTATGTGATTTTCTGCTTTATGACTTATTCCCCTCAAGTACAATGTGGGGTGGGGGGAGGGGGTGGGGAAGATAACTGCAATGTAATAGTTGTCTGTGTCTCTACTTGGCTGGTCATTACAAAGGGTTCATTAATCTTTACAAGAGATGATACATATTTTTAACAGATTGGCAGTACATGGATTTGATGCTGCCAATAAGGGCTTCTACATATGGTAAATTGAACGATTAACAGATCTCCAGAAATTTATAGAAACCCATTGAAATCTTTTATTTATCTCTTTTCAAGATGTAAGAAACATTGTTTTTGTACCTTGTGGAGTTTGTCCTTTTAGTGAAGAGTGGTAGTTGGCTTGAGAACAGGTGCAACTCAAACCAGTTATCGATCAACTTGCAAGAGTTAAAGATTTGCCCGTTCCTGATTACGGAAGTCTTCAAGCTTGGGAAGCTAGAGTAAGCGCTGCTGCCCGTTCTGGTAATGGAGACCCTAATTCCGGTGACCTGTCCAAATCTTCTCAGGGCCTCCTTGGTTTTGGTGGAACTCCTATGCCTTATCTTGGGGAGACAAAGGTAGCCTCTCTTTCTTCTTCCCCTTACATTGAAATATCTCGTTTTTTGTCATTATCACCAGTTGCATCATGCAACTCAAGTGCCTTGTTAAATATACTAGATGTTTTACTAAAAGGTATTAGTGGATCACTATTAGCTATTTTCACTGAACAATATTAGTTGTGGACCAGTTGCACGGTGCAACTGTTGCACCAGGGTGTTACTCATCTTGACATAGAAGAATAGATGAAAAAATCGATCACTGGTTATTTCTTACTGTTAGTGGGCATATGCTTCAAATTGCAGTTTTCTAAAATGGATTACATGCTCAATCACTATAGGCTACTAGCCGCTACATAATTGTTTAAACTTTAACCTAGTATATGATAGCTAATGCTCTTAATTGGGAAAAATAACTCATGAAACATATAAATGTAGTTCTGGATAGGGAAAGATCAAAAGGCTTGAAACCAAATCAAACTGACCTAAAATTTCCTGAATTTACATTCCAATGTTACTTGATCTCCTATATCATAATGTGAAATCAAGTACAGTGCCTTTTGCTTTATCAATCGGAACAACTAGTCTAATCATATGCATTGATGGTCACAATCGGTAGGTTGAGGTTGCTTTTACGGGTATTGACGAAAAGGGAGAAAATGTTAAGTCGGTAAATGCAAATATACCTACGAAAGTCTTGCCTCCATGGATGATAAGGGAAGGAATGAATCTCACAAAAGAACAACTTGGAGACAGCAAGGCTGAGATAAACACAGATGGTACTTTGAAAGCTCGTCAGCCTTCTGATGACAAAAAGTCCATTAACGAAGATGATAAAAAAATGAATTTACAGGTTTGTCCATTCCTGTAACTTGTCCTTTCATTTTCTCCTCATATATCTTATGTATAGTGGGTTTTTCTTTTTTTGCTCTAGTGTATCAACTCATTTTTATATTTCTTGATTTGCAGGATGAATATGTCAAAGCTTATTATGCTGCTCTACTCATGCGCCAACGTGAACAAGAAGAAACTACGAAGAAACAGGAATCAGCTATTTCCACAATCTCTGATGAAGCTTCCATAGGGAGGCAAGTTGGAGCTAAGTCAAAACGGGAAGATGATTATGAAGGAGACGATATTGAATGGGAGGAGGCCCCTCGTACAGGTAAAATCACAATTCCACTGTTCCAATAAAATTATTTGGAAGGTGTAGAAAAGTCATCTTTCAGTAAAGATAATCAGGAGAATCATTGGTATGGGTGATGGGAGTAAGATGGAGACTACCCTACTTTTCTCAGAAAATGCTTAAGTAAACACATAATCCAAACTATTTAAATTTAAATTTAGTACAAAAAATTAACTGGGATTGGATTTTGATTGACATATAAGTTGACCTATGTTTTATTCATGTTTTATTGGCTGCTTTTGTTAATATGTGAATCATGGTTTTCTGTCTCAGGTGGGAAAACTGAACGTTATAATATTCTTGATTTAAATGAAGAAGCTGTGGTTTCTGAAGATGAGGAGGAGGACGATGTAGACTGGGAAGAAGGATAAATTTACGTCTTAGGTAATTGACTCCTAATGTGGATAGCTCCGATTGTGGATATACTCATTTTAGGGCTTAGATATGTATGTTTTATCGTGTACAAGTAGTAATTTATGTGCTTCTATGTAGACGTCTCGTTACATTGCATTGTTAATATAGTGTTGAACTTTGTAAGAATGATGACATTTGGGATCGAGTTCAGATGACATTGAGAATTTAATGGTGATGCTATTTGGCATTGTGAGATATGACCTTGTTTGTTTGTTTGTTTGGTACTGTATTGTGATCTTAAAAAAAGAAAAAGAAAATCTTGAATTTTTAGGGAATAGATTTTCTAGCGAAGCTTTTACCACTTGACGTCAAAGTTGTTACTTGAGTCCTGTTTAATTGGTAGAAAAGAAGAAAATTGGTGGGTATGATTTTGGGCCTGGTAGTTTCTTATTCATCTGAGTCAGCCCACTAACACATCTAAAGCCCAGTCCACTAACATCTCATGTCAATCATTATTATATCAGCACATACTTTTTTAATTATCCAGGTGTTCAATAATTTTGTTAATTTCAATTTCAATAAATTCACTAAAGTTAATAGAAAATATAAAAAATTGAAAAACAAATCAGAATTTTAATGTTGTATTTAAAATATATTATTTTAAATCTTTAAAAAATAAATTCATTAAAAGATATATCTCTAACATGTGAAGTTGTTCAAGTGCTTCATAGGACATAGATGACTCGTAGTAACACGCTGAAGATAATATTAAGTAATTTAGTAATTTTGAGTTATTTTTCCATAAACTTGAATTATTTTACTCATTTCACTTATTTTTAATATTTTTTTTAATTATTAAATTTAACCCAAATCATACCCTGAATGGAATCAAATGTCATGAATTCAAAATAAAATTCATAGCATGAACCAGGCCTACACAAAATTTTATCCCTAATTTTTACTTTATGAGGTGATTAAAAGATTAATGAGCACGTGCACAAAGACTTGTTGTCAATCTCTCATACGAGGAATGAGGGGAGTGTTAAGAAAATTAAATAAATAAATTAATTTCACACTTTTTTATAAGTTCATGAAAAGAAGTGTTATGAACTTTTAAATGAGATAATTATATCAATATACTCGATTATAGACTCTGTGTACTCTAGGATATATAAGTCCACACACACCTCTCTCTCTCTTTCCAACACATTACACATGCACATAAACTAATATCTATTTGAGGCATATTTGCATGGGACGATTTCACAATGAAATGAGGTATAATTTAGACATGAAACTTTAACACTTTAATAGATATGGGTGTTGGTTCAGACTAATTTGTAACTCATATTATGTATGAGACCGTCTCATATGAGTATTTGTCTATCCATTTAGAATAATTATTGGTTTTTCTCAATGAGGTCAGTTTCGTTTATGAATTATGATCACATTACTTGTGATCATCTTCATGTTGTGTGCATACTTGCATTTCAATACCCAACTTCGAAATTGGCGGGCCAAGAAATATATTTAGGGCCCGCTTGGTATGACTAGGGAATGGTAATGGTAATGGGTATCATTGAAGGGTCAATCATTAAAATTATCGATCAGATTGTTATTCGCTTTTCATAACATTAACAATAAAAGATTCGTGAAAGTGAGTTGAGTAGGTGAGGGCAATCTATTGCTTACTTTTATTCTCATTACCAATGTATCAAACCTATCAAGCAACATCAATAGAATTAATTCTCATTACCCACTTCCATTACCCACAATCAAGCGGGCCATAAGTTTCTTCTTGTTTAAATAAAATCAAGATTTTTGGACGCAAAAATACGTACCTGAATGTTGGTAGCGGAGCAAGTCATATATAAGTGACGAAACAAAAAAAAAATGGACCAAGTAATGGGAAAATTTTGCACTTTTTGGTCCAATTGATATTAATTCATTTGAACCCAGGCCGAAGTAAGTAGCAACCCTATTTTAATTCTTATGGCCCATCATCGAAATCCAATTCTTCATAGGAAGTATTGCATGAGAAAGAACTGGGTCCCTTACCTATGATGTGTGCAAAATATTATACTTCTTTTACAATCAAAATTAATAATTTTAAAAAAATTAATAATAAAAGTTGATAGTATTTGTAAAAAAAAAAAAAAAAATTAATATATAATGTTTACAAAAAGAGCTAATGATATTTAAATAATCTAATTAATTATAAAAAAAAACACCTCATAATCAGTTTTTATATTACAAGTTTTATTTTTAATTTAAAAAGCTTTTCCTTTTTTTAAATCTCTCGCCTCTCTCTTGTTTGTGATATAGGCCTATTTTGTAAATTTGTGAAACAAATCGATCATGGGAATTTGAGATTTTGGCAAAGATCTGTTTCCAAAAAATACAGCCATAGAAGTGAAACAGAGGCATTTTTGTGAATTAGTGCGTTGTAGAATATGATATACTAAGGTTTTGATAGAGGAGTGTAATGGGCTTGTTAATAACTTAATCTGATCTATCTTAAATTTTTTAATCTAAAATGTTACCTTATTTTATATTTTATGCACATTTGTATTTATTTAATGATATGTGTGTACAAATATAATATTATATACTATTTCTTAAAGTATTTATTTATTTATGATGTGTGTATAATATTATATGATATGTATATATTAAAATACATATCCAAGTTAATTGATTTTTTTTTTTAATGTCTGGTCCAATTTTAAAAACATTGCTCATATGTATTAGATTTTCTATATGGTATTATGTCAACAAAATTCTGTAAAAAAACTCCAAATACTAAAGGTGTGTTTGCTTTTTGATTTAGCTGTGTGGGTAAATTCATGATTTCAAAATTTTATGAATTTAAAAGTCTTAGTAAATTATAAATAATATGTGTTTGTTTTGAAATTTTAACAGAGAGAGATTTTATTTTATGTTAAATTAATGTATGCACCAAAAAAAAATATTAATATTTAAAAATACTTTTATATTTTTAAACATTGATTGTTGTTTTTATGCATAACAGTAATAATTTTTAGGCATAATAACGATAGTTTTTATACATAAAAATAATATTAAAAAAATCGAGTTCATAATTAACTCGGTTCCATACAAAATTTTACCTTATCATATTATATTAAAAGTAAAATGATAATAATATAATAATATTAAATCTCAAATTATAATGAGACCTATTTTTTTCAAATTCCAATGAATCCTGAGACAAACGTGATAAATATAATCCTCCACTCAATCTCGGTAAATTTAGTTTACTTAAAATTTTAACCTTGGTTAAATTTATTTCGAAAATAGCCCATAAATATTTGGAATAAATGAGTCAGGCTCAATTGAAGTCTTTACGAAGAAGTGATAAATATGATTACCTAGTAAATTTTAACATAATATAAGATATTATCCTAATTAAATTAATAAACCGTAAAAATATTCTTCTCACAAATAATCTCTACGTTATTGTTCTGTACAAAATAGAGACATATTTTTCTCATAAACAGAGCAGAGAAAACAGAGACATTCTTCTCACAAACAGAGCAAAGACTTAAACTGGCCTCTTTGCAACAATGCTAAGAGGTCATCTATCAACAAAATCGAACTTATTCAAAAAAAAAAAAAAAATTACACCAAAACAGTGACAACTTATTCAAAACAAAGATTATGCATCAAAACAACAACTTGAGTTGCCCTCTTTGCATTAATCTAAGAATTCTACCTCATCTCATGTCTTTGTTATAATTGGCTTGGAGTCTAAATGACATTAAATATTTGGACTCCTTGAACACTTCAATCTACACTAGAGTCTTCATGTTGGTAAGAAAGTAAACAAATTTATTGTCCATCTCTGAATTTTGCACAAGTTTGAATTATTTGGAAAAGTTTAAACAAACTAATTTTAGAGGGAAATCAATTTAAAGAGGAAAAAATCGTGAAAGAAATTAAGGGAAAGTTTTGAAATTGGTTATTTTTATCTTTCTGTAACTCTCCTTAGTGCATTACTATGTTTTAAGAACCGCAACAAATTCGATATTGAATTTATATTGATTTTGCTTGCAAGATTAAGTTAGTGCTTCTCCTATAAGGAGGCATTGTAAAACTTTTATAGGCGTATCAAAGAAACGTCATAATATTTTTGATTTAAATCTATTTATGATTCATGTGATAATGGTATATCTCCTATCATCCATTATGAGGAAAATGCAACTTTTGTTGCCCATATGAATGATAGGAATGCTAAAGGAAACTTGATAAAGCATACATCCCCTAAATTCTTTTACTTGCATGAATTCCAGAAGAGTGTATAAGCCTAATACAAAATGGTTTCTTTTAAAATTTTGAAATTGAATTTAGAAGATCATTAGTTGTACCTTTTTCTTATTTTACTAAGTTTTTTCTTTGAATTATTTTAACGAAATTTTAGTTAGGTATAAGTGTAAATATCCTATTATTATGGACATTACTTGTTATAAATTGATTTTATTATTGGACTAAATGTAAGATGGGCTTTAGGGTTTTAGCCCTATTCTTATTATAAATAGTTTTCTTTTGTAATGTCGTGAGTGAGAGAATACTTAGATTATAGTAAAAAAGGGGCCAAATAGTCCTTTTAAGTAGATTCTTCTTTTTTTTTCTTTACGTTTATTTTATATTTTACAACAAATATCACCTTGTTGGAGATTGGCTCAACCATCCACTTTTCTCGCATTCTTCATAATTTTATTTTTTATAATAAATATTCTTTAGATAATTTTCACAATTATTCAAAATTGTTAAACACTTATATGTCGCATTTGGACTAGAATCAGTTAAATAGAAATGCTAATTAGTAATCCTAAGAAAACGAATTTGTTGAGTTTCAGTTAAATAGAAATTATAATATATTTTTTAAAACCTAAATAGAAATGCTAATTAGTAATCCTAAGAAAACGAATTTGTTGAGTTTCAGTTAAATAGAAATTATAATATATTTTTTAAAACCTAAATAGAAATTCTAATTAGTAATCCTAATAAAACGTAAATTTGTTGAGTTTTAATTTTCAAAGCAGACATTAATTATTGAAAATCTAAATTAATTTAATCACTGAATGAATAAATAAATAAATATGCAAATTTTTTTTATCGGGCAAAGTTAATTGTTAGTAGTTAGTAGTTAGTACACCAAACACTCAAATACTCTACGAAATCGTCAATCCACCTTATAACTCACATAACTCCAATTCGTTCCCAGAGGGAATCGAATCTGGGTCTCCCACTCAAATGAGGAGCCCAGTGACCAGGTATTAATAAATATGCAATTCAAATAGGGAGCATTATAAACAATAACTGGAACAAGTTAAAATAATTAGGAAATACGGAATCTCATGTACATTTATGTGCACTATGCACTCACAATGCATTTAAAATCGTGCAACGTATTTACATTTAATCGTGCAATTATTTTTTTATATTAATTAATAGTTGCACGATTTAATATAAATAAATTATATTTTTCAGTATAATATGTTGCAAGATTTTAAAATGCACTATACGTATACGCGGTACCTAGATACATACAAAATCTAATGATTAAAAAATATGCCATGCGAAACTTATGACAAAATCTTATATCAAGTGCTTAGTGCAGTTCAAATAAATACAATTTACGATTTTTTAGTTGAAAACAATATTTGGTATCATCAGTCATCACTAGACAGATTTGAAAGTGATTCAATTAAATCTTAAGAGTTTGTTTTTTATATGGGAACTTAAATAATATATGGAAGTATATACTCCCTCTGTCCCAATCTTCGTGGGATTGTGATTGTTGATAAGTATTTAGTGTAATAGTAATAAAATGATAAAATGGTGGGGTAAAAAGAGTTGTTTATTAGTATTTTGTATGATAAAGTGATAAAGTGATGAGTAATCGGGGGTAGAAAGTGTTGTTTATTAATATTTTATGTAATAAAGTGATAAAATAATAAAGTATGTAAGTAACTTTACCATAAAGATTGAGACAAAAAAAATGGACACTTTACCATAAAGATTGAGACGGAGGGAATACTATTTATTAGTTACCCGGTCATATAAATATTAATGGTTTTATTTTTAAATGTGAAGTATGCAAAAGTTGAAACACTATTTCGAGGTGGGTCTCATGTGCAATCGGTGCACCGTGTATTCATAGTACATTTAGATGTGTACAATTATACAAAATAAAAACGTGAAACTATTTTAAATAGAAACATGCAATTATGTTCCCATATTAATAGTTACATTTTTATGTGTACATAAATTGCATTTTTCAACATAATAAATTACACACTTTTAAAATATTACAATATAAGCGCACAGTGCACCCGGGTGGATAGCCCTATTTTGGATAACATACTATTATTAGACATAATCTTATTCTTATGATATAGTCTAATGTATAGTACATTATTAAAAATTGTGAAGACAGAATCTTATGCAGTATGAGAGTTAATTTTAACTTATTATACGTACACATAACACATTATTGAAAAATATGAATAAATTCGAGGAAAGTGGGCGGTTAAGCCAATCTCCCGCAAGGCGTTGTGGTGGAGATTTTTGTGCCGCCATATATGCCTCTGTACCCCTGCTACTTTTTTTTTTTTTAATCCTTCAATTTTTCTTTGATTTATTTATTATTAATATTTTCTTATCGTTATTTGTAATTGATTGTAAAAATAATTAACATTAAAAAAAATGAAGTATATATAATATTGTATGTGGACCCATTAACATTTTAGGATTTTGTCAGGGCCAAAATGAATCACCAAGTGAAGAATCTCTCCTTGATTTCTTTCGCGGTCTTCAACTATAATCAACTTTAAAATCTCTCCTTGATTTCTTTCGCGGTCTTCACCACTTTGCATTGGTTTCTCTCAAGAATCAAATTTGTTTATACTCTTATTACCTTATCACCCGCCCCCGATTAATTTTCTTATATATATACACTTATAATTAAGATACATTTATTTTCACCGTAGTAAGACGAAGCATAAATTGTGTATTAACGCTCTAATATTTTGGAAGGATGAATATTATTTGTGTTATAGATTATACCATATATCATGTATAAAACCATCTCATACGAATGTCTATCTCCTTTAAACAAAGTATTATGTGCATCATGTTCAATGTACACCACTATTACTAATCCTTGTAAAAATCAACACTCTATAAATAAAATGTTGATTTTTAGGTGAGAAAGGGGTAACAAAATAGAGAAAGAATATGTATAATTCACATTTTCAATATACATATAAATGTATTCGACTCTGTTAATATAAAGATGTTTAGTCCAAATAATTTTCGAAAATATATAAAAATTCTAAAGTGCATTTAGCTACAGTATGTTATAAATTGGGCCCCCCTGGGTAAAATTTCTGGGTCCGTCACTGCTTACAAATGATCCAAACTATGTCAATTCAAAGATCGACAACAAATTAATTCACTTTCTTACCAACATGAGGACTCGAGTATAAGTTGTAGATGAAATGTATACTCCGTAACATTATGTTTTGGTGCAAAATCTTTCTTTCGAATAGTTTGCAGACTCATTGTTGCAACGAGGACAACTCTGATTCACTATTTTGGTGCAAAATCTTTCTTTTGAATATGTTGTATTTTGTTGACAGATGACCCCTTAACATTGTTGGGAAGAGAGAGATGAGATGCAAACTCCGAAGCATTGATGCATTGTGAGAGCAACTCAAGTTGCTGTTTTGGTGCAAAATCTTTCTTTTGAGTAGCAGATGACCCTTAAGCATTCTTGCAAAGATTGCAGTTCAAGTGATTGTTCTGGGCAGAATCTTTCTTTTGAACAGGTCAGGTCGTTCTTCTGATATAATCTTTCTTTTGAATAAGTTGAATTTTGTTGGTGGATGTCCCCAAAATAATCTCCACCTTCTTTTACACGTTTGAAAAACTTAATTAACTTTTATCTCAATTAATTAATAAATAAATTTATATTATAATTAAAAATTTAAGATAATTTTAAAATAATGTGCTATGATTTAAGATAGCATAATTGATTATTTGTGTGAAAATTATTCAAACTCGGAATAATTTATGTCTATCTTTTGGTAATTGTAATTTAGATTATTTAATTTTTAATTTGCATGGATTTTTTTATTTGGAATTTTTAAAATGATAAATTCTCATGTGTACCATTTGCACAGTGCAATTTAATTTTAAAAGTTTTTTTTTTAATTTTTTCAGTTTTAACTTCTTTTTTTTAACTTCAGTATTTTTTAACTTTAATTTCAGTTTTAGATGTTTTTTTTTTGACTCGGGCCCAAATCCGGTCGAAGTAGTTCATGGTTTACCCGGTCCGAAGAGATCATGATTTAGGTTTCATCATTTAGTATTTAGGGTATATATGCTTCATCTAAATTGAAATTGAATTCAAGTGCACCAATTACATCTTGTGCAAATGGTGCATAGGAGAGTCACTCTTTTAAAATTTCAATCAAAATATTTTAAATATGAAGCAAAAATTAAAAATTTATTAATATTATATTAAAATAAGTATATATATGTGTGTAATAATTATAGATTGTAATAGTATAAATAATAACTTGTTGATAAGGAATATTAGAATATTTTATTTTTGTGCAAACAATAATGCAGACTATTCCTGATTATACCTTTATCCATTTTTCTCTCTAAAATATTTCCTCTGGCTTCTCTCTATACCCAATCAAACCCACCACCTTATTTCACCACTTTATTCCTCATCGTCGTCACTTCGCTGCCTGCCGTTTTGAGCGTCGCTTAAAGGTCGTTGCTAGTTCTTCGGACCGATCTCTCCCACCGGAGTCACGACAATCGGTGGGCAGTTTCGGTCCGTCGGATCTTTATTTTTTATTTTATTTTATGTTATTTTTACCTTTTGCTCTATTTTGTGCTTTAGAGTCTAGATTTATTTTATCTTCTCTGCTTTATCCTAGTTAGGGGTTTGTTGTAAGATTTCCTCCCTCTTTGGGTTTGTTGCTTGTTTGTTTTGTTATTTGCTTCCGGATCTGGGTCATGGTGATTTGATAGTTGTGCTTTGATTGATGCAATCCTGATTATCTTTACGGACATGGTTTAAGCCTTAGTGTGCGGCTTCCCTTTGTCCTTGTGTTTTTACATGGATTGTGGTTCTCCCCTCCTCTGTTCCTCAAGATTGATTCGAGGTAGTTGTTGTTCAGATCGGTGTTTCGATCGTTCGTCTGAAGGACTTGTACTTCACTTGAAGGATTTGTACTTTGTACTACTCTTCGTCTGTAGGATTTGTACTTTATACTACTCTTCGTCTGTAGAATTTGTACTTTGTACTACTCTTTACCTTTTCTAAAAAAAAAAAAAGTAATGCAGACTACTCGATCTGGAGATTTGATGTTGATTTTATAATAGGATAGTATTGAATTGATGTTAAAGTAGTGTTAAATGCAAATTAACTTTCCTAAAAAAAGGATCAGATTGTTTCTATTCTTCTATATGATTCAAACTAATTTATTCCCTTTTTCACGAACAAGAAGACCCGAATGTAAATTGAAGCGCTCAAAATGTGATTCCACTGAAATTCTAAACCAATTATAACAAGTTGATCAGATACTCATTGATTTGCTGCACTCGAAAAAAGAGATAAAGATGCAGTCTCTATA
The DNA here is from genome assembly GCA_037126765.1 of Stenogyne calaminthoides. Taxonomy (NCBI): domain Eukaryota; kingdom Viridiplantae; phylum Streptophyta; class Magnoliopsida; order Lamiales; family Lamiaceae; genus Stenogyne; species Stenogyne calaminthoides. The sequence continues at coordinate 1,515,928 of JBBCBC010000040.1, forward strand.
ACATTGTTGCAATAGCTAGGTGCCCTTTTTTGCACATTTGAAAAGATTTAATTAGATTTTATCTCAATTAATAAATGAATTTATATTGTAATTTTTTTTAAAAAAATAATGGGTTGTGATATTAGATACCACACATAAAATTGAAAAAAATAACATAATTGATCATTTGTGTGAAGAATATTCCAACATATCTATCTTTTGATATTATAAATTTTCATTGTAATTTAGTTTTTTTAATTTTAATTTGCATGAATTTATTGATTGCCATTTAAATAAGAAGCAAAGTTCAATATTTTGTTATACTATATTAAAATAAGTTTGTATATATACATATGTTATAATATAGAATATAATAGCATAATTAATAATTCATAGATAAGGATGGTTTTTTTTTATACGCTCATTGTTTTACATTTTTGAAATAAAATTGAGTTGCAATCGATCGACCCAAACATAAGGACTCTCAAAAGAACGAGACTTCCGGACAAGCGCATGAGCCATAGTATTGGCATCGCGCTTCACAAAACCAACAGAAAAATTTGGGTTACTAGAAAAAATAAGTTTACAATTACTTATACAATCCCCAAAGATCGAATCCATAGGATGTACTGATGAGATCGCATCAACAACCAATTTAGAGTCTCCTTCAACCTTGACCGTGCCCATATTTAGGTGTTCGGTTGTGACAGTCAAGTCACAACATTCGCCGCAAAGCCCCAAATAAAAACAGAAAAACAACGTTGTGTCTGTTGATTTGGAACTAAAGTTGAACATTATTATGTCAAAGTTATTGGAACTAAATAGATAATAAAAAAAACTTATGAGACTAAATCTATTTGTGATCATTTGTGATTCAAACTCGAGTAATTTATATTTGCTTGAATCGCATATGAAAAATTTAACGAATTTATGCAGAATATGCTTAGATATGTATATTTAATATACCTATGATTGAGAGATTATTGATTACTTTATAATTTTACATGTTTTTCGTAATCGAATCCCAAATAATTTTACATGTTTTTCGTAATCGAATCTCACTGCATTGTTTACTTATTTATTGGTTTTGAAAAAATCTGTGTTCCTCAGTCCATGATGATAATGGTTTGAGAATCATACATGGTGGGTTTTAGGCATGGGAAAAAATGAGGCATTTTTAATGTATTTTGGAGGTGAATTATGGCCAAATATAAGTATCATTCTTTATCTATCATTTATAGAATTCATTATTTTCATTTATTACTATCTATTTACTTTGTGTTGATGAAGGGGACATTTATTTTTGTGTATATCTCAATTGTTTTGTTTTTGTGCGAATAATATGATATTTTCTATTAATGAACTTTGTCTTCGCGGCCAATTTACAATTTTTTAATTTTTGGAGAAAAAAGAAGACAAGAAATGGTAGGATGGACATACAATTTATATTAATGTAGTAGACAATTATAAATTGTAAATATAAATTGTCTACTATATTAATATAAACTGAATCAATTCAAAATATAATTGTAATCTAAATATATTTAATACCAACATATTATGCATTATATAACATCTAAAATTTATACAGTTTATAATATACAATACAATGTCTCCAAAAAAAAATACAATAAAAAATTGCAAAAAGATAAATCAAATTGATCACACATTATTATTTGAGACACACTTGCGTGAGACTGTTTCATGATGAGAAGGAGTGTAATTTAGACATTGACGTTTTAACACTTTGAGAGAGGTGAATATTGGTTGTGTTGCACTCTGTCTCATATATGACACCGTCCCGAGCTAATATTTGTCTTATTATTAGTATATTTTAAACATTGTTACTTTAACATAATAATATATAAATTATTATTTTTTCCGCATAATACGTGGGTTTTGCACTAGTATAGATATATTGTTGAGATTAAATTTAAAATTAAAATTATTGAAATTAAAGAAATTTTAAAATAAAGTGATTTGATTTTGACTAAAAATTCATTTTTCTATATATTAATTAAAAATAAAGATTTTTTTTTGGAAAGGTAATTAAAAATAAAGATTAAAAATACTTTTCAAAACCTAGCCACATATATATTATTTATATATATATAGTTACAGATATCTATCAAAATATATTTTAAAAAGATTAGGCAAATACTATTTTGCCGGTGATCTATGTATATATATATTGTCGCGAGTCGTTTTTTACGAAGAGTATTATGTGGCTAATTTGGGAACGACTCATAAACAAAACATGCACGTGTAAAATAAATTGTAAATAAGATGAATTTGTTGAAACCGTCAGAAATGACTACTCCTGGGGGCATACCAAGCCAGGATGTGGTATTGCGAGCTTTACACGTACAATATTTGATACACCTTATGAAGATGAATCATTACAGATGAAGATAATCTGGAGAGTTAGCATATGAGTGCTAAGGTTTCTTGTATGTGTGGATAATCACTCGGATTTTGCTGTTCCTCACCTCTCTGGAGAATTTCTTGTGTGGGTGTCTCTTTTTCTGGGGAAAATTTCTCAACCTTTCTCTTTTTCTTTTTTCTTCCTTTTATAGCACTGACAAGCATGATTGGGTTGGCAAGCATAAGCCGGAGACTTCGGTCATAAGAACTCACGTAATCTTTGCCACGTTTTCAACTTCATCTTCTGGTTGATCTTGGAACTTACTTGTTTGTGAATGTCTTTTGGTCGTCCAAATTAATCTTTTATCGGTTGGATGTTTTGTTCGCCCTTTAACTATGTCGGCTTTATCTTGGAATATTGTCCTCCTCGAGCACACCGACGGGATGATATCCGAAAGTGTCGGGCACTTTCGACCCTTCGGGATACCCGAGGTCTGCGGCCGGGGATATCGAGGTCTTCGAACATACTGACCCTCAGGATATCTGAGGTGCGAACACACTGACCCTCAGGATATCTGAGGTCTTCGAGCATACCGACCCTCAGGATATCTGAGGTGCGAACATACTGACCCTCAGGATATCTGAGGTCATCGAACATACTGACCCTCAGGATATCTGAGGTCTTTCAGGATTTCTGAGTATTTTGGCCGCCTGAGTCCTCAGATTTGCTCATGGCCTTCTTGACTTAGCTCATCTGATTCCTTTTTTTCTGACCTGAGTGACGAATACTTGTCCATTGGGCATGTAATATTTAAATAATACATGTGTCGCTCTTACGTGTTCGATTAAGCCTGAGTTACTATATCGAACACATCATATATATATAGGGATTTAAATCGAAATGGTCCCGTAACTTTGCACCTTTATTGAAAAGATCCTGTATATATCACATGTTTCAATTTAGTCTCGTATGTTTTCAATTTGTGCCAATTTAGTCCTCGGTCAAACTACCCAAAAACGACGTCGTTTTAGGGGCGTGTGATACACGCGCCCCTAATTTCGGTCGGGAATTTATCATAAAACGACATCGTTTTTGGGTAGTTTGACTGGTCTCCACCAATTTGGGACTGAATCGGCACAAATTGAAAAAATATGAGACTAAATTGAAACATGTGATATATCTTTGTCAAGAAAGTTTATTTTATTTATTTAAATCCCATATATATATATATATATATATATTTGATTTTCATAATTCATATGTATATTAATATATCTCGGTCGTTATGTTTTAGAACCTAAATCCAATCAACATGGATGGAAGGAAACCCAGAACGCCGCAGTGGATTGATATGCCCGGAGATCTGACGGCCAATATTCGGCGCCGTAGAAATACTGGAAAGTGCACAGAAAGTGTGTACTACTTGGCGGAGAATTTGCTTGGATCCCTCCATGTGGCGTGTCAATTGTCATTCACATTAAACTAACAAGGGAAAATTTCGACGAACGAATGCCTATCACGTGCCGTCGTCGTACAGTTAACATGTGCCCTCGTGCAGTGGATCTTAGCCACGGACAGTTGGTCGACCATAGTATTCAAAATTTCAGCGATAATGAATTGCTAAACTACATTGCGGATAGGTGTTACTCCATCCGTCTCATAATTAATTGCATATTTTTTTTATTGGAACGTCTCAGATGACTTAGCATACCTTTAAAAAAATTCTCATTAAATCTCACCTTCATAATATTCATATATTTACATAAAATTTCATTCTTTTTAGAACTCATACATACACGCAATCAAACTATTTTATTTATTTTATACATTAAATTTTACAAAATTATCCTCCAACACTCTATTCATTATACATTTATCTTAAATTACGTGCATAAAAGTGGGTCTAGAGCTTGTCCGATGACGATTTTCAGTAACAAATTTGGTCCCACGTTCTTTTTTGGTTCATTTTTTTTTGGCAAAAATGGTACCATTTGATTTTTATTTAACAATTTTGGTCCTAAGAGATTTTTCAAAAAATAATTTTGATCCCAAAAATTTATTTATTTTTTGCTTGTAAAATCGTGTGGGACCATTTTTGTAAAAAAAAAAAAAAGACCATTTTAAAGAGTTGATATTCTTATGGGATTACATTTACAATTTACTTGCATAAAAGTGCAAAAAAGTTGACGCAATATGTTGGGGGGGGAGAGTACATAACCTTTCTCTTTATACATGAACATTATGAATAGGCTTTCTTTATGATTGATGTATGAGATAGTGTATTATATAGAAGATGGATAAAAGGTTTGCATCCATGTTTGTCATTTTAATGTTCTTGAGTCGACTGAAAGTGTGACTCATAAAGCGTGTTAGATTAATTATGCAATAATATGTGTGGTCTTTTGAGGGCATCTCTTCGACTCTCTTGAACCTTTTCATCAATAAAGTTTTTTTTTTCTTAAAATGACTTATGGGGTAATTACATCGTGTAAATTAATTCATTTATACAATTTTTTAATACTTTCTTCACTTATGGGCCAAGTTGTCCTTTGAGTTGTCAACTCCATCATGACGAGAATGTAGAATAGTTATTAGCGGGTTTGAACTCAAATTTCATGAGCTTGAGACAAAGAATGATACCATGAAAGAATTTTATCTCATCAAAAAGTTTTAAATGAGATGTCATTCTTTCGTTTATATAGTTCCCTAATAATATCATTTTTTAGTGATGTCGACATTAATCTTGCTGGTTTTCTATGTGCTGAATATAGATTCATTTGGTGTTTTTTTTTCTTTTAGTGTGCATTTTAAGCATCTATAGATAAACTGATGAAGCTTTTAATGCTTTCATTTCATTTCTAACAAAATATTCTTCTCCTCCAAGAATCTCTTATCTGGTTTAATATTGTACATTTTCGACAGATCAAGTGACCTCAAGCGTCTTACTCTTCATTGTTGTTTTATATCTGGGAAAGGTGTGGCTGAGGCAGCTATAAAACTTCAACATTTGGAAGAGTTGCACCTTATTGTCACAGAATTAGTCAGAGCTTCAGATGTCGAAACTATTGGCATTTCTTGCCCTAAGTTGAAGTCTTTTACCTTAAACCAAAACCAGTATAAGTGGGCTCTGCTAAAACCCAATAAGTTTACTCTAGCAATTGCCAAAAACATGCCCAATCTGTGTCACCTTTGTCTTCTTTCACAATGGATGACTAAAGAAGGACTAGAAGCCATTCTTGATGGTTGTCCCAAACTCGAATCACTTGATCTCCGTCAATGCTTTCATCTTGATCTACATGGGGGTTTAGGCAAAAGATGTTATGAGCAAATAAAAGATTTTAAACGCCCTAATTAATGGCTTTAACCATCCAACAACCTAGAGCACAATTTTCCTTGACTGTCGGGCATGTCTGGTTCTACGAAGCGCTGGAGATGACGATAGACGAGAACCAAAAACTACTATCTTTGATTCCGATGGGAAATGACTGGGCTCGCTCGAATTATGACCTCTAGATTGCAACTGCACTATGCTTGTAATGATACTTATTAGCACGAAAATTTCAAAACTAGTCATATAACTTAGATCGATTAATTTTTTTTTAATACTGTAACCTTTTACTTTTTAAATTTTTAGTCATAAATGCATCAATTTTAATCTTTTTGGCTCGAAAAATTTTAATTTTCGCTAAAGTCAGCACGTGGACCTAACTTACCAATTTAGATACATGAACAAGACTTTAAATTTGATATTCTTCAATGAATTTAGAGATGAATGCCAGAAGATAGTTGGAAGGACACAAAAAAATCTCAAGATTCTCTCTAGAAAATTTCAGACGACCCACTCTTTGTTGTATCAAAACATAGGCTAATTGATACTATTTGTTGCCTATCGTTACTTGGTTTTTTCTCCCAATCCGAGAATGATGGTACATCTTATTTAATTTAAAAAAGAAATACCAAACACTCCAAATAAATTTTAAAAAGTAAAAAAAGTGATTATTAATATTTTTTTTTTTTTGGCCAAACACACTAGTTTCAAAGAATCGTTTGTATCTATTCCTAAACACATTTAAATTAACTATTTTTATATATTTTATATTTATAATTATTACTCCCTCCCCAAAAATTATTAAGAATTAACCCCAATAGTTTCTCCCTCCCCAAATTTATCTCCCTTAATTTCATCTCCTCCCTAAGCTCTCGTCTACATATATTCATTCGAGGTTATTACTCAAAAGTAGATTGCCTATCTAAAATGAGCCGTTTGAATTATATGATCACAAAAATTAAGTTTTTGTGCCTCATAAATTTGGGACAAACTCTAGAGGGAACAAATTTCATGCTATGAAATTATTTTTTAGTTCATGGCATATGAATCTATCCAGAATGAGTGAAGTTTAATGGGTTATAAAAGTATATTAAAATAAGTTAAATGAGTCAAATAATCCAATTTCATACTATGAAATTTGTTCATGGAAGACTAACTCTAAATTTTGTACAATGATGCTTTGAATTATGCCCACCTTCTCATAATTTTGTCCCGATCGCGTTAAAAATTATAATTATAATTTTATAAATTTCACTTAAACTTTTGAATTGGTCTCTCATGAACTAGATCCATGTTATGAATTTGGATTATTTGACATATTTAACTTATTTTCAATACATTTTTCTAACCCACTAAACTTGACCTATATTATATCTTGGATAGATTTAAATGACATGAATTAAAAATAAGATTCATAGCATGAATTAAATCTTACACAAGTTTTTTATCAAAACTTTTTAGGAATTACAATTGTCTTCAATCTGTTATATAAGCTAGTAAATATATTTAAACATAACGGTTCACACGTGCTCCCTCCATCCTAATTATATAAATTATATTTTATTTTATGGATGTCTCAGTTATATAAATTCTCGTTTACTAATATAATTTTATGTACTATTTGCATTGAAAAGTGTAACACTTACTACCTCCGTCCCATAAAAGCTTACACACCACTTTTATTATCGAGTTTTAGTGAGCGAGTTGTTTATTAATATTTCAAATGATAAAATAATTTTTAAGGAGGGGTATTATAGATTTACCTCACATCTTTTATATGCATTTTTAAAAATTACTTTATCATTTTAAATACTAATAAAAAATTCCCTCGCAAAAACACGTAAAAACAGTAAACGTGAACGTTTTTATGGGATAGAAGGAGTATTAAATATAGTTATAACAGAAGTTTTTACTTATCTAATTTATACAAATTTTTAATATTTATAAAAAAGCCAAATAAGCATTGTACAAATTTGGGACTGTGGGGCCATGCAAAATTATTTTCGTGATTTTATTTTTATCTATCCATAAAAAAATTTCATACCATTTTACTGTATCATGCTCGGTGAGATTATTGATAACAAACGACCGTTGACTACTGGATGTGAAGATCCCGCCATGGGGTTCATAAGTCAAAGTTGATTGATCCATGTGATGTCTTTATTTCCTAAATTAAAAGTCAAAGAAATAAACAAAAGTTCAAAATTTTACGCGCATTTTATCAGGAATCCATATGCCCACTTGCCCACCTCCCTCCAAAATGCTCTATTTTAAAGTTTGTTCACCTTGAAATAAATTTATATTTATAAATATATCTCTTTAATTATTATTATTAATATTTTTTAGTGCAAATATAAATTACACCTTTCAATTATTACTATTAATACATCGTTGATCAGATGATCTTATTTCAAGACTTGTAGATGACTTATAAATAAGATCTTAAAAACACAGAAGCTTGTTATCTTTAAAAAGTCACGAATTTATTTACACAAAAAATATAATTGTTATTATAAGAACATAATTGCATATTTCTGTTTAGAATAATTAGACAAAAAAAAATCTTACTATGTCGTAGATTACACACGATGGAACGTAGAATACCCACTCCATTCTAATACATTTGTTGTAGGATGTGTCACATCGTTCAGTGTTATCATTAATACTCTAACAAATGTTCCTCTTTTCAGCTCGCAAAAATTCCCAAATTCGCAAACTATATACATATAGTCATAGAGGTTTTATCTTCAAAGAAAACAAAGTAAACATGGATACACATACACTACTACTACTCCCACTTTTTTCCCTCCTAATTCTCTCACAATCTCTATTCTCCCATTCAATCAGATGCAACCCACAGGACAAAAAAGTGCTTCTTAAAATCAAAAATCACTTCAACAATCCCGACGACCTAGCTTCATGGGACCCCAACACCGACTGCTGCGACTGGTACGCCGTCTTCTGCGACCGGAAAACCAACCGGATCAACCTGTTCAACCTCCATAACGCCAACATCTCCGGCCAAATTCCGGCATCCATCGCCGACCTTCCCTACCTCGAATACCTATCCTTTTACAAAATCACAAACCTCACAGGCTCAATTCCCCCTTCCATAACCAAACTCACAAATCTCAAATCCCTAACAATCAGCCGGACAAACATCTCCGGCCAGATCCCCAAATTTCTCGCCCAAATGACCAACCTCACGTCGCTAGATCTATCCTTCAACAATTTCAGCGGCGAAATCCCTAAATCGCTTTCGAATCTCAGAAACCTCAATTTTTTGGGATTGGATCGGAACAATCTCACCGGATCTATACCCGATTCGTTCGGCGAATTCACCCCGGAGTTTCTCCGCCTATCGCATAATCGGTTATCGGGGAATGTGCCTAGGGCTTGGGGCGATTTGAATTTCACTTCGTTGCAATTGGAACGGAACAGGCTAAACGGCGACGTTTCGTTCCTGTTTGGGGCGAATAAGACGATTCACATCATTGATTTCTCGAGAAATATGCTGGAGTTTGATATTTCGAATGTGGAGATTCCGGCGAGCTTGAGGACGTTGGATCTGAACCATAACAGGATTACGGGGAGGCTGCGGGCGGAGGGGCTGTCGGGGCTGTATTTATTCAACGTGAGCTATAACAGGCTGTGCGGCCGGATTCCGGTGCCGGAATATGATTACACTACGTTTTTTCATAACAAGTGCTTGTGCGGTCCGCCATTGCCGGATTGCAAATGATCCTTGAATCTGTCTCTGTTCATCTTGGTGTTTTTGTTTTTTTAATTAAATTGAGCAACGAAACTATTGTGATTTCAGAAATTACTCCCTCCGTCTCAAACTTAACCGTACAGTTTCTTTTTCGGACATCCCATACTTAACTGACAATTCTCTTAAATTGAAATACTCACTTTATCACATAAAATACTAATAAATAATTCTTTTTATCCCCAACTATTTATCACTTTTATCACTTTATCACATAAAATACAAATAAACAACTCTTTCTACTCCCAATATATTATCATTTTTTCTTAAAACTCAAATATACAGTAACTATAAGATTAAGTTTGGGACGGAGGAAGTACAATTTAAAAACAAAATTATTTATAATATATATTAACAAAGTCTTTTAATTTTGGCTGAGGCCTTTAATAGGGGTACATCGATACGATGTACTATATATCTAAGATATCTAAGTAGATCAATTATAATTTGTTGATAAAAACTTATATACATCTGATTCATTCTATGAACTCGATTATTTAAGTATCATTGTTATATATAAAAACTTTCACTGTGCATAAAATAGTATTGTCTAGTAGGTTCACAATGTCACATCTCATCTGAAATCACCTAAAATGCATAAAATATATGAGATAAAATTAAGTACGTAGAAATTACGCATGATTTTGTGTTTATTTAAAAATTAATACACTCTTTTAAAATCATCAATTTATTTATGAAACACTCAATAAATTCTCTAACTTACTATTATGCACCGGTATGAGCCCTGAGCTCGATACATGAGCAATACGCTCGATATAAGATCACTGATCTCGATATATGAGCACTAAGTTCAATAACAAGAGTGTTAAGCTCAATACAGGAGCATTAAACTCAATAACAAGAGAACTAAGCTCAATAATATGAGTACAAAGCTCGATATAGGAGCGCGGAGCTCAATAATAAGAGCATTGAACTCAATAACAAGAGCACTAAGCTCGATACATGAGCATTAAGCTCAATAATAGAAGCAATAAGCTCAATAACAGGAGCACAAAACTCAATAACAAGAGCACTAAGCTCGATACAGTAGCACTAAGCTCAACAATAAGAGCATAGAGCTCAATAATAAGAGCACTTAGCTCAATAATAGGAGAATTAAGCTCAATAACAGGAGAATTAAGCTCAATACTAGGAGCATCAAGCTTAGTAACAAGATAATTAAGCTCAATAATATGAGCATTGAGCTTGATAACATGAGCATTAAGCTCGATACAAGAGCACTAAGCTTGATACATGAGCACTAAGCTCAATATCAAAAGCATTGAGCTCAATAACAGGAGAACTAAACTCGATACCGGAACACTAAGCTTAATTCAGAATGCACAACACAATATTTACTGATAGGAAATCTGCATATAATTCATGTTTAAATTAACATAAGGATAAATATCATTCATAAATGTAAGCATACAAGTAGACAAAAATATCATTGTTGATACAACTCTATTAATAGCATTCAACTATCTACTCTGGCAAATCACATTAGTCTACATCTACGTCTTTGTATCAAACATCATACTATATAAAAGACATCAAACAAGATTACAAAATGGCATCTACAACCTCCCTTTAAACCTAATTTTTTTCTGATTGGATCTTGGGTTATTTTGTCCAAAATTCTTGTTACCTTAGTTCATGATGTCCTTGAGCAACAGCTTCCAATATCTTGAACATGAGGGATTCATATGGATGGCTCGTAGAATCAATCCCAGGGATCTCCTACCGGTGCTGGAAGATGACATAGAGTCATCATTTGAAAGCAAATGCATTTGAAATAAGAGCTCAGCAGGTCGCTTTTCTGCAAGGCACCAGACAAGTGAGAAAATGTGTAATAAAGCACCCACGATTCAGATACCATCACTGTGAATTGTAATGTTACATATGATGCACAAAAGAGAGAGATTACACCCTGCTGTATTTGAAGCTTATGTTAAATTGGAGAGCTTGAAGTATTCGAGTAATTTTATTGCTTGCTATGATTGAAAACCAGAATGTGATTTTTATTTCTGGCGTTGGTTCGACAGTTATACTGGTCTAATGTACCCAAGTGAATGTACCACCTACTATGCGGTGAATTATTTCATTAGTACTGGATGCTTGTTCCCCACACAATATAAATGAATAAAAATCATTACCAAGATACCAGCTAATTATTTTTCACCAATTAGTGTGAGAATGAGACACCAAGAACTATGATGTATATGGCCAGAGAAAACAATAGTAAAATATCAATCACATTTTCTTCAAGCTTAGTTTTCTCTGAAAGATCTCGACATAGGAAATCAAGTAAAGCAATAAAATGAAGGTTAAAAAGTGCACATGTATCTATAACTTTACCTAGCAGGTGCTCAACATAGTATTGCAGAAGTACTCATGCATTAATCTGGAAGCTGACTGGCAGCTAGACAGCTTAACGAATTTACTTTGTAACGTTTTAAATTACTTTTCTTTTTTTTTTTTTACATTTTAATTCAGATATTCTTAATCTACTTTATAGACAGAAGAAACTCAAGCTCACTTTAAGCAAGCAAATATACAATTTTCTGCCGGGATCAACCTCAGTCATATAATTGCACCCAAGTAATCTGTCAAGTAATTTATAATATCACATACGAAAAAAAAGTAAGAAGTGGAACTTAATGGAGAGACAATATTATGATCCAAGTTATACATGAAATCGAAAAAGTGAATGCAATAGTTAAGCGGAACAAACCTGGAGGCCAGGAAAACCATTCATCACGGAAGGTTGATCTCCCACCTTGCTCTTGAGCCAATGCTTGCTTCTGCTTGTGCCAGCAACAGTGAGACGATAGGCAAGGGATAAGGAGAGTTACCTTTTGCCTTCTTCAAACTTCTTATAGCACGTGATATGTACTGTGACTCACAAGTCTGTCTGGCAAGCTCCATACAGATGGCACCTGAATTCAAACATTTAAATTATGTAAGATTAGAATAAATGGTTTTTACAACTTGGTCTCTAAAAATATAATGCATACGGAAAATTCATGAGATGATACCGTGACAAAAGAAAGAGACAGCTCTCGCCATCAGCAAGAGAGCAAGCTTGTGAAAAGGACTGTTCTGCAGAAACAAGATCGCCAGCCCAATTAGCAATCAAACCCTGCACCATATTAAACAGAGCTATCCACATATGCCATGATAGCTTGATATCTTTGGAGCAATATTCAAAGTTCAATGGGATTATGGTAGAATCATCGTGTAGGTCATATCTAGATTCAATAAACTTTAAACAAATCCATCCAATATGAGAATCAGTTCTAAGCTCCAAGCAACGTCGGTATTCTTTGCTCAGGCTGACAATATCATCTTCAGCAGCATATGCACGACAGAGTAGCAAATGTGCGAAAAAGAGAGAGCTACTTTGAACAGAAGATCCTAAAGCACTTCTCACAAGTCTGAAGCATTCACTATTATTTCCTTGCTGTAAACAAACCTCAGCAGCACAAAGTAGAAGCTGGAAAGTTTGATATTGGATTGAATAATCATTGATTGATTGAAACTGATTAGAAAAAGCTATGGATGTTAGCCGTTCTGTAATACGGCAAACATGTGGAGGAAATCTTTCGTCACGGGCCTTTTGGTAACAATTTAATGTAAGCAAATACCGAGCATTAAAGTTCCAAGGCTCTTGATGCAAAAACCTGTAAATTAGGTCAAATTCTTTAGACTAGAGTGATTGCAAAGAAAACACAAACTATCTGGAATTTTGAAGATGGAAAAAACAAATAGTATACTTTTGCAGCTGTTGGATGGCTCTGAATCCAGAATGACATTGATATGTACAGGAGGTGAATGGAAATGTCTTACTTGATCTTCCAATGGTATAACAAGCAACGTTTCCAGCACCAAGGATCTCATATGATGATTTTATGACATTATCCTTTTGATGGTCAGACAAGTCCAAGAAAGAACACCTAGTTGCAAGAGAAAGATCTCTTGATTCTTTGCTTGAAAGTAGGAGATAACTGAGAAGATTCCTGGAAGTAATAAACCAAGTTTGATGAATGTTGATTACAATTATAGAATATGAAAAATCGTTTGAATGCTCCAGAAAATCCTAGCACCATGGATCAGGCAATGAAAAATAGCAACAGGAGTCCAAATCAAGATAAAATAAACAAGTTTTAAACTGTTTACGAGACAGAACTAACTGCACAGGCGCCTTTTACACCACATATGGTTAATTGATGGGGGAACAAGAGTATGCAGGCAAAGTAAGCCTAGCTACATAAACAACCAAAACAAATGGGGGAAAAAAAAACATAGGGGCATTTATACATAGGGGCATTTACCTTAATGCACTACTGTTTGGGTACATGTGAAGTGCTTTCCTGAGGTGATCTACTCCCTTCTGTATTCCAAGGGAGTCCTCATAGCTATTCTTCAGCTGAGAATACCCAATCCATGAATTACTATAGCAATTATTGTAGTCAACAAGCATTAATTATACAAATTGGGACTTACAAGTTTACTAAGTGTAATTAAAATGTGCATTGCGATAATATCTTCCTGTGACGTAAGAAAAGAACGACTGATGGAAACAATACTCTCGAGCTGATTGTTTGGGTCCAGAACATGAATAGCAGAAACAACAAAACTAATTTTTGAACTGCGAAACATTTGCTTGGGCATTTTCAAAATGCTTATGATTGCTGATTCCTGTCCTGAAATGTTGTAAAGCAACCTACAGATGAAACTTATTGAAGCAGCAGCAACATTTTCTTCCATGGATAAAACACTCGAAGCTAGTGATCTCGTTACAGAGAGAGCCAAATCACTCTTTCCCAGTTTCCATAAGCAGAGAGCATATATCTGCAGACCCTCCGAGTTTAGCTGTCCTAGAAAATTAAGGTAGTGTGTCAGTGAAAATCAATAATCACTTTGGAAAACCTTTTTGGTTTTCCCTCCTTTTCTAGGACTCGATACCAAATAGAAAAATCAAACGAAAATTGGACTAGATAAATAAATTACTCCAGCCATTAACTCCCACCTTTTTGCCTTAAATACTCACACTCTTCAACTGCATCGGCTTCGTTTCCTGCCTAAACCCAAAAAAAAAAAAAATCTCGTATTAAATATTAGAAAGAACTACTAGAAAAATTGTCAAACAAAGAAAGTTGTACATGGGAGTACTATGGCTAGAAAAAGAAAAGCATCTTTAACTGCTAAATATATACCATGCAAAGTGATCTTGCCAAATTGATGGATATATCTATTAGATGAGATTCTAATGATTCTCCTGCAATTGATTTCAGAGCACATCGTGCCAGCCTGTAGGAGGTAATAGCACTTGGATAATCAGATCTTGATTCACACACTAGGCCATTCAAATTGTGTGACTCAGGATAGTGAGGAACGCGCAGCAATGCCTGTTGGATTGCTCCGCGAAGACCTATAATATCATTGCAACATAAATCAGTTTTACACTTTCAACATCTTTTCAGTAAAGGGCGGTGCTATTTGTACCCACAAAATTACTTATGGTACATCCACTACTCAGGCAAACTTGTTTTAGAAAGTCAAAAATACCCTTAAATAGCCTTATATCCTAAAAAATACCCTTATGCTTCCAAAAAGTTATGTCTTTCACTTATAAGCTTGTTTTTCTTCTAATTTTTTAATCTTGAAAATTGTATAAGAACCTAAAATTATTTATTACATTCGTAAAACGTAACAAATATTGGCTTAAGATAAATAATATAATCTTTGAACAACATAAGGACACTTTTAGAATATAAAGTCATTTCAGGGGTATTTTTTACTATTTAAAACATGTTTAGCCAAGTGGTGAGTGTATAGTAATTTGGTGGGTGCAATTAGCTATTGCTAAGTACCTCTGAGGATGACAAATAACTGGAATCCAAGGCAAGCTTTGCAAGACCAACTTGGAATTCTGCAAGCTAATCATCAAAACAGATATGAGTGCACTTTTCTCAACATGTACAATCATTACATTTCAAAGAGGATAGCAACAGAATCACTTTTTTTTTGACAGGTCAACAGAATCACTTAAACAGTAATAAAAATACAATGTAAAGTGAGAATATGTTTCTTCTACCGGAAACACCTAAGAAAAGCATGAATGACCATATCATACCGGAAATATCTGAACAGCACGTAAACAGCACTCATATGCTTCATTCTGGTCAAACTTTCTGAGAGAAGAAAGCAGAAATTACTTTTCACAAACGATGCTAATGGTAATTTAGGATGAAGTCCCCAAGAGTATCTAATTTACCTAGCATCAGCATCTGCTGACATGCCTGCCCATGGCAATGCTAGTGAAGGCTCTATACTTCTAGCACGATCAAATGCTTGTTGCGCCAATTTCTTTTCGCCTTCTCGTCTATAGAGCTGTAATATTGACACACTTATGAGGATTTTAGGAGATATGTCCAGAGAAATATAGAGAAGATAGTTGTTCACTAAGTTACGAGAATATAGTGCTATAAAAAGGTAAAATTTATGTGACCATGTAACAATAAAATTGAAAGTAAAAATTGGAGGGAAAAAAAAAAGAACAGTAATGCTTTTTGGATTGGAGTGTTGAAAAACAAAGTAGCAAAAATGTGAGTGTTGAGTCAGGCGTGTGAACACACTAAATTAGATAGAATAAACAATGGGTGCATTAAAGAAAATGTAGGGGTAGCCCACATAAAAAAAAATAAAAAAAATTGGAGAAACATACTTAGGATGGTTTGTACATGTGTATATGAGAGGTATAAGTACAGCGGTTAGAAAGTAGAAAGCACAATAAAGGCAAGGGGAAAGATCTAAAAGACTACGAAAGAAACTAAAAATGATATATTACACCAATGAACATGTCTCTCGACCGAACACGGTGGTGAGAATGAGATATGATCCATATAGTTGACAACACATAGTATGATTAAAGGTTAATTGTGTTTCTTATCCATCTTTTACTGTTTTATATCATCCACCCAAACATGATGCATATGGACCATACATTTAGAGCACGCCACTACACCTTAATAACAAGATCCATTTCTGATAAATGAGTTAACAAATACCAACGATCTTTAATACTAAACTATTTCAAACATCAAACTCATTTTTTTAAGCTTGACAATATACATACAACAAGCATTTTTCGAAATATCCAATGGTGATTTAAATTCCAAAAAATAGATAACTGGCCCAAAGCATATTAGGTGCTGAAACTCATTGTTATCATGATTATAGAGCCAAGACGCTAAGATGTTAAAATATAGAGCGTGGCATCAAAGGGTTTGTAAGCCAGAGACTGAATCCCAGCCCAAGAACTAAATCAACCTGGATCGGTCGAAATATCCTTGTCGCATAGTAGTGACCGGCTAAATATCTGGCCTTCGGTGAAAGATTTTGAAATATAAAGTAGTTTTGACCCACAGAGCTCATCAGAACCCAGATGCATTCTAACAGGAAAGTTACAAGTCTCCTTCAAAAACTTCAAAATCTATATGATCTCCAATCTATAAGGACACTAAGGAGAACATCAATAACCAAGTAAGAATATATAAACTCGAGAAAATGAATATAGAATATTAAACACTTGGTCCCAATCTTAAATCAGCATTGCAATTGCACAAGACTATTTAATGTATGTGGAAGGCACACAAACATTCTGAGAATCATATCTGTTACCAGCAAAAGGAAAATATAAGATTTTCCAAGCCTTTTATCACCGAAATTCACATTTATTAATCTCATGCTTCTTACATAGATTACTGATTACCTTCGAGGTATGCCCAAGCAACAGCCAGAGATACATCCAAATTTAGTCCCAGATAAAAAGCATGTTGTTTTTAATGCAGTATGATCTGATAAACATCCTAATGCCACCCAAAATTCATCATTGTATCCCTCGAGTAGTATTCCACCGAAGCACATCTTTTCAGCAATCGACCTGATTATTTGATCATAAGTGTGAGAAATCATAATATATACACATGAATCCATTTTATGGAAACAAAAATTACCAAACATTAAGGTCCTTTTTAGGAGACTCCTTAAAAGATAAGCAGAGATCTGATGCTGTAGCAACATCAACATATATATTAGCCAGCCAAGGGGCCAAATGCAGAGCACGCTGATAGGAGAGACTGGCATTTTTAGCAGCAAGAAAGCAGGTTTTTTTCCACGTAGAAATAGAAGAATTGAATGATATCTCATCAACTTGCGTGGGGGTGGCTTCATCCGTCCATGTGTGACATTTGGCATACATAAGCTAAGATAAACAACAAATAAGTTGTTCTAAAAAATTCAGAATAACACCCACAGAAAATATTTAGATAGGATATAACAAAATATCAAACAGGGGAACTCTTTCATAATTTTTATACCTGAATATCTCCATGCAGCTTCCAAGAACATGAAACGTTAGGGGCTAAAGCTGCACCACACAAGGCCACTTCAGATGCTTCCTGCGTTCAGCTTGAGTTTTTATTTCAGAAAGCTAATCATCATTTGAATATTCACAGAAGAAATAGTTGACTCTATGTTTTGAGACAATAACCTCTAAGAGTGAAGCTCCCCATCTAAAGGCGCCTGAATTAACACATTCCTTTGCCAATCCAAGAAGTGCAGAAGCAAGCCCATAATGTGCCGAAGCATTTTTGGGGGAAATCTTCAAAGTTTGTTGAAATTGTTCAATCCCCTTCATGAAAAACAGGAACGTATATAACGGGAACAGTAATAACATAATACATCAGAATTGTCCTCTGAACCTTGGATCCCAACAAAAAAGTATTCAAGTGCATTAACGGTGTGTTTGGTGCATGGTTGACGCACAAGAAAGGTCATTTTTTGTAGAAAAGGTTGCCTGGGTGGTTCCCATTTAACAGTTTGGCTAAAGACATAGAATAAACTAAACTTCATCCTTTCCATTCGGGATGTTCAATAAAGGTGTTCATTTCCAAAGTTAAAGACGCTTACATTGCAAGATGCAATTGATTCTCACTCTACACCTCTTGGTAAATCTAAGATGTCTACTACTCTCATTTTAAAACATGATGCCAAATCAAATAATGATTATCAATGTTGATGGGAATCTGCTTTCTTTGTAAGTAACTATATATTTTGACTAAAAAAATGATATTCACTTGAAAGTACCAAGTTATTCCTCACCTTACAATCATATTTTGATTCGAGGAATATTTGAATAGTAAGATCTAATAAATACTAGTTTAGCCATCCAACAGTGAGAGTGCAAGATGAAAAAGAACACGGCACATAGAAATGTGTTACCTTTCCAAAAGAACCAAGCATCAAAGAAATGTTTCCACTTTCAAGCAATGCAAAAACCCTTGAATCATCCAACTCGATAGCTCTCCCATACGACTGATTGAGAACAGAAATGAACATTAGCACTAAGAACCGCAGTGCCACATGGCTTATCCATGTTTTTAAGATGTAAATACTGCTGCTATAGTTCTGAGATGAAAATAATCTAGTAATATATGGAATGTTCTGTAAATGTTGTGAGGAAATAGTTTCAAAATAGGGATGTGTGGAACATGATGTATATGTTTGATTACATACTGGGAATAGTTTTTCTGTGTGAGGAGCAAAATGTACATTGTTGTTCTAAATGAGTAAATTTACGATGTTAGTGAAGGAAACAATTCGAATAAAAAGTAAAATGACATTTTGAAATTCGATTGTTACATTAAGGTGCATGAGGGTGATATAGATATATTTTGTTAACCAATAGTTCAACATGTGATGTATCTATGTTTTTCCTATAGCTATCACATTGAAGGGACAACGAAAGAAAACAACACTGCTAGGCCTAAATTTAAAAGGATATTTTTTCCCTGAATAACAATATTCCAGAAAAAAGAAGGAGAAAGAACGAGAGTATCACCTTAAGTGCAGCAGTGAACATGCCCATTCGTCCATAAGCAAGACCTAAAGCCTTCATAAGAACATCAAAGACGGAAAGGCTAAGAACTAGTGACTGTAACTATTGAAAAGTTAAAAACATTTAGGTAAACTTAAATAGGAGACAGGGAAATGACAGTTAAGGACCTCCCACAAGTCGGGACATGTAGGAAACCCACGAATGGCATGCTGGAGGCTCTGTATGGCATCGGGCCATTTCTTTTGATGAGCCTGAAAGGAAGTCCACAATCCATCTCCATCAAAATGAGAGAGATTCATAACAAAAGGCCAACAAGAAAATAAATGTAAGAAGTGCAAAACCTGAAGATATCCCAGACGCCGAAATGCCCAAAAAGCCCTGGCGGATTTATCAGAAGCTTCACGACAAACAGAAACCATCAAGCTCTCTTTGCCTCCCTCATCCAATAAATCACAAATTGCATCCTGGAATTATTAGATTTTGATTGTTTTAATTAACACTTCAAATCTTCATTTCATGTACACAAACAGTATATTAATGTATATCATAGTATCATTCTCAATTTTTTACAAACTCTTAAATCCTGAATTCTTCTAGTGACACTGGATGAAACTACCCTGTTTAATGATCCATTCTTGAATAACCAGGACTAGCAGCAGAACATATGATATACAAAATAGTATTTAATATGTATAAATTGAACTAGAAAACCAATACCTTAGAAGCAACCAGATTCAGTGCTATTACTACATTACAGCCAATTATGCATTCATTAGATTTATCATGCTGACAAAGTTAGATTGATCAATACCAAGATATGCAATGAGTTAAAGTTCGATTGATATAACTTGTCACAACAATTTATACTTCATTTCCTTTTCATTACAGCAAAATGTCAGAAGAAAATGTGGATTCAAACAAAATATGATTTGTGAGAAACCGCAATTAACATATATAAATCAATACCCCAGCATCAGAATCATCAGGATTTAGGGCAACAGCTCTCTGATAGCACCTTAGAGCTCGCTGAGGCTCGGGCGAAAAACGAGCATAATAATGACCCAAATATCTGAATGCAGCAGCATTCTGAGGGTTAAGCTTGACTGCTACCATCAAATGCTCCACCGCTTTATCCCTCCGTTCTTTCCTTTTCTCCCCCTTTTCCCATAACAATACGCCCTGAAAATCCATTTCCACGGAACTCACTTATGCAATTGAATACTCTCTCGGAACACACACCCAAATGAAACTAAATAAACGATTAAAATTCAAAAAACAACGAGAAAACAAACAAGAAACCTCCATTACCAGATTGAAATGGACAGACGGGTCATTCGGATTGGAATTCGCTGATTCTTGCAACTGCTTTATATCAGCAAATTCTTCTTCTTCCAATGCCTGCAATCAATTCGTAATCCATTACAATTATTGAATTATTATTTTTTTGTTAAAGCAGAGATAAGTAGAATGAGAGAGAGAGTACCATAGTTTGTGTAAACCGAGTTCCCGAATTGCTATCGCAGAAGAAGAGTAGCAGTAGCAGAGTGCTTGAAGAATACTATTTTTTTTGCCGTGAATTTGGTGAGGAGGTTATATATAAGGAACGAAATATAAATATTCCTAGTTATTTTGGGTGGGATGTTCATGTTTTAGTGAAATTATTTCGTACTCATTTTCCCTTGCTATTCAAATGGAGTTTATAAATTCACCTCTAAAAAGATGATTTGACTCTCAATTTAAATTTTTTTTTTTTTAATTAATTCAGAGTCGGTAATATAGAAAATTATCAATTTAAAACTTAAAAAATAGAAACCATCAATTTAAACATTTTAAGATCATGCTGACATTTATAATTTGTAATTATATTTTTATAAATCATAATTTTAAAAAATAAAAAATTTATTAATTTCACTCTAATGAAAATAAGAAATGAACATAATAATGAAAAAGACAATGTACACAAATACATGCGGATATAAATAATAAAAAGTCAAAAGTTATTTTGATATTTTTTAATTATAAATTATTAACTTTTTTATTTTTCATGTCTTGAATCGATAGGAATTTTTTTTAAAATTTTAATTAATAGTTTTATTATATTTTAAATCCTGAATCAATAATATCGAAAAAAAAAATCAACGGTAAGTTTTGATATCAGCCTACTTCTAATTGAAACATACAAGAAAACAATTTAATTGATTTTGTGTTAAAGTTTCACGGGTGTTTGATAATATAAAACATTTATTAATTATTGTTTGATTTAAATGAAAAGTTATCTATGTTTTACAATATTTTATTTTGAGGGGTCTCTTGTGCATTAAGTGCACCGTGCATTTAATGATATATTTTGAAAATTTGCAACTTGTTGCACTGAAGCTTACGACTTGTTACATTTAAACATGCAATTTGTGTTCGTAAAAGATAATTGCATATTTCAGTGTAATTAATTACAAATTTCTAAAATACAATATAAAATGCATGGTGCAACTGGTGCTACAAAACTTAGTCTTTTATTTTTTTAAACAAAATAAAAAAAGATATAGAAAGTAATTTTCTAAAAAAAGAACAAATTCGATTTCATATATAGAAACTTGAGAAAATCAATAAAAAAATAGGTCAAATGATTAAATATAGCCTATATTTTTTATTTTTCATCAATTTTAGCACATATTTTTTTCTCTCTTCAAATTTAGCACTTTCACTTAATATTTAAAAATATCATGATTCACTATTTTCAACAAGGTCTATCTGATATGAACGTCGGGATCCACCTGTCTTGTTGACGTATATATATATCACCACCTGAGATTAAAAAACGCGGATTATAAAAAGATCTCGGGTCACTATTTTCTAATTTTAAGTGGTAATATTTTTTATTGTTTTATTTTAATATTTATACATCAATAAAACAAGTTAACTCTGATGACCACATCAGAAGAACCTTGCCGAAAATGGTGACCTGGAATATTTTTAAGTATTAATTGAAAGTATATGTTAAATTTGGAGACTTGACTGTCCTATTGGGCTGGGCTATTGCATGTAATGGATGAGCTTGATGAATTCTAAAACTACCCAGGCCCAACATCATTCAAATTAGTTTTTTTACTTTTCACGCCTACACAACTTTCATAAAAGTGAATTTTGACTATCTTAATTTTACCCATTTATCGGTTTTTCTTTTCTCTAAGGGCACACTTATATTAGACAGCCTCACGTCAAGTGAGACGAAACATAATTTAATTATGATAATTTTAACACATTAGAAAAAGTATATATTAATTTGTATAAATTTGTAACCTTCTCATGTATGAGACAACTTATACAAAATTTTAACTTTTTTCTACTTGAGTGGGGAATTAGTTAATTGATCTTTAATTAAGGGAGTGTTTGCAAAAAAATTATCCTTTTAAAGAAGTGATTATGAAAAAATTGATTAATAATAAAAGTTGATGGTATTTGTAAAAAAATTCAAAGAAAAATTGATAGTGTTTGAAAAAAAAAATTAATAATACTTAAAAATGTTCATAAACTACCAAAAGTATGCCCCTTAACTTTTAGTTTATAACTTTTAAATTTTTTTATCTAATTTAATAAGAAAAAAATTTAAATTATTTATACGCGCAGTTCTAATTAATTATAATCACTTATAATTTATTGCAAACACATCTATATGGCTATATCTATCTAGCATGCGATGTAGCATGTACATAAACTCCAATAGTATTAAAAAAATCTAACGATCTATTTTTTTTTTATATAAATTAATTCATCGAATTTACTAGTAAGATGTAATGTATTATAGTAAGAAAGAAAATAAAAACTTTAACGCTCCAGTCATCGTTTCCTTCCCATGACTAATAAAGTTGTAATTGGATGATCTTGACAAATAATAATCTCACTTGATTAGAAACTTAGGTATACTCATTTGAAAAAGTTAAAAATACTTTTTTTTAAGTGGGTAAGACTCAATTTTAAAAAGAAAAAAAAAGTGTTTTTAAAATTTCAAATGAGTTTGAATACACCTCCTTAGAATACCACTTTAAAGTTAAATTGATCCAGAGTATAGTGACGTTAAAATTGATCTGACCTTTATAATTTCAAATGAATTAAATCGGTGTTCAAAATACACATAATTATCGAGAATTAATTGTGCATTGAATTATTTAAGTTTAGTGTGGTTATAAATACTTGTGGATTTGGAACTGGATTCGAGTTGATCGGAGATCCGTGATTTTGTACGAAGAAATACACAGAGAGTGTGAAGAAAATGAGCATCAATTTCCTGCTCATGATTTGGCGGAACGAATTTGGGGTTGTATTTTTAGGTTGTTGTTTGGTTACACGAATTGGAGATTTGATTTTGATTTTGATTTTGATTTTGAGTGTGTGTAGAAGTCTGGCGTGTGGAATTGGGGGCAGAGGTATTTATAAACAGAAAATGGAGACGAAAATAGAAAATGGTCAAAAGTGATTTTTCTGTTGAAAATTGAGTGGCTTGAACTTGTAGTTAGAGATGTTAAACGGGTCGGCCCTAACCCATTAGGGCTAGCCCTACAGGGCTACGGGCCAAACGGTCCAGGGCCTTAAGCGATTCATTTTGAACGGACTTTTAATAGTTGAAACCTAACCCTAACCCTAGCAGGTTACGGGCTAAACGGGCCACCTAACGGGCTCCGAAAAAAATTAAAAAAAAAATGTTCAAACATTAACATTACATAATGACAAAAATTCAATCCAGACTGCCCCATCATCTTTAATAACAAATGTTCAAAATATAAAATTAGTTCACATCATCTTTAATAACATAATTGAACAAAGTTCCCATAAAATTAGTTAATAATATAAAATTTGTATCATCACATTTATAAATTAATACCATAATATTAATTTATAATTATAATGATATCAGTTTCATATTATGAACAAATTTCATAATAGAATATATAAAAATATTATATTATTATTTTATATTGAATTAATATTTTACTTATTTATTCAATTCAATAGAAATTCAAAACTGTTAAAAAATATTGAATTTGAGAGGATTAATTATTAATTGACTAAATCAAATAGAAATATTTAATTTGTAATTGATTTTTGCCTTATTTAAATTTGTGAAAAAACTTTAAAAAAAATTAATTGAAAAATTAGAAAATAAAAAAAATAAAAAAATTGAGTATATATAAATATAAACGGGCTAAACGGGCTGACCCGGTTAACCCGCGGGCTAGCCCGTTTAGCCCGCGAGCTAATCGGCCCGGGCCAAAAAGACCCGATTTTAAACGGGCCTCCCATTGCTCGGCCCTAACCCTACATATAATAGGTTTAAACTGGCCGGCCCGTTTAGCCCGCCCCGGATTAACATCTCTACTTGTAGTGAAGCTACTTGGCGGTTGACGCGTAGAAGCAGATTTGCTCACTTTAAAACATTTTTACAGGTTGTAATTTAACACGTTATTACGGATTATGGCAAAAATATGTTAAAACAGGCAAGTTTCATTAGTAAATGATGATGATAATGTGGAAATAAAGTGAATAATAAAACCCGCGTGAATTTGAGTTTGATGTGAACTTGATATTTTTTTAAAGTTTATTATTATAAAATAAAATAATTTTTAAACAGTAATGATTTTTGTGTATAACAGTCCATAGTTGATTTCCTATTTACTGTGTGTTCGGATTTTAAGAAAAAATGATAAAATGATAAAGTGTTGGAGTAGAAAGAATTGTTTATTAGTATTTTATGTGATAATGTGATAAAGTGATGGGTAGTTGGGGTTAAAAAGAGTTATTTATTAGTATTTTATGTGATAAAGTAAAAATTTTCATTTAAAGATATGAGAAATCAACTATAGGACGCTCAAAACGGAAAACAGAAATTAAGTTTGAGACGGAGGGAATATGATTTAAGTGTATTTTCTAATTTACCTCTTACAATCGGAAACAATGCTTATAAATTTGTCAGCCTGATAGTATTTTCTCCAGTTATCCCTAGTCCTTGCTAAATTAACTTTAATTTCGGCAACTTTAAATATTGATTAATGATAAGTTGGGATTATTATGTAAGGTATATGCGTTAATGGATTGTTTTGGAACAATAATTCTATAACTCTTCCCTAATTTTCCAGTTTATTGCTTTTTTAGCATTTATTTGTGGACCATGATGATGTGTTTAATCGCTTTATTATACATCATAATAGTTGCATATACGGTATAAAGATAGTTATAATTTCAAATTGAGTTCAAAAAATTACAAATTGTAAAGGCATAATCACAAATAAAATCACCACTTTTCACTCAATCGTAATTTAATCTAAATTTTTGAATAATTATAATTTAATCTAAACTTTTAGATAATTGCAAAGTGTAAGTTTCTCTTACTTGACAAGTACAGTAGGTTTTTCGTTATGTAAAATGACGATTTTTTTTTATAACCCAGTATTCGATTCAAGAACCGACTAATTCGGGAGATCAGAACCCACAGTTCACTAGCAGGCCTAACCTCAAGCAAGAGCAAAGTTCTGTATCGATTTGTCCATCTCAAGAGTTGATCGCACCTAATGGATTTGAACCTGAAACCTAAAGAAGAGCATACTTCTAAATTTCAAACCATTTCGATTAAGAGTTGTCTATATCAATTAGTTACATTAGATCCGGGCACAAAATTGATTGTTTGCGAGACTAACTTGCAACAATATGTAAAAATAATTATTTATCAACAATTATCTAAAGAGTTAAATTAGATTGCAATTAAGTAAAAAGTGTGAATATTATTTACAATTATGTCAATTTTAAATATTGAACATGACATATAAATAATGTGAGAGATGTATATGGGTAGGATGGAGGTTGCTATCAATTATCAAGATGAAGGTGGGGGAATGGGTTTCACAAAATCTTGCTAAGATGCGTCAATGCATATGATTAGCCTCTAAACAACTAATCTATTATCACCACATACTATTATAAATAATTTATATCTATTTGTGGTGTGAATTAGTTTATATTAATAACACACAGCAGAGAAAAACAAATTAAATAAAAAACTCAAAATAACACGTCACGAGATTCTACACCCATAACAAAAATTGGCTACATTAATGTTCAATTGACAAAATAATGAGTAAATCTTACGAAATAATAAAATCTTTTTTTTTTAAACAAACCGAAATAATAAAATCTTGAAAAGGCTTGATTACATCATTTATAATTAGAAGTTCATGGTAAATAAATAAATTTATCTTGGATGGTTGTCAGTTTAATTTAAACTCACGGACTCTCCGTTTCACAAAATTTGTCTCTTTTAATATTTAGTATATAATTTAAAAAAATTAACAGATTTATCTTCCAATAAAAAGAAAAGAAAGAAGAAGGTGTGTGAGGAGAAATATATTTTCTCATAAAAAAAATAGACTTTTCAGGAATAAATTAGAGAAATTATGAAAAAACAGTAAAAACAAAATTATTTTAAAATAAAATTTAAATTGAAAAGCGACAAATAATATAAAACGATGGAATAATTATCACTCATAAATATTTATATTTTGTTAGTATTTGTTATTAATAGTAACTTGAAATAGTCGCATCGGACCCCATGTAGTTTAATAGGGCATAGTACATTCAGTTGGATTCCAGCTTTAACCAATTAAGGTCTATTTTGAAAATAAAGCCACATAATCTAATTTTGCATATATATAACTACTCCATCAGCTGTACTTACGTAGTTATGTTAGTGGTTTCTACCTGTACTTACGTAGTGGATATTTAACATAAACCTCCATCAGCTGTCAAAATCAGTAGTAACTGTATTGGCTGGAAATTGAAACATTATTTTTTATTTATTTTAAAGATAAATATGACATGCATTACTTGAGTACATGGGATACTCAACCTGATAATGTTACAAGTTCACAGCTCGGGAACTAGACCTTATTGGGGATTCATATTAAAGATGATCCCAATTGTTAAAAGAAACACAAAAAAGACAAAGAATAATGAGCGCAGAAAAAACTTCATGAATAAAACTTGATACCATCGATAAAATTTGTCCCAGGTGTATTGGCTATCCTTGAAGATGATACTGTTGCGAAACTTCCACAAATTCCAAATTACACTTTGTCAAATGAGGCACCTAATTTTTCTTCTTAGAACATTTTCACCATAATCACAAAATTCCTGAAAATGATCCCTAATATTGGAAGAATAAAGAGGGTCATTACCAAGCCAATCGAAATGACACTCCACACGAAGATAGGTGGAACACCGGATCAGAAAGATGAACCGTCGATTGAGGGACCACCAGACAAACAGAGCACGTACCACTTGGAAAATTGAAACATTATTGGGAAAAATTCAGCAGACCCAATTGGAAAACGACAAAAGTTATGTCAAACCCAAGCTTCACGGTTAATTTTATTTTTAATACGATTTATGTTATGTTATGCATAAAGCGTAATATAGTTCATGCATGTATGATCTCATTCAAAGGGGTGTTACTCTTGGCCTATAATTATTTAAAAAAGCTTCATATGAGGCGGTTTAAATGCGTGAAATTAAAGACAACCTAAGACAAATCACACTCACTTAGCATTCTCAAAGTGTTAAAGCGTCGATATTCGATTTATATGCCAAATCACTTTCATGACGGTCTCATGTAAATGTCTTTCATTATTTAATTATTTATTGTCGTTTTGCATCTAATGGAGTTGGCAACTAAAATTTGACTCGCAAAAAAAGTCTACTTATTTTGCAAGAGTGGAATAAAATCAAAATTTGTGTGGGATTGCTTTATAAGCTATTTCATTTCATGTGATTGATAGTACTATTTTTCAAGGTGGATCTCATGTGCATCCAGACGCACCGTGCATTTATAGTGTATTTTAGAACTATGTAATTTGTTATATTAGAATATCTGACTTTATTCTGTTTTGAGCTGTCGTTTTTTTTTCATATTAATAATTACATGGATTGATTGTAAATAAGTTGCATCTTTCAATATAACAAAGTTGATGGATTTAAATCTTATTTATAAGTGCATCTATCTTGACACTTTGGATGCATACAAATCTTAGCTTTTTTTCAAGGTTAAAGATTTAAATGTAAAGAATCAAATATACAATTGAAGTTATGTTTCATAAAATATAATCCGTGAAATAATGATCTCAACCCCACACTAATTAATTAAGTGGATACCATTCTAAGGTTACGTATCAATTTTGATGCAAGTTGCCAAATGATTTTAGAAATTGCATCACATCAAATTGGACATAAATTAAATTCCAGAAATGAAATTGCAGAAAATTGATAGGTGATAATGAATTAGATGAAAAGAAGGTGTACAAGTTGCTATCTCTTGACCTTAACAAGTGTAGTATCAGACCTAACATCTATATCATTCGACTTCGTTGAATCTCATGAATATATATAGTTGGCACGAAGGTGACCTCAATTGCCCATAATTAGGGTAATAGGGGTCCATTTAAGTTGTGTGGTATATTTATTGGGTGGGGTCCAGTGTACCGTGCATTACACATAGTGTACTTTAAAAACATATAATTTATTATATTAAAACATGCAATTTATATTAATAAAACAAGTTACATGTTTCAGTATAAATATGGTCTTGTAAGCATTTTGTTAGGTGTTGTTTGATTATTGTGGATGTGGGGAAACGGGTGATATGATGATCTTAAGGTTAAGATGTTGAATTTACGTAAAGGATTTTTTATGCAGGAGTTACAAATTTTATGATTGGCTAGCAATTTTAGAATGTTATTAGGTTGTTAAGTATTTTGGATTTAAGTATTACTTGTACCTAATCCTTTTCAATAAATTTTATTTATTGATAAGAAATATATGAGTTTGAATCATAAATGGTCCCATAACTTTGGTCTTAAACAGATTTAGTATCATAAATTTTTTTTGTCGTCGATTTAGTTCCAGTAATTTTGATAATGTCTAATTTTAGTCCCAAATCGGTCGGAAAAATGTCGTTTTGCCATTTTTATTTGGGGTTTTCCGGCGGATGTATTAGAGATGTTGATACTATGGAAACTAAATAGAAGATTGAAGTAGAAGATTCTGGAAATCCACACTAATTGGAATCAAGATCTTGAGAATATTATTTTATTTATTATGTAGATATTTTGTCGTTAATTACACGATTGTATACGATATTATTTCCCTGTATATGCCTAGAAGATTAGGTGTAGATTCTGTAGAGATTTGCCTCCGGGTTGTATATATATACATGCATCACTGAATGAATAAAATTGTGCATTCAAACAAGCCTTTTCCACATGGTATCATCCTAAAAGATCCTAAACCCTAACATGTCGCCCAAACCTCTCGTCCCCCTCCTACCCAATCGCCGACGTCCCTTTCCCCTCCATGGCCGACAATAACTCGTCCATCCCGTAACCCGGCGCCGGCCTTAATGGCGCTTCGACCTCTCCTCCCCTCGTCCAACTAAAATCTCTCACCCAATTACCTCTACGTCTCACCCCAACCAACTATGTCTCATGGAAACTTAAGTTTACGTCTCTGTTCTTCGGTCTGGATCTCATGGACTATCTAGACGGTACGACAACATCTCCTCCTGAAAACCACTCTCACTAATAACGTACCCTCCGAAAATCTCGCTTTCCGACACTGGCGCCGCCATGATCAATTAATCCTCCATGTCATAATTGCCTCTTTAATCGAACCAATAATTCACTCTAATTGGAACAACCATCTCTGCCACGATGCTTGGTCTCGCCTTGAGCGCAGCCAATGGCGCTCTCAATCTCACATCATACATCTCAAAGATAAGTTGTCCTCTCTCCCGGTGGCACGCGTTGCTGTCTCTGAATTCTGTTGAAAATCAAAACAATTGCCGATGAACTTCTTTACTCTTGGTGCTCCCCCGGTGGTGAAAATCTATTAATCTCTTTGTGCAGTGGTTTTAGGCCATGCATCTACAAAAAGTTATTCTTTGCCCTCGTACTAGACACACCTCTCTCCCGAAGAACTCACGATAAACCGATTGACCATGAGACATACCATCGACTCAAGTCAGTAGCCACCCTCGCCCTTCTTGCCGTGAACCGCCCGCCTCGACCTCCGGTAGAAGCACTTTGCTCATGATCTCCGTCCACTCGGGCCAACCCGCCGCGTCCCGGCCTCGGGTCTTACGCCTGCACTTTTGTTGGGGATTATCTTTGAAAAGTATGCTTTTTACTTTGTATAATCGGCTGAATTTCGGACTTATTCTTGAAATAAATTGTTTTATATCGATGCTTTAAATATGATTGAATGTTATATATATTTCTTTGCATAAGCGTTCAATAATTAAATGCGTGTTCTTTGTAGTTAATTTAGTGATACCCGATCACGGAAGATTAAATTAACGATCCTTTGTAACTAAAAATCGCCCATTCACGACCTAGATGAAATGAACAATGAAAAGGTTGAGGTGTAAGGCTCGGATTGGTTTGTCTTGACCAAGAGATTACACTAGTGCATGGTGATGCGTTGAATAGGACCCTGGGGAGGATAAATTCTTGAACCGAACAAGGAAGAATTAGACCTCGATTGGATCGTTGTTTCTTAACCTTCGTCCCTTAAATAGGATCGCGTGTGATTGGTAACTATTGCTTTGACTTAACATAGGAAGAGAATCAAGGAGATTCAATACCTCTTATCTTGGCAATATTATTGGTCACATGTGATTGCTAAGATTTAATCACGAAGAATCGTGTGCAAATCGCTTGCTTGATTTGCCCTTGGGAGGTTCATAAGTTTTATCATACCAAATCTTGCAAGTGGAATTAGTTTAGGTATGGATAATAATGTTGAACCGTTCCTTGACCAAGGACAAAGGATATTAATTAACGGAAAGCTATTTGATTGGCTTGAATTAATTAATGGACTAGATAATCTTAAACACGAGGAAATAATGGCCAGGGAGCCATATTTGTAATATGGGTTAAGATGGATAGTGCAATATTAATTATCTAGTGGGATTAATTAATATTTATGGGTTTGAATTATATTGTGGCTCAATATTAGATATTCAAGATCCATTAGAAGGTCAATCTTAATTCTCCTAAAAAAGGCCCCTGAGTAGCCCAACATATAGTCAATAAGCGAAAAAGGTGATTAAAATAAAATAAATATTGTTTGCTTATATTTCCCCATTATTTTTGAAAATTATGAATAAAATAGGGAGAAAGATTTTCTTTGAATTTTGTTATGGAATGAAGATATGTATTCTTGGAATACAAGATTATCTCATTAAATTCAAGAAATCTCCCACAGTTATTCATAAGAGATTTCGAAATTTTTTGGAAAATAGAGGGCAAGAAAGATTTTCTTGATTTTCTTGAAAAGATATTATGGAAGATATGTATTTTCTTGAAATACAAGAATATCTCATAAATTCAAGAAGATCTAAATCTTGGAATCTTGCTCAAATTTTTGAAAAATATGCCGTAAAATAGAGGAGGTGGATTTTTGTGGAATATTTTAATTATGGGAAAAAAGAATATATGGGATATATTCAAGATTTCTTGGTGACCAAGAAAAGTCTTTTCCCACATTGAAAAACCACCAAAATTCCGTGCCCCCCCTCTCCTATAAATAGGGGATGATTAGTTCATTTCAATACAATTCCATGTCTTTGGAAATATTAGCAAATCCACACAAGTGGTGCAACAAAGTTTATTTTTTCCTTTTGTTAATTGTTGTGAGTATCCTTCCCACCGGATTGTCGAGCAAGGGCTAAAGGAATACTTGGGAAGTCCTTTTGGTTAGTCCGGTCAGGCGAAGTCCTTTGCCATCCAGGAAAATGCGTTCCGTAAACCAGTAGATTCGTGTCGTGGGTTTCGTGGCTTTTTATATGCATGATATGTTGTTGCAATTATTATTTGAATTAATATAGGATTAATTCATGCTAGTAATAATTAATGAATTAAATTTGTATTTAAATATTCACCCCGAATAGATCTGTGCGAATCATTCCCCAACAAGCGGTATCGAGCCTTTTGTTTTGAGACTCTGAATTTTTTTAAATTGTAATTTAATTAAGTGGACATTAAATTTGAAATTGGATAGTAATTGTTAGATCTGTTTTGCGGTATCAATTGTCATGGATTTTAATGTTTTATTTTGCATGCATATAAGCGTGGTTTTTAATTGGATTAGATTCGGTTGTTTTTGCCTTGTGAGAAAAATCCGCGAGTAGACTAGGATTTGTTTGATTTGATCAATGTAATAGACTAAATCCAGATCTAGGTTTATTTATTTTTGTAAATAAATTATAACGGGGATCGGGAGCGAAGATGAAAGAATTAAGGACGAAATCGAGAAAGTAGGCGTGGCGGCCTTGGTATGTGATAGCATCAGCGGGCGGCCGGCCTTGAAAGAGAGGGGTGCCCGCCTGACGGCGGTCGCCTTATTTCAGAGCCACGGGCGGGCGGAAGCCTGACTTATGTAGAAGCGCCGAAACTGTAACCTTATTCTGCGTCATGAAAGTGCGGAACAGGCCTACGAGTCGAACCTTGTATACCGCTAGGGGCTGAACTGCTTTGAGGCCAAAGCGAGGCTTATTGTGGCGTGTCTGCCCAAGGCGAGGTCTTGAAGCTGGCATCCCGAGCCAAGTGGCGAGGCGGGATCGTGCATCCATGCGAATTTGCTTGGCGTGTGATTCGAGCGAAGTATTTTTTTCGAGACGAGCAGTGGGAGAAATTCGAGGCGTGTTTCTTCAAGATCAAGCCAAAAAAATCAAACCATGACAATTGGATAATTTGTGCCCAATATGTTTATTTTTTACATTATGCTTGATTTATTTTCTTTATCTTATGCTTTATTTAATTTGTTTAAATGTGTTTGCATGAGGGTTGCCAAATTGAAAAATCTCGACTTCAAAATTACTAAGTATGTTTTAAATAATTAATTGACAATTTTATTTGGGATAATAAAATTAAATTAATTTTGACCTCCATGATTTATTTATTTGTGAATTCTTTTGGAGAAATTCCCCTAACGGAGACGGTCAAAGATAGGTTTCACATGAATGAATTCCAAACGGATGATTGTGGGTTATTACTAGTGGCGGCGATGACCCCCAACGAGGCTCGATCAAGCGAAATAGTAATCTGTATTTAATCATGGTTATTACTTAGGTATAAAATTTATATGCATATCTTCTAAAGTCCTGTCGATTTTATATTGGTCAAGTGGGGAGCCAACTAATGTCTGGATATTAAGGGTTTTATATTTGTTCTTGTTTGTAACCGGCTTGAATGTGTTTAAATAATGACCCACCCGTGGCTTATTTATTTAAACATTTTTGAGATGTTGGGCGATGCGTGTTCATATTTTTTTGAGATTTTAAATATGATGGCATGTGATCAAACCTTGTGATATATTTGTGCTTATGCATATTATTGTTTATTTCGAGTTCATCATGTGCAACCTTCTAATCATTTATCGAATATACCTAAAGACCTTTTACTTTTTGGTGAAAACTATTTTGGTTGGAAACACAAAATAAAATGCATCCCTAACCGCATCATCTTAGAATGGGTACTTGATTCACCAAAACCGAAAAAACCAACTAAGGATGGCGGAATATGGGATGAGATGATTTATGGTGAATGGGGTCGGCAAGCGGTTTGATGAAGGAAAAAATTAAAGCACGTATATCCGAGATCGTTGGCGCCTTCATCAAGATTATTATGAGTCATTGCGGACATCTTAAAGAATCTCGAAGCGATGTTTGGACATCGGACCCATATGGGCGATCGAAAGTGTGAAAAAGAAATTGCTCGATTAAAATTGGAAAAAGGGACGGCATTTGAAAGACAAAGACGTCTTTAGGGTTATGGTCTTTATTTGAGGAACTTGAGATCCTCGGCGAAAAAATATGACTTCAACACTAAGGTTGATCTCATTCTCAATCCTTACCAAGAGCTATAATCACCGCTATCTTGAGTATCTAATGGAAGATCAAGATTTTAAAGTGGAGGATCTTATAAATGCTTTGACTTTGGTTGAAAAGGAAGTGGGAGCGAGGAAAAGAACTTGGGGAAAGCGAAATCTTCTCTTCATCCTAGATCAAGTGGTGATAAGGATGATGAAAAAAGAAGAAGGTTAAACCGAAGACTCAACATCAAATAGAAGCATGGGATCAGAATGAGGAAAACTTTGGAAAGCGGGAGAGTAGGACAATCGAGGTCGACTGTTCAATCCGAAAGGAAAGGAAAGGAAAGAAAGGTAATTCTCACGCACTAGTTATTTGAAACTTGTTTAGCGGCGTATGCCTCCCATTTTATGGGTGGTGGATACGGGATCCGCTAATCATGTATGTTTCACATTTGGGGGGGTTCAAGCGGACGAAACAACTTAGTGGGAGTGAGGTCCTCATCCTTTGGGCGTCTTCACGAGAGTGGCGGTGAAGCGATGGAGAAATCTTTGTCTTTTGAAGACCGGTGCTTTAATTTTTTGAGATATTCTTTCGTTCTTGATTTTAGAAAAGAATTCATTTTGTTTCTAAACTTTAATGATGGATATTTTGGTTACTTTTTTAATAAAGTTGTTACCAATTTTATTTTTGATAAATTTATCTGTCATGGAGCGTTGTTGAATGATCTCTATACAATTAATCGTGCACACCACTCACGAAATGTATCTATAACACATCAAGCATTTTCGAAAAAAAAGCGTTCATCGGGGCGTGAAGCAGACACTTCTTTAGCATCTATAAATTAGGTCATATAAATCGAAAAGAGGATCAAAGGTTGGTAAAAAGATGGTTTCTTGGGGCGTTTCCAAGTTGAAGCGATTCAACTGCGAATCATGTTTGGAGGATAATATGACCAAGATGGCATTGGAGCCAAGGGAATGGGGCTAAAGAAGTGTTAGAGATCGTTCACATAGATGTACGTAGTTCAATGTCAACCAAAGCAAGAGGAGGTTATGAGTAATTTTATTGATGATTACTTTCGAGGTACATTTTCCTTATGAAGCGTGAATCGAGTCCTTTGAGAAATTCTAAGAATTTAAGGCTCAACGAGAAAATCATGTGGAAAAGCGTATCAAGTCTCTACGATCGATCGTGGAGGCGAATACCTCAGCGATGAGTTTTTGAACTACTTATCGATGAAGGGATTGTATCACTTTCGCGCTTCCGGAACCCTCAACAAAAGCGGGGTTTGCGAGCGAAAACAACATAATTCTTTGGAAATGGTTAGATCGATGATGAGTTATCACGGATCTTCAAAAGTCGATCGGGGTCATGCCTTGGAAAAAGCGACTTACATTACGAACTTGGTGCTATCCAAATCGGTTCGAGAACCCCAAAAAATTGTGGACGGACCTTGAAGTCTAGTATGAGACACATGAGAACTTTGGGGGTGTCAGGCCTACGTGTTGGACAAGGAAACCGGTAAATTGGATCCTCGATCGAAATTAATGTTGTTTTGTAGGATACCAGGGAACAAAAGGGTGAATGTTCTATAGTTCAAAAGATCAAAAGGTGGACATCGCCCCCACTTTAGATTTTTGAAGAAAACTATAGAACAAAGAAAATCAGTGAGATTACCTTAAATGAGCTTAGAGGGCAAACCTCGAGTCTGATTGTACTAGATGATATACCAAACGATACGTTTTTCTGTCGAGACCTCGTTATAGTGGGAGGGTTGTTTGACGACAAAGAGATTCATGGGAATAGGAGAGTCCTCGGACTTGATTCGGGAATCGAGACCCGTGGACATATGATGAAGGCACTCCAAGATATGGATCTTGATTCGCAAACAAAACAACAATGAAAAAAGGCGATATGGGTTCTATGTTTCATAATAGAGTGTGGGAGCTAGTCGAACCACTTAATGGGGTCAAACCCATTGGATGTAAGTGGGTACATAAGAGGAAAAGAGGATCGGACGGGGAAGGTTGAAACCTTTAAAAGCGGGACTAATGGCGAAAGGTTATACTTTCGAGAAAAAAGGGATCGATTATGAGGAAACTTTTTAGCCCATAGCCATGCTTAAGTCCATCCGTATTCTCTTATCGATTCTTCGCATTTTAGACTTTGAATCGGCAAATGGATATCAAGGCGGCTTTTCTTGCTTGAAGTCTTGATAAAGAGATTCATATGCAACAACCCCTAGTTTTCATTGAAACGGGCCAAGAACACCCGGTTTTAAAAAGCTCAAGAGGTCTATTTACGGACTCAAACAAGCATCGAACTTGGAACCAAAGTTTTGATCATATTATAAAGTCTTATGGGTTTTTGATCATAGCGAGTTTGAAAGTTGTGTGTATAAAAGCGATGTCGGAGCTGCATTGGTATTCTTAGTCTTTGTCGTAGATCACATTGTGATCATCGGGAGCGATGTGAAGGTGTGATCGGGGCGTAAGGGCATGGTTTTCAAAAGCAGTTTGATATGAAAGACTTAGGGAAAACCGGACACATCCTTGGGATCAAGATCCAAGAAAATGATGGTCGGGTATTCCAAGTTTCATACATAGACCTTTGGTTTTGAAACAATTAAAGTATCAAGAATTCGAAAGGATTCGTACCTTTAGGACTTGGAATCCATCTATCCAAGAAAATGTCCCTAAGGCGCAAAAAGAAGATAGATGACATGAAAGGCATTAAAGCGTGCCCGGTCAGTAGGAAACCTTATGTATGCAATCTTTGTATGCGAGGCCGGGATATATGCTTTCTTGCGAGCATGGTATGAATATCGAGTAATCGAGAAAGCGAATTGAATGACAGTTAAAACATTGAAGTATCTGAAAAAGAACTCGGGATAGAATGTTGATTTATCGATCGAGATACTCAATCCCATCGGCTACATGGACTCGGATTTCAATCAAATTTAGATTCGAAATTATACGCCTCGATTTAGTGTGTTTCAATTTGGGAAGTGTAGCCATCAAATGGGCGAGTGTGAAGCGAAATGCATCGACTCAACCATGGAAGTCGGGTAAGTAATTGCTTGTGAAGCGTTGAAAGAAGCCGATTGAGCTCTAGACATTCTTAGTGGACTTGGATGGTGTTACGAATTTGTCTAGCAATATACGCTAAGGCGGTTGCAAATTCAAGAGAACCGAGAGTCCTGAGTCAAACTAAACACATTAAAGGAAAAGACATCTTATCGAGAAATCGTTAAGAGAGGAGATAAAGATGTGGCAAAATAGCGTCGAGGGCGGCCTGGCGAGATCCATTCCTGGCGTCTGCCTCTGAATACATTCGAGAGACATGTGAGTGGAATGGGTGTCAAGACAGATTGCCAATCTGCTTTGAGTATAAGTGGGAGAAATTATTAGGTTCGTATAGGTGACATTAGATGTCACGGACTACTCGAGGCGTGTTGTAGTATACTTAAAAGCGGACTTTGAGTATAAGTGGGAGATTGTTGGGATTATCTTGAAAAGTATGCTTTTTACTTTGTATAATCAAAGCGAATTTCGGACTTATTTCTTGAAATAAATTGTTTATCCTCGATGCTTTAAATATGATTGAATGTTATATATATTTCTTTGCATAATATGTTCAATAATTAAATGCGTGTTACCTTGTAGTTAATTTAGTGATACGGATCACGAAGATTAAATCTTGATCCTTGTAACTAAAAATCGCCATTTCGACCTAGATGAAATGAACAACCATCGCGAAAGGTTGAGGTGTAAGGCTCGGATTGGTTTGTCTTGACCAAGAGATTACACTAGTGCATGGTGATCTATTTGAATAGGACCTCTGAGGAGGATAAATTCTTGGCCGAACAAGGAAGAATTAAACCTCGGTGGATCGTTGTTTCTTAACCTTCGTCCCTTAAATAGGATCGCGTGTGATTGGTAACTATTGCTTTGACTTAACATGGGAAGAGAATCAAGGAGATTCAATACCTCTTATCTTGAAGCGATATTATTGGTCACATGTGATTGCTAAGATTTAATCTGAAGAATGGGTGTGCAGAAATGCGCTTGCTTGATTTGCCCATGGGGGGTTCATAAGTTTTATCATACCAAATCTTGCAAGTGGAATTAGTTTCGGTATGGATAATAATGTTGAACGGTTCCTTGACCGAGGACAAAGGATATTAATTAACGGAAAGCTATTTGATGGCTTGAATTAATTAATGGACTAGATAATCTTAAACACGGAAATAATGCCAAGAAGCCATATTATTTGTAATATGGGTTAAGATGGATAGTCTGATATTAATTATGTAGTGGGATTAATTAATATTTATGGGCTTGAATTATATTGTGGCTCGATATTAGATATTCAAGATCCGTTAGAAGGTCAATCTTAATTCTCCTAAAGGCCCCCTGAGTAGCCCAACATATAGTCCAATAAGCGAAAAAGGTGATTAAAATAAAATAAATATTGTTGCTTATATTTCCCCGTTATTTTGAAAATTATGAATAAAATAGGGAGAAAAGATTTTTCTTTGAATTTTGTTATGGAATGAAGATATGTATTCTTGGAATACAAGATTATCTCATTAAATTCAAAAATCTCCCACAGTTATTCATAAGAGATTTGAAATTTTTGGAAAATAGAGGGCAAGAAAGATTTTCTTGATTTTCTTGAAAAGATATTATGGAAGATATGTATTTCTTGAAATACAAAAGAATATCTCATAAATTCAAGAAGATCTAAATCTTGGAATCTTGCTCAAATTTTCAAAAAATATGCCATAAAATAGAGGAGGTGGATTTTTGTGGAATATTTTAATTATGGGAAAAAAAGAATATATGGGATATATTCAAGATTTCTTGGTGACCAGAAAAGTCTTTTCCCACGTTGAAAAACCACCAAAATTTACGTGCCCCCTCTCCTATAAATAAGGATGATTAGTTCATTCCCAAGTACAATTCCATGTCTTTGGAAATATTAGCAAATCCACACAAGTGGTGCAACAAAGTTTATTTTTTCCTTTTGTTAATTGTTATGTAGTATCCTTCCGGATTGTCGAGCAAGGGCTAAGGGAATACTTGGGAAGTCCTTTTGGTTAGTCCGTCCGGACCGAAAGTCCTTTGCCATCAGAGAATGCGTTCCGTAAACGTAGATTCGCATCGCGTAGGTTTTCATTGGCTTTTTATATGCATGATATGTTGTTGCAATTATTATTTGAATTAATATAGGATTAATTCATCTTAGTAATAATTAATGAATTAAATTTGTATTTAAATATTCACCGAATAGATCGTGCGAATCATTCCCCAACTTTTGCCATAAATGCGCCACCACCTTTGCTTGGGAGGGGCCTCGCGACGACTCAAGCAATTAAGCCCTCGTGACCTGTTGAATGTCAATATTGCCGCGCTCGCTCGGCCCATGCTGGCGATAAATCTTTGGAACCTCTTCCCAACCCTCCGTCTGCCGATCCTTGATGAATACAACCCGCGTGTCTCCATGAGCGGCTTCTATAATCTCTCTCCTCACCTTGGCTCCTTGTTTGTGGTGCCTCATTCATGTTCTTCTAACCTCTCCGGATCAGCCGTACCACCGGCTCTACAATGGTCCAGATGATGTGGTCTAGGTAACAACACTAATCTTGGTATTTCTCATTGGCTCCCTTAATCGTACAATAAATTCTCCTTATCTAATGTGCTTCATGTCCCTTCAATGAAAGCGTAATGGAGATTGGTGTGCGATCGCACCATACTCTTAGAGAGTGTAGTAAGATCTCAACTTCTTCTACGAGATACTAGGTATCTCATGATAGATGCACAAATACCTTAGAGGTATTGGTATACCCATCAGAAACTTGGATTTGATGTAGTTCCATATATGTGTCTCGGGTGTCTCGGTTAGTGGGAAGCGATGCGATACTCCTTTGACTTGAGGTCGTCATACGACATGTGTGGGATGATGAACTTTGACCATAATGAGCACTTGCACCCTTCCATGGGTAGATAGCAAGCATATTGGGTTCATCACGAAGTCGTGTGCGTGGTAGTTTTTTATTTGTTGGGAAATTATGGGTGCCGGATCTATTTGAGTTGATTTTCAAATATATATTTAAATAAATCAATTAATTACTAACATGAATTAATCTAAATCAATTCAACATAATAATCAATAGCAAATAAACAATTCATGCGTACACATAATCACGTAAATCTAAGCATGCGAGAATCTAGGAATTTGAGATTATGTCCTCTAATAGAAACAACCGTTGAGGCGTTGGATCAACCGAAAACCTTCTTAATTATATCCCAAGTCACGAGCGTGTCTGGTGGGAGGATTTCACACGAACGATTTTAACAAGAGAAAAATAAAATATTTTGCCACCACCTTTGTGGATTTTAATATTTCCAACACATGGAATTGCACTTGGGAATGAAAATTCATCCCTATAAATAGGACTAGGGTGGCGATTTTTTGGAGGAAAAAATAAAGAAAGAAAATCTTTTTCTTGGTCTCCAAGAAATCTTGAATATATCTCCTATATTCTTTTCTCCTTAATTAAATTTTTCCATAAAAATCTTTCTTCCTTTTTTCCCACTTTTTTGAAAATTACAAGGCAAAAGGATCAAGATTTGACTTTCTTGAATTTATGGGATAATTATGTATTAAAAGAATACTTATCTCTTTCCATAAAATATCTTCAAGAAAATCAAGAAAATCCTTTCTTCCCTCTTTTCCTATATTTTTGAAAAAATCAAAAAAAATAATAAGGCAAAATTGTTTTCTTCTCCTTTTCATTAATTGGACTTTAATTTGGGCTATTTGGCGCTTTAGGAGAAATTAAGATTGGACATTTAATGGACTATGAAGCTTTAATATTGGGCCAAATATTATTCAAGTCTATTAATATTAATTTACTCCACTATAAAATTAATATTGAACTATCCATTTTAACCCATATTACGATTCTACTATAATATGGCTTAGATCATTATTTCTAGTGTTTAAGATTATTTTAGTCCATTAATTAATTAAGCCACTAACAAGCTTTAAATTAATTAATATCTTAGTCCTTGGAGTAAATCTGACTCAACATTATTATCCATACGGAAATAAATTTCCTTTTGCAAAGATTTGGTATGATAAAGATTCGAGCCCACCAAGGGACAAATCAAGAAAAACGTGCTTGCACCAGCGCGATTCTCCATATTAAATGTCGATAATCGTCATGTAATTAAAATATTGCCCAAGATATAAGGTATCGAATCATATTGACTCTCTTCCCATAACATGTAAAAGCAATAGTTATTAATTTCTACGATCCTATTTAAGGGGTGAGATTAAGAAATAACACACCAACGAGGTCTAATTCTTGTATATTCGATGCCGAAGAAGAATTTATCCTCTGTAGGTCCTTATTGAGTGCATCTAAAATGCACTAGTATAATCTCTTGGTCAAGACAAGTCAATCTGAGTCTTATACTTCAACCTTTCATGATGGTTCGTTCATTTCCATCTGGGTTGTGAATTTGTACTTAATTACGAGGAATCACTTAATTTGATCTTCGTGATACGGTATCACCAAATTAAGTCATGTTTTAATATGTACTTACTTATTGAGCGGATTTGCAATAAATATATATAACATTCATTCATATTTAATCTGTGTTGATTTATTAATTATTCGATAAATAAATAAGAAATTCGGTTTGGTTATACAAAGTAAAATCATACTTTTTAAATTATAACCCTATATGAGCCAAGAAAAGGATTCATTACACAAAGTGAATTTAGAGAGAATACTAAATCTTCTCGTCATAATTGGATCTAAGTCATCGGTCGACGACGCCGTCAACTTAGACTTTGTGGCTAAGTGTGACATACATGATCAATTAGTGATTATTGATAAATTAATTAAGTTATTTGAATAGACACTTCATCATGTTCAAGACTTAATCCAGTATTCGCGAATGAAAAAGGAGAAATCGTAATAACCCGTGTTTTAGCTACACTTAGTTGCACTTTTCTACCATTTGTTGGGGAACTAATTGCTGGATCTATTAGGGATGAATATTTAAATACAAATTTAATTCTAACAATTATTACTAGCATGAATTAATCCTATATTAATTCAAATAATAATTCAACAATAAATCATGCATATAAGCAGTTCACGTAAATCCTACGATGCGAATTACTCTGAGTTTACGTAAACTTACCCTCTTGGAATGGCAATGGACTTGTCGATGAGAACACACCAAAAAGCCTTCCCAAAAGTATTCCTTTAATCCTTGCTCGACAATCGTTGGTAGGTTCCCTTGAACAATTAACTAAAAGGAAAAATAAAATTTGTTGCACCACTTTTGTGGATTTTCTTAATTTTTCGGCACGTGGAATTGACTTGGGAATGAAAGAATCATCCCCTATTTATAGATGGGGTGTTGATTGGGCAAAAATTTGGGGAAAAACCAATGTGGGAAAATTTTCTTGATCTCGAAATCTTGAATATATCTCCTATATTCTTTTCTCACAATTAAAATATTCACAAAAATTCCCACCTCATCATCTTTATGGAATTTTCGAAATTTTTAGGTCAAGATTCCAAGATTTGGATTTTCTTGAATTTATGAGATATTCTTGTATTCCAAGAAATACATATCTTCCATAATATCTTTTCAAGAAAATCAAGAAAATCTTTCTTGCCT
Organism: Stenogyne calaminthoides; assembly: GCA_037126765.1. NCBI lineage: Eukaryota > Viridiplantae > Streptophyta > Magnoliopsida > Lamiales > Lamiaceae > Stenogyne > Stenogyne calaminthoides. Next base: position 1,558,889 of record JBBCBC010000040.1, read on the forward strand.
TTATATTTCAAAATTTTGAATTATACATATGAATAACCAAGTGGGAGATTTCTTGAATTTAATGAGATAATCTTGTATTTCAAGAATACATATCTTCATTCCATAACAAAATTCAAAGAAAAATCTTTCTCCTTTTATCCATAATTTTCAAAAAAAAATAGGAAAATTAACAACAAATATTTATTTTATTTTTAAACACTTTTTTCGGTTATTGGACTTTTATGTTGGGCTACTTGGGGGGCCTTTAGGAGAATTAAGATTGGACCTTCCAATGGATCTTGAATTATCAATATTGAGCCACAATATTATTCAAGCCATAAAATATTAATTAATCACTACATAATTAATATTACACTATCCATCTTAACCCATATTATAGGTCAATATGGCTCGGTTATTATTTCCGTGTTTAGAATTATCTGGCCCATTAATTAATTCAAGCCGTGTTTTGAAATAGCTTTCCATTAATTAATATCTTTTTATCCTTGGTAAAGAGCGGTTCAACATTATTACTCATCACCGAAAACTAGTTCCACTTGCAAGATTTGGTATGATAAAACTTATGAACCTCCCAGGAAACCGTCGAACAAGCGTGCTTGCTACGATTCTTCGTATTAAATCTTAGCTACACGTGACCAATAATATTATTTAAGATATAAAGTATTGAATCTCGTTGATTCTCTGCGTAATAAGTCAAAGCAATACTTACTAACCACCGTGATCTATTTAAGGGGCGAAGATTAAGAAATAACGAACACTGAGGTCTAATTCTTCCTAGTTGATTACGAAGAATTTGTCCTCCTGTGGAATCTCTTCGATTGCAATAGACATGCACTAGTGTAATCTCTTTAGTCGAAGACAAGTCGATCTTGAGTGTTACACTTCAACCTTTCAAGATGGATTGTTCATTTCCATCTAGGTCGTGAATGGTGTACTTTTTGGTTACAAGGAATTTATTAATTTAATCTTTTGTGATCGGGTATCACTAAATTAACTACAATGTAACACGTATTATTTATTGAGCAATTATGCGGTAAATATATGTAACATTCGATGATATTCACGGCATCGGTGATAAACAATTTAATTGATAAATAAGTCCGAAATTGGTTTGATTATACAAAGTAAAAGCATACTTTCGATTATAATCAACAATCTCCCACTTATACTCAAAGTGCGCTTTTAAGTATACTCTGACATGTCTCGTGTAGATCCGTGACATATAATGTCACCTAACACGAACCTAATAATGTCTCCCACTTATACTCAAAGCCAGCGGGCAATGGTCTTGACACCCTTCCTTCCACATGTCTCTCGAATGTATTACGAGGCGGGACCCTTTGTGAATGGATCGGCTAGGTTGTCTCGCGATCTTTGCCACCTCATATCTCTCTCTTAACGATGTCTCGTATAAGATGGTATTTCCTTTCAATGTGTTTTTGGCCTTGTGGGCTCTTGGTTCCCTTGAATTTTGCAATTTCTCGGCATTGTCTGATAAAAGCGATGATTGATTTGGGCAAATCGGAACTACATCCAAGTCCACTAGGGAAGTTTTTGAGCAACCACCTTTTCTTTTCCCTCATGGCTTGGCTACATATTCGGCTTCCATGGTAGAATCATGACGTATTTCGCTTGACGGTTCTCCGTGTCATGGCTCCCCATACAAAACACACTACTATTTTTTGGAATCTAGATTTTTACGGAATCTATGTGGGGATTAGATTATCCGTGATAAACCAATATTCTATCTCGAGTTCTTTTCGAAATACTTGAATGTGTTTTTAGCTGCCTTCGATGTTCTCTCCGGGTTACTTTGATATCTTGCTACCATGCCAGCGGCAAAGGCGGATATCGGTCTAGATGCACAACATTGCATACATAAGGCTTCCGACGGCGAAGCATAAGGAATGCCTTTCATGTCATCTATCTCCTTTGTGTCTTAGGGCACATTTCCTTGGATAGATGGATTCCATATCCGAAAAATGCAAGCTTTTCTTGGAATCTGCATGTTGAATCGTTTCAAGGCGGTGTCCATGTATGAAGCTTGCGATAAGCCTATCATCGCTTTTCTTGCGATCTCGGTGATCTTGATCCCAAGGATGTGCCGGCTTCCCCTAAGTCCTTCATATCAAACTGTTTTTGAAAAGCCATGCCCTACGTCCAAATAACACCTTTACATCATTCTCGATGAGCGAGAATGTCATCTCGTATAGTACTAAGTATACCAATGCGATTCGAAACGCAGCTTTTTTGTACACACAACTTTCGAACTTCGTTTTGATCAAACCCGTAAGACTTTATTACATGATCAAAACATTGGTTTCAAGCTCTGGATGCTGTTTGAGTCACGTAAATGGACTTCATGAGCTTACAAACTAGGTGTTCTTGGCCCTTTTTAATGAAGTCTTGGGGTTGTTGCATATAGATTTCCTCGTCAAGACTTAGTTAAGGAAAATTGTCTTGACATCCATTTGCGATTTCAAAATCAAGATGTCGATGCGACAATCGACAAAGAATCCGGGATGGACTTGAGCATCGCTTCTGGTGAAAAAGGTTTCCTCATAGTCGATCCACTTCTTCTACGAGTATAACCTTTTGCCCACAAGCCTTGCCTTGAAGGTTTCCACCTTAAGATCCGATCCTCTTTTATGCGGCTTTGCAGCAATAGGTTTGACCCCATTAAGTGGTTCGACTAGCTCCCCTCTGTTATGATCCATAGACCCATTTCTTCTTTCATTGCCTTTTCGAAACGCATCCTTGTCTTGGATTGCCTCATCATATGTCCATGGAGTGCGATTAAGTCTTGGGGAGGGGTCAAGTCAGGACTCTCTATCCCATGAATCTCGAATTTTATTTCACAACCCTCCCTTTCTGACGAGGTTTGGTTGTGTAAGTGTGTCGTTTGGTATGTCATCTTATGCACGGTTAGCAATGAGGTTTGCCTCATAGCTCATAAGGTAATCTAAACACGGGTCTTCTTTTCGTTCATATAGTCTTCTTCCAAAAATCTAAAGTGGGTGCTTATCACCATCTTTTGATCGCCGGGACCATAGAACATACACCCTTTTTGTTCCTCGGGGTATCTATAAACAACCTTAATTACGATCGAGGATCGATTTCGGCTTCTGTCCAACGGCGTGGGCGGACACCCCCAAATTTTCATGTGTCTCAAGCGGGAACTGGGTGCAATTCTTTGGGAGTTTGGGGCCGATTTGGATGGCACCAAGTTGAAATGTAAGCCATTGTTTTCCAAGGCATGACCCGGAAGCGACTTAGGAAGATCCGCATAACTCATCATTGATCTAACCATTTCCAAAAGAGTTACATTTAACTTGCTCTGCAACCCCGTTTTGTTGAGGGTTGGGATGCGATTATTTGGGATGCAATCCTTCATCGACAAGTAGTTCAAAACTCTCATTTGAGGTACTGCACGTATCGCGTCGGATCGTAGAGACTTGATTTTTTTTCCCTATGATTCTCTGCTTGAGCCTTAAATTCTTTGAATTTCTCAAAGGTCTCGATTTATGCTTCATAAGGAAAATATACCGTACCTCGGTAATCATCAATAAAAAGTGACAAAATACTGTAACCTCCTCTTGCTTTGGTTGACATTGTACCACATCGTACGTGTGAGCGATTTCTAACTGCTTCTAACAGCTCTATTCCTTGGCTCTGAATGCCCTCTTGGTCATTTTACCCTCAAAAACATGATTTGCGAGGTTGGAATTGGTTCAATTGGAGAGACTCCGGTGAGCAGTCTTCTACCAACCTTTGGATCCTCTTTGGATTAATATGTCCCAATCTTAGATGCCATAGAAGTGTTTTAGTTCACGTCGATGAAACGTTTTCTTTTTGTTGGAAACAATTGATGTGTTATAGGATGCATTTAGTGAGTGGTGTGCCGATTAATTGTATAGAATTACTTGACAACGTTCCATGAAAGATAAATTTATCATAAAAGAAATGGTAACAACTTTATCAAAAATAAAGAATATCCATCAAGGTAAAGTTTTGAAGCGAAATTAAGTTCTTTCTAAAATTCGGAGCGTAAAGTACATCTCTTAAAATTAAACTCTATCTTCAAAGGGAACGGATGCAAATCTCCCTCTGCTTCCATTTTGCCACTCTAGAAGATAAATCCGGTGTGATGAGGATCTCACTCCCACTAAGTTGTCGGGTCTCTTGAACCCCCAAAGTGAAACTAACATGATCGATTGGATCCATTATCCACCACCCATGAATGGGAGGCATCGCCACTAAGCAAGTTCAACAACTAGTCGTGAGAATTACCTTTCTTTCCATTCCTTTTGGGTTTTGGAGCAGTGACCTCAATGTCCTTTTCACACTTTTAACACCTCACCACTGGCGGCTTGCTCCTCCTCCACCTCCCTTGCCTTTTCTTTGCCATTGGCAACACTTGAGTTCAACTTGCTTGTGGTTTTGTCCTTTTCTTTGTTTTACCACCCATGGCTTTAGAAGAAGAAGGTCCATTTACCACCAAGGCTTGGCTCTTTTGCCCCAATATCTCCTCTGCTTTGAGACCAAAACTTGCAATAAATCGGGGCATCGAGAACCGATTATTCATCGGTAGTTCGGCTGAGTATTTCAAAACTTTTTTGGAGGTGGACCTTGAAAATCGATTTGGGTCTCGATGTCGTGTCGGCGTAAGTACCTCAAGTTTGTTAAGGTGAGCCATCATCCAGTGAGCGTTGCTCACTTCGGCGTTCCTCCACCATTTTCATAGAGCAAGTCCCTCATAGTGATCTGACGAGGCAACACGGTTACGATGTTGAAACATCGCTTTAAAATGTAGTCGTGATGTCTGCGGCGGTCTCAGCGTTACGGTGTTGGTGTTGCGACACATCGACATAGAAGCAGATGGTACACTTTGCCATTTCGTTGGAGCGCTCTCGGTCGACATACTTTCTTAACGTTTTAGTGGACTCATCTTTTTGGCTTTTCTGGTTTAGGTGTAGTGAGAACCGGTTATGGCTTTGTGCAAATGAGGACAATAGTAAGTTTCGACTCAATCAACAAAGTTTTCACCCGATAAGCAAATTGACTTTAAGTATATTGAGCAGTGGATTAAAGGTTGCGACATGATGAACTGAAATAAATAATAATATGCATAAGCACAAATATATCACAAGGTTAGATCACATGTTTCATATTAAAATCTCAAAAAAATATGAACATGCATCAATAACATCTCAAAGCAGTTTAAATAAGCGGCGTGGGGTGAGTCATTATTTAAACACATTCAAACGAGTTACAAACAAAAGCGTTACAAAACTTTAATAGCTAGATTAATAGTTGGCTCCCACTTGACCAATATAAAATTAGCGAGGACGGGAGTATATGCATATCAATTTTATACCTAAGTAATAACCATGATTAAATACATAATTATTATTTCACTTTGAGCGAGCCTCGTGGGGAGGGTCATAAATTAGCCACTAGTAATAATCCACAATCATCCATTTGGAATTTATTCATGTGAAAGCTATCTTTTGGATAGTCCGGTGGGAGGAATTTCTCAATATAATTCACAAATAAATAAATCATGGAGGTCAAAATTAATTCAATTTTATTATTCATAAAATTGTCGATTAGTGTTTAAGCATACTTAGTAATTTTGAAAGTGAGATTTTTCAAAACATTTTCTCATGCATTGCAAATTTAAACACAATTTAAATAAGCATAAAATAATGCATAACATCAAAACAAAAAATTAAACATATTGGGCAAATATATCGATTGTCATGGTTAATTTTTGTCATGTGATCTTGAGAAATCGTCTTCATAGCCTTCATCGTTCGTCTCGAAAAAGCTCCCACTTAGCCGTCTTGAAAAAAACCACCTTGTCAAGCCATGTCATCGACCGACATTTCATGGTCTAGTGCCCACCCTAGCACTCCGCCATGTCGAGTGGCGTCCGTCTTGTGGCCTTGACGGCGCCCAGCGTCACAAACAACAAATTATGCGCTTCGGCGGCATCTTGGCCCGGTTCTCGCGGCGACAGCGCATTCGGTCTTGCGCCCGCCCATAAGCGATCCATCGTCTTACATTCTCTTTCCGCCCGCCCATCGCCGCGCCCAGCGTGTCGATCGCTTGATCGCTCGCCCGGAAACCTCGATCATAGCCTTCGGCTGGAAGGGCCACCCTTCGCCGTATCTTCCACTAGTGTCGCGTCGCGCGTGCCTCCTTGGCACGCTTCGCGCGACATACGTTGCCCCACGCCGATTCCGGATCCGTCTTTTAATTCTTGATCTCCGCCTCATTTTTCCGATCCGATTATAATTTATTTTACCAAAATAAATAAACCTAGATTTAGACTAGTCTATTACATTGATCAAATCAAGCGATTCTAATCTACCGTGGATTTTCTCCGCGAGGCAAAAGCGAATCAAACGAATCGAATTAAAAACAACAATTTATATGCATAAATAAATAAACACATTAAATTCCATGACAATTGGATACACCGCAAAAAAAGATCTAGCAATTCTACTATCGATTTCAAATTTAATGAAAGCGAATTAAATTACAATTTAAAGATCGAGCAAAGCAGGGGCTCGATACCAATGTTGGGAACTAATTACGGATCTGCCGGGATGAATATTTAAATACAAATTTAATTCTAACAATTATTACTAGCATGAATTAATCCTATATTAATTCAAATAATAATTCAACAATAAATCATGCATATAAACAATTCACGTAAAATTCTACGCATGCAAAATTACTACGAGTTTACTTAAACTTACCTCTTGGAATGGCAATGGACTTGTTGATGAAAACACACCAAAAAGCCTTCCCAAAGTATTCCATTAATCCTTGCTCGACAATCCGGTGGTAGGATTCCTCTAACAATTAACTAAAAGGAAAAATAAAATTTGTTGCACAACTTTTGTGGATTTACTAATTTTTCCGGCACATGGAATTGCACTTGGGAATGAAAGAATCATCCTATTTATAGATGGGGTGTTGGTGAAAATTTGGGGAAAAACCAATGTGGGAAAATCTTTTCTTGATCTCAAGAAATCTTGAATATATCTCGTATATTCTTTTCTCCTAATTAAAATATTCCAAAAATCCCCTCGTCATCTTTATGGAATTTTGAAATTTTTAGGTCAAAGATTCCAAGATTTGGATTTTCTTGAATTTATGAGATATTCTTGTATTCCAAGAAATACATATCTTCCATAATATCTTTTCAAGAAAATCAAGAAAATCTTTCTTGCCCCTTTATATTTCAAAATTTTCGAATTATACATATGAATAACCAAGTGGGAGATTTCTTGAATTTAATGAGATAATCTTGTATTTCAAGAATACATATCTTCATTCCATATTCAAGAAAATCTTTCTCCCCTTTTATCCATAATTTTGAAAAAAAATAGGAAAATTAGCAACAAATATTTATTTTATTTTTAAACACCTTTTCGGTTATTGGACTTTATGTTGGGCTTCTTGGGGGCCTTTAGGAGAATTAGATTGGACCTTCCAATGGATCTTGAATTATCAATATTGAGCCACAATATTATTCAAGCCCATAAAATATTAATTAATCACTACATAATTAATATTGCTTATCCATCTTAACCCGTATTATAGTCAATATGGCTCCGGTTATTATTTTCGTGTTTAAGATTATATAGCCCATTAATTAATTCAAGCCCTTTGAAATAGCTTTCCATTAATTAATATCTTTTTATCCTTAGTAAATGAGCGGTTCAACATTATTACTCATCTGAAAACTAGTTCCTTGCAAGATTTGGTATGATAAAACTTATGAACCTCCCGAGGGCAAATCGAACAAAGCGTCTTGCGCACGATTCTTAAGTATTAAATCTTAGCTACACATGTGACCAATAATATTTCCCCAAGATATAAAAGTATTGAATCTCGTTGATTCTTTACCCGTAATAAGTCAAAATAATACTTACTAACCACACGTGATCTATTTAAAGGGGCGAAGATTAAGAAATAACGAACCCGAGGTCTAATTCTTCCTAGTTCGGATTCTGAAGAATTTGTCCTCTGTGGGGTCCTCTTGATTGATAGACATGCCTTAGTGTAATCTCTTTAGTCAAGACAAGCAATCCCGGAGTGTTACCTTCAACCTTTCACGATGGATTGTTCATTTTCCATCTAAGGTGCGTGAATGGTGTACTTTTTGGTTACAAGGGATGTTAATTTAATCTTACAGCGATGGGTATCACTAAATTAACTACAATGTAACAATCTTATTTATTGAGCGTTATCACGATAAATATATGTAACATCAGATGATATTCCGCGACATCGATTGATAAAAAATTTAATTGATAAATAAATCAAATTGCATTTTGACTATACAAAGTAAAAAGCATACTTTCCAATTATAATCCCAACACTATTACGCCTCATATATTGAGAATATCTGATTTATTGTCTAGGGGTTCGATTAAGACCGTTAGTTTGACTAATATTTCGATATATATGAGTAATTTTTATGGGTCTATGACAAGTAGTTCCTTTTTGGGATTATAGTTGGTTGATTAAATATTAAATTAGATTTAATATTTAATTTATGGAAATAATTAATAATAGATTAATTTGAAATTAATTATTATTAATGTTTTAATTAAATAGGAATTCCCAATAATAATATATGGTATATTATTATAGGATTTAATATATATGGAATCAAAAAAGTAGAGATTTGATATACATGGAAATTAAATCAAGTAGAGATTTTATATATAGGAAATAAATCGTAGAGATTTATTTAAATAAAAGATTAAGATTTTATTTCCCCAATCGGTCTAGCTTAAGATCTAAGTTGGGCCTCTATATATAAAGCTCTTAGGAATTCACAAATAACGATAATTCATTATTCTCCGTAAGATATAGAGTTAGAATTTTCCTAACAAATTCATCTCGGGATTCATTATTTGGAAATCAGAGTACAAGTCCGTGATTGGGGATTACGTGGATACCATAGTAGAAAACTATATCTGAATTATTGTAAGAATTTTGTTTACGTTTACTTTCGTATTTAATTATCTGATTAATTGTTCGTTGTTGGTGAACTGTTTTAATTCATTTCTTGCGTGTATTACGTGTTTACGTGCCTCTAAATTCCAACAATGGTATCGAGCTCGAGCTCTTGTGTTTAGTGCATAATTGAATTGGTTTTAATATTTTTTTATTAAAAACTGGAAATGCAGTCAATTGGATTGACCCGCCTATAATAATTGATTGATTTGGGGGTTGTTTATTTGATAAACAAAACCCCGCCGGTTTTGTTTGTCGTGTGCTTCTCTACGTCTTCTTCCTTTGGAATTAGGGTTTCCTGCGATTCCCCTTTTCACCCACCTCCGTCTCACCCGATTCTCCCTCGCCATTCGCCATGCTCACTGGCGTCGCTAGTCGGCGGCGTAAGGCAACTCGCGTCTTGCGGCGGTGATATCGCCCAGGCGAATCAAGCGGGTTGGACCCAGCGGCGCTTGACCCATCTGGCGGCGATTCGGCGATGCGGTTGTGAATCTTCGTCCGAGATGGGCGTCCTTTTTTCGATCTCGATTCCTGAGCGGGCAATGGGCGATGGCGTGGCGGAACGCCTCCTCGCTGCCAGCGTTCACGTCTATTTTCTTTTTGGGGTGCCCCGTTTCATTTCACCGGGCGTCACGATGCGTTGTAATACACATGATCGCGTGTGGCGGGCAGTTGCGGTTCATTGCATGTACGCGCCAGCGCCCTATCGGCAACGGCGACTTCATTTGTAGCGCCCTTATTTTCTGGATCTTGTCATAACCCGATTAGGTCATGTTGAGCTGTTGTCCTTGCGCTTGATTGTTTGGTGAATTTTTCAAACTTGTTGGGAAATCTTAATGAAATTGTTGCTTGTTTATGATTAAATTGGATTAAATCTGAAAATTGTTAATGGATTGTTGGTTTCGATTATCCTAATTGGAATGGGGTTGTTTGGGCGATGATGAGGGAGGGATTGTTGGCAAATTGGATTTCGAGCAAGCCCCTCCGTACAATTTTAGAATTTGCACATGAGCCCTTAAGTTGTTTTGACATCCATCTGTCAAATCTCATAATCAAAGTGTCTTTGCTATTACAAGTAAAATTCGAATGGACTTGATCTTTTGCAAGCTGGTGAGAAGGTCTTGTCCGCGATTAATCTTTTCGCATTGACTATAACCTTCGCTACCAACCTAGCTTTGTAGGTTTGTACATTGCCATTGGCATCGGTCTCTCGCTTGAAGACCCAATCGCAATATATGGGTCTAACCCCTTTAGGCAATTCAACCAAGTCTCATACTTGATTAGTGTACATCGAGTCCATCTCGAATTTCATGGCTTCATGCCACTTGCGAATCGATATCCGATATTGCCCGAGAAAAAGTATTAGGATCATCATATCAATTGTGTCCACATTAATGAGTTCCTCAAGAGGTAATTAGTATCTAATGGGTGGATTACGATTCCTAATTGACTTGAAGGTATGTGGTTTGGGATGTACATTACGATGCATTGAAAATTTTTGTGGTGCGTTGATTTCATCAATGGAAATCTCGGAGAGTCCTCAAAGAGTTTACATGTTGTTCTCAGTTACCAAGTTTCTTTCACCTTTGGATTGACTTTGTAAGCATCCTTTTGAATTTCTCAAAATGTTTTAATTTATTATTTTATAAGATTCTTGCCACATCGTTAATCCTTATGGTATATATTTAGATGGAATCATCGAAAAAAGTTTTATGTCGAATAAGAATGTTGGAAAGACAGGAAAAGCTCATCCCTCACCATGTGAATGAGTTTGGTTTCTTCTTCGGACACATCGTCATTGTGGATTAACTCTAGAACTTCTTTGTCGGTGAATTCATGGCTGTGTTCACCTCTTTCGATCGTAAAGGGTTTATCAATCATCTTGCCCATGAATTTCTCAAAAGAGAAGATTTTTTAAGATACTGCAATCTGAAATCATCGATAAAGACTCAAAAAAAGTCAAATGGGGTTAGTGGGCGATGGTTCACATCGTCATTGTGGATTTCTTAACCTTGCAATTCCTTTTCTAAAGGGTTTATCAATCATCTTGATCAAGATTCATAATAAGCCACGAATGGGGTTAAAGTCGGGTTTTCATGATTACTAAGTTTTTGATTCTTTTATTTTTGTATATTAAGAGCATTATACCCGCGATTGCAACAAGTATAAACCATTCACCATAGGGGCATTCCATAAACCACACCATTCAACGTGAAATAACAATTATTATCACTAAAATGGAAGAATAACCCTCAATGTCTAACATAGGAATGTTAATAGTGTTGCGAGTAATAGGAAAAACGAAATGACAATCATTAAGTTATGTTCCAAAACCAGCGGGTAAGTTCAACACATAAGTCCCCACACGTTCGGGAGTAACTCTTGCTCCATTCCCACGTGTAAAACGACTTCGCCCCCTACTAGCGTAAAGAACACATGAGCCCCTTCACGTGCGCAAAAAATGTGAGAGCCGCATCGGTATCTAATACCAAGCGGAAGTAATATTAATGAACATGTTTATCTTAATAACAAACATAGATGTTTCTAGTGCGAGAAGCACTGGTCTTTTCTTTTAACAACTAGAACCTTCTGAGTCCTTCTTCCGGTGCCCTCTTACTTTATAGTAGAGGCATACATCGTATTTTACCCATTTCTTTCTTTTTTGAACACCATCTTGGTGATAGTGAACTCAAAAGTCTTGAGCGCGTTAAAGATTCGGGCATGGTCGCATCGGTCTTATTCATATTGTAGTTCACGGTGTAGGCTAAAATATGGATCCGGGGAGCGACGGAGGATAGCATAAATGAAAACATTGGTCTTTAGCTCAATGCCTAAATTACCAAGTTTCTCAATAAGGCCTATCATCATTAGCACTTGAGGTGAAATCTTCCTTCTTCAGGCTAACCGACATCGAGCAGATCTCTCATCAACATAAAACTCAAAAGCGAGATTCAGAATCAAAGAGATCCTTCAAATGCTTGAGCATTTTGAAGGGATCCATTTTCTCATGTTCCCTATGTATATAAAGGAGTCATCTTGGGAAGTAACATCACACCTTTAGTGCGGAAAGCATTCTCTTGATGCTTCTTACATTTTCTTTCGTCAAATGTGGGTCTAAAGTCTGGGGATATCGTGTCCAACATTACTCAATCCTTTCTTGCCTTAGCACCAAACACATGTTTGTTGTGATCCGAAAAAATTTGTCTAAGCGATTTTGTTTGTTTCAAAAACACATCTCAATAACAGTTATACATTTCAACTAACCAAGAAATAAAATAAAATGGGAATTAAAACACATAATTCTATGATCAATATTCAGCAATCAAAATAAACATGACCTTTCTTTTGTGTTTATTTTGTCTCCATTATTTTCACATACTCAGCGACCTCATCGAAAAAAGTGCAATTTATATCAAATATAGGGTCCACATTCCTACTATTACAATATTTGTTTGGGTTGATTACTATAATAGCGAGGCTGGTAGGTCTCAAACTAATTGCAATACTACAACTCTAGTTGATTGAACCTAGTTCAATCGGATGCCCTTGACTCTCGTTTTCCTGGCGAATTTGGTGAAAGAATCAAGTTGATTTACAACCATCAAGCGGCGACCTTACGTGTCCTATAAAAAATCCGTTAGATGTAGATCCCAGCAAAAGACTTGGGCCTTAAATACTCATTGGAGCGAAATCTCCAGGTTTACTTTTTAATTTTGATGGAAAGGCATCGTTCAATTTAATGAAAATCATATTTTAGTGAGGACATTTTTAAAGGCGAATTATTAATTGTAATCGAGATCCAACATGTTAATCTACATCACATTTGAGCAATTATTGGCGCCCATCTACCCAAACATGATTTCATGCGGACTAACACTTATGGCCCGTCTACCCAAACAATTGATAATCGGTCCAGATAATTATTGGGTGTGCCAACCCCAAACAGTTATACTTGTGAGACTATAAAACATTTAACTAATTAAATTTAAAAAAAAAGTTAAGCGGTGGGATTTAATAATTTCTTTTTAATAGGAGTTGAAATATCGATTTGATGAAGTTATCAAGTCTTTTGACTTCATCATTAATTAGGAAGATCCTTGCATTTTATCATAAATGTGGCGGGAAGAATATTATTTTTCAAAATCATTATATAATCGGCGACATATTGATCTTCAGGAAACAATATCCCGTTAATGCGATCCGTTGAAGATTGGTTGTCAAAGACCTTCGTGATGAAGAATCTTTGTGAAGCACACTTTCATCTTAGGGATCAAGATCGAGGGGATACATCGAGAGGATGTTGAGGATGTCTCGATCTTTTATGTAGACAAGGTGTTGAAGCGTTTTTGCGATGGAGGACTCTAAGAGGGGTCTCTGTCGGCAAATCATGGGATAAAGCTGTCAAAAAAGAAGGATTGTCATACATTGAAGGTGATATCAAGCACATGAAAAGATGTCTCATATGCATATGCAATTGGGTGATCATATGCACGCCTTGAAACTTGACGCTTTAGGCCAAGCGTGGCCTACGCTTATCAACATCAGCGATAGACATCCATGAGAAATCGGGTGAGTCTCATTGGATTGTTGTCAAGACCATTCTGAAGTATCTTAGGCGAACTAAAGTGTTTTTTGTCTATGGTGGACGATCGGAACTAGTAGTCTTTGGTTATCTTTGACACAAGTTTCAATCCATTTGTGATGATTACAAATCACAGTTAGGTTACGTTAACTCTCAATAATGAGGCGTTAGGTTGGAATAGTTCCAAACAAAATGAATATGATTTAACTACGAAGTTGAGTACATTCTTTGTGTCGAAGCCTCGAGATTTGTCTTAATTTTATAGTTCTTAAGAGAACTAGGGGTGATTCAAGTGTGTTGGTTGTCTAATAAAGTTTATTAAGACAACGATTAGTGCGATTCTTTCAAGCAAAGGGCAAGATCAACAAGCATAAACGAGCATGTACCTAGACTTATCATTTGATGCGGGAGATCATAACGATAGGAGAAATATAATTAAAATGTATTCCACATATTTAATTTGGAAGATCTTTTCACTAAAACAGCTGAATGTTCATGTACACTTTAGACATTTGATGGTCAGGGTTAGACATGTAAGTGATTGACTCTAGTCCAAGTGGGAGATTGTTAGTGTTAGTGTCCTAAGAGACAATCTATTATAAGGACATAATAGTCGATGATATTGGTTTGATTTAATATTATAGTTCATTTAATATTAATGTATGTAATACACTTGTTTGAATATTATGTTTGATTGTTTGCATTTATTAGTTACAAAGTGTTCCCCCAAAGTCATTGTTGTCATTGAGGTTGTGAGAACTTCGGATGACTTAAGCATGATTCTCAAAATGGCCGATCGAGGATCATCAAGAATGGAATATTGATGATCTGATGGAGATTGGTATCGTCTGCATCATTTTCTTAGAGAGTGTAGTAAGATCTCGCACTTCGAGATACTAGGTATCTCATGATGGATGCTTAAATACCATAGAGGGTATTGGTATACACATCCAGAAACCGTTTGATGTGAGTGGAACTATATGTGTCTCTGTCTCCGGTTAGTGGGCGCGTCGATACTCCTTTGACTTGAGGTCAATAAGCCGCGATATGTGTGGGATGATGAACTTTGACCATGACCGGCGCTTGCACCGCTTCCATAGGTAGATATGGCTTGGATTGGGTTCATCACGAAGTGCATGTGCATAGTAGTTGAGCGAAAAATGATTCATTCCTCAAAGTGGATTTAGAGAATACTCATCTTCTGCGTCATAATTGGATCTAAGTCGTGCCGATGCCACGTCGACTTAGACTTTGTGGTTAAGTGTGACATACATGATGATCAATTAGTGATTAGAGATAAATTGATTAAGTTATTTGAATAGACACTTCATCATGTTCAAGTCTTAATCGGTATTCTTGAATGAAAAGGGAGAAATCGTAATAGCTTCATGTTTTGATTCTGGTAGTTGCACTTTTCCTTAGCGTACCTCGTATATTGAGAATGTCGATTTATTGTCTAGAGAGTTCAATTAAGGCCGTTAGTTTGACTAATCGCTCGATAAATGAGGGCCTATGGGTCACACAACAAGTAGTTTATTTTTTAGGATTATAGTTGGTTGATTAAATGTTAAATTAGATTTAATATTTAATTTATGGAGAATTAATTAATAATAGATTAATTTGGAATTAATTATTATTAATATTTAATTAAATTGGATTTAATTAAATAGGAATTCTCAATAATAATATATGGTATATTATTATAGGATTTAATATATATGAGTCAAATCAGTAGAGATTTGATATACATGAAATTAAATCCGTGAGATTTATATATAGAAAATAAATCGTAGAGATTTATTTAAATAAAAGATTAGGGATTTTATTTTCCCAATCGAGACTGGCTTAAGATCTAAGTTGGGACTCCTATATATACAAGCTCTTGGGAATTCATAAATAACGTTAATTCATTATTCTCCATAAGATCTAGGTTAAATTTTTCTAACAAATTCATCTCGGGGATTCAACGGCTGGCAAATCCGTGCAAGTCCGTGAATGGGGATTACGTGGATACCATAGTAGAAAAGCTGTATCACAATTCTTGTAAGAATTACATTTCGTTTACTTCGTATTTAATTTTGCAATTAATTGTTCGAATTTGTTGGTGAATTGTTGGGATTATACTAGAAAGTATGCTTTACTTTTGTATAATCACTTGAGTTCTAATCTTATTCTTTGAAATAAATTATTTATCACCGATGCTTTAAATATCATCGAATGTTACATATATTTCTTGCATAAGCATTCAATAAAATGCGTGTTACATTGTAGTTAATTTAATGATGCGAGATCACGAGAAGATTAAATTAGCGGTCCTTGTAACTAAAAAGTACACATTCACGACCTAGATGAAATGAACAAACCATCACGAAAGGTTGAGGTGAAAGGCTCGGATTGGCTTGTCTTGACCAAGAGATTGCACAGTTGCATCATGATGCTTGAAACAGGACCTAAGGAGGATAAATTCTTATTGGCGAAAATAGAAAATTAGACCTCGGCGGTTCATTATTTCTTAATCTCCGTCCTTAAATAGGATTGTGTGCAATCAATAGCCATTCTTTAACTTATGATGGGAAGAGGATCATTGAGATCCAATACCGCATATCTTAGGCAATGATATTGGTTACCTGACGATTCTTTAAGATTTAATCTGATTGAAAGCGTGTGCAAAGTACATCTTGTTTGATTTGTCTCCTTGGGAGGCTCATAAGATTTATCATACCAAATCTTGCAAGTGGAATTAATTTTCATTATGGATAATAATGTTGAGTGGTTTCTTAACAAGGAAAAAAGATGTTAATTAATATAAAAGTTATTTAATTGGCTTAAATTAATTAATTTGGATAATCTTAAACACGGGAAATAATAATGGAGCCATATTCTTGGTAATATAGGTTAAGATGGATAGTGCAATATTAATTATGTAGTGAGATTAATTAATATTTATGGGCTTGAATAATATTGTGGTTCAATATTGAAAATTTCAAAGTCCATTGGAAGGTCGATCTTAATTCTCCTAAAAGCCCCCCAAGTAGCCCAAACATAAAGTCCAATAACTGAAAAAGGTGTTTAAAATAAAATAAAGGAAAAATATCAATTAAGGGCACTGGAAGATAGTAAAACTATCAATTTAAGGCCTTAAAGATTTTCTATCGATTGAGCTTGGAAGATAAAACTACCGATCGAGGGCAGAAAAGATAAAAACTATCAATTTGAGGCTCACACATTTTTAAGGCCATGTTTGACACTTATATTTCATATCCTTATTTCATGTTCTTATTTTTTTAATTTTTTAGGGTTTACGGTTCAAGATTTACGTTTGAGGGGTTTAGGGTTCTGTGGTTGAAGGTTTAGGGTTCATCGTTTAGGGTTTAGGGTTTAGTGTTGGGGTTTAGGGTTTTAGTGTCAAACATGGCCTTAAAATTTATAAGCCTCGAATTGATAGTTTTTATCTTTCGAGGCCTGAATTGATAGTTTTCTATCTTCGGGCCTTGAATCGATAGGAAAAATCTTTCGTGCCTTAAATTGATAGTTTACTATCTTTCGAATACTGAATTGATAAAACTCTAAAATAAATTATTGTTGCCTATTTTCCATTTTTTCAAAAATTATGGATAAAAAAGAGGAGAAAAGATTTTCTTTGAATTTTGTTATGGAATGAAGATAAGTATTCTTGGAATACAAGATTATCTCGTTAAATTGAGAAATCTCCAAATTTATTCATAATGGAATTTTGAAAAATTCCATAACATAAGGAGGAAGATTTTTATTTGGGAGATATATTGGGAAATAAAATATATTGGATATATTCAAGAATGTTTCTTGGAGAAAAGCGAGAAATTTCCTAATCTCCCTAAACCTAAATTTTAGGTCGGCATGTATTATAAATAGGGGATGAATTTTTCATCCCAATGCAATTCCATGTGTTGGAAAAATTAGAAATCCCACAAAGGTGGTGCAACATAATTTTATTTTTCCTTTTGTTAATTGTTTAAAGTGTCCTACCACGGGATTTGACAAGGACTTGGAAATACTTGGGAAGGCTTTTTGGTGAGTTAAATGCGAGCGGATCCACCTTCTCAGCGGTTGTCACTCCAAGAGGTTAGTTCACGTAAACTCAAAAGCTATTCGCATCGTAGGATTTATGTAAGCGAACTTATATGCATGATTTGTTGTTGAATTATTATTTGAACTAATATAGGATTAATTCTTGCTAGTAATAATTGTTAGAATTAAATTTGTATTTAAATTCACCCGAATAGATCGACAAATAATTCCCCAACAAGCCGTATCCGAGCCACGGTTTAAGACTCTGAATTTTAAAGTGTAATTTAATTCGATTTGTTCATTGAATTTGGAATTGGATAGTAGAATTCTTTAGATCTTTTTTGCGGTATCCAATTGTCATGTTATTTTGATAAATGTTTATTTATGCATGCATATAAATTGTGGTTTTTAATTCGATTAGATTCGAATTAGGTTTTTGCCTAAATGAGAAAATCCACTAGTAGATTAGGATTTGGTTGATTAGATTCAATGTAATAGACTAGTCTAGATCTAGGTTTATTTATTTTTTTTAAATAAATATTAACCGGATCGTAAGCGAGGAGACAAGAATTAAGGGACGAATCCGGGCAAGGGCGCAAGAGGCGTCGTCCGTCGAAAACATGCCAAGGGGAGGCGCTGTCTTGAACGGCCTGAACGCAGGCGTGAAGGCGGGGCAGGCTTAAGGTTGAGCGCCTTGGGATCGAGGCGTTATGACGTGAGCGCGTCTGTGATCTGTATGATAGGCGACAGAACGGCGGGACTCGGCTCAAGCGAGCGCCTTGGCCTTCATCTTGAAGGCGCTTCGACCAGCGACACGCTGCCGAGAGACACCAAGGAGGGTCAAGCGCCCGCTAAGCGGCGTCGTGGGTGCTTATCTTGTGGCGTGCATGAGCCTGGATCGACGCGGCGAAGAGTGCAAGGCGTGCACTTCCAGGCGATGACTTGTCGATGATGTGCCGGCGCGTGGTGATTTTTTTAGGGAGCGATCGGTGGGAGCTTTCTGGGCGAGCAAAAGAAGGCGATAAGGACTATTTCTCAAGATCAAGACATACAAAATTAACGTGACAATTGGATATATGTGTCGATATGTTTAATTTTTTTTTGATATTTGCTTTATTTTTCGTGCCTATTTAATTGTGTTTTGAATATGAGATGCATGGGAAATTATTTTGAAAAATCTCACTTTTAAAAATTACTAAGTATGTTTTAAATAATTAATTAACAATTTTATTAGGATAATAAAATTGAATTAATTTTAGCCTCCATGATTTATTTATTTGTGAATTCTTTTGGAGAAATTCCCCCGGAATGACAAAAAGATGGTTTTCACATGAATAAATTCCAAGCGGATGATTGTGGATTATTATTAGTGGTGATGATGACCCTCACGAGGCTCGTTCAAAGCGAAATAATAATTACGTATTTAATCATGGTTATTACTTAGGTATAAAATTGATATGCATATACTTCTAAAGTCCTATCAATTTTATATTGGTCAAGTGAACCAACTATTAATCTGGATATTAAAGGTTTATGCTTGTTCTTGTTTGTAACTTTCTTGAATGTGTTTAAATAATGACCCTTTGCGTGACTTATTTAAATTTGTTTTTGAGATGTTGGTACGATGCATGTTCATATTTTTTTTGAGATTTTAATATGATACATGTGATCGAATTTTGTGTTTATGCAAATCGTTATTTATTTCGATTCGACGTATGTCGCAACCTTTTAATCCCATTCAATATCTTGAAAAGACAATTTACTTCTTTGGTGAAAAATATTTTTGTTTGGAAACAAAAACTTATGAGTGACCTTTGCTTGAATGAATCAAATGGGTACTTAGTGCACCAAAACCCAAAAACCACTAAGAATGCTAGCATACGGGAAGAGATAGAATATAATGAATGGGAGGTTGTGACGAATTGATAAAGGAAATAATCTTGACACAAATGCCGGATTTGTTAAAACACCTTCATCAGGTTTTCAAATTTTGCGAGACATTATGGAAAGTCTCGGCGATGTTGTTTTATCGGGGCCCATATCTCTTAATCAAATCATTAAGCATGACATGGTCAAAAAGCTAAAATTGGAAGAAGGATGTATCGCAAAGAGCACATTCTTGGGGTTATGGTTCTCTTTGAAGAACTTGCGTATCTTGGCGAAAAATGTGATTTCAAATGCAAAATTGATTTCATTCTCAATTCTCCTTAAAGAGCTATGATCATCCCTATGTGGAATATCTAATGGAAGATATGGACTTCTTGTGGGACGATTTTATAAGAGCTCTCACTTTTGGTCGAAGAGGAAAATGGCGCAAGAAAGCCAAAAGGTTAAAGGGGTCTCTCTTCTAATTACAGGCAGTGGTGGTAAGAATAATGAAGAGACTCTAAGTTAAACAGTTCTATTCAAACTTCAAGATGAAGGACTAAGTACCAAGATCTATTTGGAGTCTTGAGAGAGGTTATTGGAGGTGGGCACATTCGATCCCAAAAGGAATGGAAAAAAGGTAATTCTCACGCCTTTAGTTATTTGAAACTTGTTTGGCTGCGTATGCTTCCCATTAAGTGGAGTAGTTGATCACGGGATCCTTGATCATGTTTGTTTCACTTTCTGAGGGTTCAAGCGGACCAAACAACTTAGTGAGTGAGATCCTCATCCTGTATTTTGGCGATCTTCGAGAGTGAAATTTGAAGCGATGGGAGAAGTGCGATTGTCTTTTGAAGACAAAGTTTTAATTTTGAGAGATGTTCTTTTCGTGCCTAGTTTTAGAAAAAGAATTTAATTTGGTTTCTAAACTTTTTCTTGATGGATATTCGGTGACTTTTAATAAAGTTGTTACCATTACTCTAAATAATGAGTTTATCTATCATGGAGCGTTGTCGAATAATCTCTACACAATTATGCTTCATACACACCTCACAAAATGCATCTATAACACATCATTGTTTTGGCTAAAAAAAGCGTTCATCAAGCGTGAGCGAGACACTTCTATGGCATCTAAGGCTAGGTCATATCAATCGAAAGAGGATCGAAAGGTTGGTCAAGATGGTTCGTTGGAGTCTCTCGATTTGAACCATTTCAACCTGCGAATCGTGTTTGGAGGTAAAAAAATGACCAAGAGGGCATTTTGGAGCCAAAGAGCGAGCAAAGAAGTGTTAGAGATCGTTCACACCGATGTATGTGGTCGATGTCAATCAAAAAAAGAGGAGACTATGAGTATTTCGTTACTATTATCGATGATTACTCGAGATCTGGATACATTTACCTTATGAAGCATAAATCGAGACCTTTGAAAAATTCAAAGAATTTAAGGCTTGAGAATCATAGGGAAAAAAGCATTATCAAGTCTCTGCGATCGATCGTGGAAGGCGAATACCTCGGCGATGAATTCTTGAACTACTTATCGGATGAAGGATTGTATCGATTAAGCGCACCGGAACCCCTCAACAAAATGGGGTTGCGAGCGAAAAGCAGGACTCTTTTAGAAATGGTGGTCGATGATGAGTTATCTTGGATCTACCCCAAATCATTTTGGGGTCACGCCTGGAAACAACGACTTACATTCTAAACTTGGTGTCATCGAATCGGTTCCCAAAACCCCTAAACAATTGTGGGACGAGGCAAGCCCGATCTAGGACACATGAGAATCTGGGGGTGTCCGCACACGTGATGGATAAGGGAAGCCGTTAGAATTGGATCAGATCGAGAATTAAGGTTGTTTATAGGATACCGAGGAACGAAAGGGTCGTGTTCTATGGTCCCGAAGATCAAAAGGTGGTAATCGATTACACACTTTAGATTTTTGGAAGAAAGACTATATGAACGACAAGAAGCCCCAGTGAATTTCATGAATGAGCTAAAGGGGCTTACCTCAATGCCAACTATCAAGTCGATATACCAAAGCGACACACTTACACAACCAAAAACCTCATCGCGGTGGGAGGTTTGTCAGGCGACTTAGAGATTCATGGGGATAGGAGAGTCTTATTACTTGATCCCGGTGAAAATGAATGAGACCCGTGGATTTACAAAGAGGCAATCCATGACAAGGATCACCCGGATTCTTGGCAAATGGCAATGAAAGCGAAATGAGTTCTATGGATCAAAACAAGGTGTGGGAGCTCGTCCGAACCACTTAATGGGGTCAAACGAATTTGGATGCAAGTGGGTATACAAGAGAAAAAGGGGATCGGGCGGAAAGGTAGAAACCTTCAAAAGCTAGACTTGTGGCAAGGGTTACACTCGGAAAGAGCGGATCAACTATGAGGAAACCTTTTTAAATGCATGCCATGTTAAAGTCCATCCGCATTCTCTTTTGCGATAAGCTAGCGTCTCGACTTGAATCTGGCAAATGGATGTCAAGACAACTTTTCTCAATGGAAGTCTTGAAGAAGAAATCTATATGCAACAACCGAAGGCTTCATTGAAAAAGGACAGAACATCTTTCTTTGCAAGCTCAAAAAGTCCATCTCTGATTTGAAACAAGCATCGCGTGCTTGGAACCAATGTTTTGATTAAGTTATAAAGTCTTCACGGGTTCGATCAAAATGAGTTGAAAGTTGCGTGTACAAAAAGCGTGTCGAAAGCTGCATTGGTATTCTTGGTCTTTATCGTGAAGCGATATTACGCTCATCGGAAGCTTGATGTAAAGGTTTTTTTGGGGCGTGAGGGCATGATTTTGTCAAAATAGTTTGATATGAAGGACTTAGGGGGTCGGTCACATCCTTGGGATCAAGATCACTTTCGAGATCACAAGAAAAAAGGATGATAGGAACGCCATGAAGCCTCATACATAGATATTGTCTTGGCGATTAGGCATGCAGATTTCGAAAGGCTTCCGTGCCTTTAGGACATGGAATCCATCTATCGAAAAATGTTCCCTAAAGGCCTTGAGGAGATAGATGACATGAAAGGCATTCCTTATGCCATTTGTTGGAAGCCTCATATATTTATCTTGTCTTGCGAGGCGGATATTTACTGCTTTGCGTTAGCATGGTAGCAAGATATCGGGTAATCGGGAAAGAACATTGAATTTGCGATTAAAAACGATACGAGTATCTTAAAAAAGAACTTCGTTATAGAGAATGCTTGTTTATCGGTCGGGACCCGGTCGATTCCCATCGGATACTGCGGACTCGGGATTTCAATCGGACCTAGATTCGGAAAATCTACCTCGGGTAGTGTGCTTTGCATGGGGGAGAGCCATGACATGGAGAAGCGTTAGCGAAATGCATCGCGAGATTTCTACCGTATAAGCCGAATCGTGCCATTCTTTGCGGCGGACTCAAAAACTTCCTAGTGGACTTGGATGTAGTTCGGATACCCGGCACTATCACGGTCTCTTTGTGATAATGTTGGAAGCGATTCAAATTCAAAGGGGCAAGAGCCCACAAAATTATATAAACACATTGAAAATACCATCTTATCGATAAATCGTTAAGAGAGGAGATATAAATTGGCAAAAATTTGCGTGAGAAGATAACCTAGCGAGATCCGTTTGAAAGAGGTGCGCCTCAAAAAACTATTCGAGAGAGGCATGTGGAGGAATGAGTGTCAAGAAGACCCGTTCTGCTTTGGTATAAAGTGGAGATATTATTAGGTTCGTGTAGGTGTAATGTAGATTCAACCACGAGACATGTTTGTAAGTATACTTAAGCAGACTTTGAGTATAAGTGGGAGATTGTTGGGATTATCTTTGGAAAGTATGCTTTTACTTTGTATAATCACCTTTGAGTTCAATCTTATTCTTTGAAGTAAATTATTTATCGATCTTTAAAATATCATTGAATGTTACATATATTTCTTGCATAAGCTGTTCAATAAGAATGCGTGTTACATTGTAGTTAATTTGGTAATACTAGATCTGAAGATTAAATTAAGGTCCTGTAACTAAAGTACACATTCACGACCTAGATGGAAATGAACAAACCATCCGCGAAAGGTTGAGGTGTAAAAGGCTCGGATTGGCTTGTCTTGACCAAGGGATTGCTGGTGCGTCATGATCTGTTGAGCGAGGACCTGAGGAGGATAAATTCTTGACCTTTGAAAATAGAAAATTAGACCTCGGTGGTTCATTATTTCTTAATCTCGAGTCCTTAAATAGGATGGGTAATGCGATCAATAGTAGTTCTTTTGACTTATGATGGAAGAGGATCATTGAGATCAATACCTTGTATCTTGAGATGATATTGATTATTACCGACGATTGCTAGATTTATCTGATTGAAGCGGGGTGCAAAATCGTCTTGCTTGATTTGTTGTCTCGGCCAGGAGGCTCATAAGATTTATCATACCAAATCTTGCAAGTGAAATTAATTTCGGTATGGATAATAATGTTGAGTCGTTCATAACCGAGGAAAAAAGATGTTAATTAATATAAAGTTATTTGATTGGCTTAAATTAATTAATGGATTGGATAATCTTAAACACGGGAAATAATAGCAAGAACCCATATTATGATAATATGGGTTAAGATGGATAGTCTTGATATTAATTATGTAGTGGGATTAATTAATATTTATGGGCTTGAATAATATTGTGGCTCGATATTGAAAATTCAAAGAATCCATTGGAAGGTCGATCTTAATTCTCTAAAAAGGCCCTCAAGTAGCCCAAACATAAAGTCAAATAACTAAAAAGGTGTTTAAAATAAAATATAAATTATTTGTTTTATTTTTCATTTTTTAAAAAATTATGGATAAAAAGAGGAGAAAAGATTTTCTTTGAATTTTATTTATGGAATGAAGATAAGTATTCTTGGAATACAAGATTATCTCATTAAATTCAAGAAATCTCTACTTGGCTATTCATAAAGGAATTTTCGAAAATTCCATCTTTATAAGGAGGGAAAGATTTTTATTTGGGAGATATATTGGGAAATAGAATATATTGGATATATTGAGAATGTTTCTTGGAGAAAAGCGAGAAATTTCTAATCTCCCAAACCCTAAATTTTAGTCCACATGTATTATAAATAGGGGATGAATTTTTCATCAATCTGATTCCATGTGTTGGAAAAATTAGAAATCACAAAGGTGGTGCAACATAATTTTATTTTTCCTTTTTAATTGTTGTGAGTGTCCTACCACGGATTAATGAGCAGGACTTGGAAATACTTAGGAAGGCTTTTTGGGTGTGTTCGTCTTGAGCAGGATCCACCTACCGATAGTTTGTCCTCAAGAGGTTAGTTCGTAAACTCACAACTATTCGCATCGTAGGATTTATGTGGCGAACTTGTATGCATGATTTGTTGTTGAATTATTATTTGAATTAATATAGGATTAATTCTTGCTAGTAATAATTGTTAGAATTAAATTTGTATTCAAATTCACCCCGAATAGATCAAGGCGAATAATTCCCCAACAAAGTATCTCATTTGCTTTGGCACGATCGTCTTGGTCATAGTCCTCAAACAATGAACCAGCTCACGGCCACTTACATGTCGTGTCTTAGTAATAAGAGTCATAAACTCCCGTTTTCTATTTCAAATATTAAAAGTGGTAGCCTTTAGACATTGTTTACTCGGATATGCAGGGGGTCGATCTGTTGCGTCCTTTAATGGCTTTAAGTCTTATTTTATTTTAGTGGATCCTTTTACTAAATACATTTGGTTTTTCCTTTTCGTCTTAAATCGATGTCGTTACTATATTTCCTTCTTTTTGTATGTGGTGCTAAAAGCAATTCAATTAAAATCTTTTAAAACTCTTTACCTTTGATGGGGTGGGAAATTAGTTGCCTCAAGCAGTTCTTGACTCCTTGGCATTACCCACTTCCTTTCACACCTTCTCTGTAGGAGCACAATGGAGCGCGAAACGCCCGTCATCGTCATATATTTGAAGCAGCTCGTACCCTTCTTCATCAAGCCTCGGTTCCATATATCTTTTTGCCGTATGCATTCCCACCTTCTTTGTATATCTCATTAATCGACTCGTCTTCTCCCTTGGATCATTCTTTCTCCTATATCTTAATTTTTTGCCATCATCATTCTACACTTCTCTCGTCAATTTATTTGTTTATGCTTTCCTTGGCCGTCCTATACCTCGTCAGCTCGAACCAGCTCCGCCCCGTATGTTTTCCTTAGCTATGATATAGCTCACCATGCATACTCTTGCTTGGACCCGTCTCAAACAAAATCTACACCTCACGCCGTGTCGCTTCATTGAAAATGTCTTTCCTTTCGCCCACAACCTCGCCCTACCCTCACGCCCATCCGCCCCCTCAACCCCTCGTATCATCAAGTGCATCCTGCCATGCCATGTACATCCCAAGTGTCCGTGTCTTGCTTATGCTTGTAGCGTCCCACTTGACCATTATCGACCGGCGTCCATTCCGCCACTGCGACTTGAACCAGTGTATGCTCGATCTCTTATGCCCTTCTTGCACCTCCCTTATGCTCTCTTTTTTTTTGTAAACCTTGTTAGTTGGCCCAGGTACCCCGATCATGTGACGTCTCCCCCACATTTGCGCCTCGCAGGATTCATGCTCTACCGCCGCCTCGGCCTTCTTGCCTCTCCCTCTGCTCGCCTCCCGATCTCACGATCCGCCCCCGTTTCTTCATCTCTCTCTCCGTCTCCACCATGTTTAAGTCAACCGTCAATCAACACCCCTATGACCACTCGCTCAAGAATAACATCCATCATGTAAAACAACTACACCTTTGTCACCACTTTGCGTCCCACATACGAGTCTATTGAACCCACAAATGTCACTCAAGATCTAAAATTTCCCCCATTAGTATTACCGTGCAATGGATGGCGAGCTCAATGCTCTCATCCAATAATAACACTTTGGTCTCTTGTCTCTTCTCCCCTCTTGCTAATGTTATCGGTTGCAAATGGGTCTTCGAACTACCTATAATCGATGGCTCCATCTCTCTCATTATAAGGCACATCTTGTTGCAAAGGGCTTCCACCAACGTCGGTGTCAACTTCACGAAACCTTGATTCGGTAGTTAAGCCTGCCACAATTCGTATCTTTCTCGCTCTTGCTCTTCCCCTCTTGTCCCCGTTCGTCATTTCTCGGCGTGAACAATGTTTTCCTCCACGGAACCTTACCCGGATTCGGTCACATGTCCCAACCACACGACTTTCGAGATTCTCAACACCCTTAATACGTTTGCTCTCTCCACAAAAGCCATATATGGTCTTACGTGTCGAGCACCACGAGAATAGTATATGGCTCTCCAAATCCTTTCATACCAGTATGGCTTCTCCAGCTCCCCGTTACGATACCTCCTCAACCTTCTCCAAATCCCTTTGTTACCCTCTACTTTCTTGTTTATGTTGATGATCTCCTCGTCACCGACAACATCCCGTCGCCGCCCTCCATCCTTCATTCGAGCCATTTCAACTCTACTACCGGTTAAAGACCTTGGTTCCCTTAATTATTTTCTAGGCATCGAGGGTTGTTGCTTGCCTTTAATTCTATCTTCCTCGGCCGGCCTGAAGTACATCCATGATCTTAAGCTAAATCTAACATCTTTTAGGTGCAAAGGAGGTCTCCACCCTCTCTCTTCCTCGTCCGCCTTAACTCTAAATGATGGGTCCCGAAAGCTGATGAGCGTGAATATCGCCCGGTGTGGGTGCCGCCTTGATATCTCTCGTTAACTTGTCACGACATTTCCTTTCTTTGTCGGGAAAACTATCCTGAGTTCATGTATCGTCCAACTATCACTCATCTCACGGTACATAAGCGTGTCGCCGTTATCTCAAGTTCACTTTATCTTTCTTGGCGCTTCTCCTGCGTCGGACTCCTCTCTTTCTTTCTTTCTCGACTCGATTGGGCGGGTAATCAAGATGATCGCACCTCAACCTCTGCCTATATCATCTATCTCGTTAGCTGCCCCATTTCTTGGTCTCTCGAAAAAAGCAGCGTCTGATCAACCGCATTTCGTCTATTTGAAGGCTGAATACGGTCCTTGCCGCTTATTCCTTTGAGATACTCTGGTTACAAAATCTCTTGTCGAATTTCGTGTCTCTCTTCCTTCTCCCCTACTCTCTTACGTGATAACTTAGCTATATTTCTTATCTACGTGTCAACCTGTCTTTTCTCTCGTATGAAGCACATAGCCATTGATTATCACTTTGTTCGTAGTCGTATCTAAATACGGTTCTTTTTGCGTCTCTTATATCTCTACATGATCGACTTTGGCGATATTCTCACTAAAAATCGCTCTCTCATCTAAGTTCAATGTGTTTTCGATCCAAGATTGGTGTCTCCAGCGGATCCTCCCATCTTCTTGAGGGCCTATTAGAGATGTTGATACTATGGAAACTAAATCGAAGATTGAAGTAGAAAGTGCAAAATCCACACTAAGTGGAATCAAGATCTTGAGAATATTCTTTTATTTATTATGTAGATATTAAATCTTTAATTACTACGATTTATCACGATATTATTTCCTGTATATACTGAAGATTAGGTGTAGATTCTGTAGAGATTTGCCTCGGGTTGTATATATATATACATCATTGAATGAATAAAATTGTGCATTCAAACAAGCCTTTTCCCAGTTGTGACTTGGCGCAAATATATTGTCGTGTGTTTTTAAGCGTGTTTGACTCGTTCTTGCCTTTAATTTTGTTTTAGTTATAAGTTTAAAAAATTTAATTATATATGCCTAAATTTGACTATTAAAAAAAATACACGAGGCAGTCGATCCATGACATCGAGAAAGCCCCCAAATAAAAATGGCAAAAGCAGGCGTTGTTCGATCGATTTGAAACTAAATTGGACGTTGTCAAAGTTATTGGGACTAAATCGACAATAAAAAAACTTATGGGACTAAATCGATTTAAGGCCAAAGATTTGTCGGCCATTTGTGTTTCAAACTGAAAGATATTGAACTGATATTTTGGTGCCACTTTTTGCTAAATTAAAAACAAATTATTAAGACTTGAAGAAAAATCTCAGTACAAACAAGTTAAAGTCATAACCATGTGATAATGTGAAGTTTGACAAGAAAATTCCAAAAGACAAGATTACAACTCAAGTCGAAGGATCCCGTACACAAAGGGTCAAACCTAAAAAGCTTTTAATGATATTTCGATCGAGCCATATTTTTTCATACATAAATAATTTCTTATATTCAACTTTTCTTATTTTTAAAAAAAAAAAAAAAAAATGCTTTAATATACAGCATTAATAGATATTCTTTAATATACAGTATTTCATGCTCGTTTTTGCTTTAACATTTGTCATTGATTGATTATAACAATTCGTTGGGATGTTTCTCGAATATTTTTTAAGTAGGTGATCTTGTTGTTATTCTTGTTATCATGCGAGATTTAAGTATCCCTTATACGTTTTTTATAGTATATTTTTTCACCAAGTATCACATGCATTCAGTAAAAGCTAGTTTACGTACGTTCTTAGTCATTAGTTGTTGTAACAAAAATCAGGGTTAGAGTATTGAATTGTGATTTATGATTTTGTTAACACAAACAAATAAATAATTGAATATGAACATCATGGGAAGAACTTCTTCCCTAGAATTTAGTGTTGTATATATGATGAAAATGGGGAAATATTGGGAGAAGTCGGAGAGCCTACAATGAAGGTGTGATCCTCTATTTATAGAGAATTCGGCGCAAAAATTAAAAAATCTAGAAATTAATCAGTAACTCTTTATTTTGGGTTTTATTCTGTTAGATTGATCAAAACATTAAAAACTATATCTATTTTACATTAAATGCTCTTGTCTTGCCTCGTAAAGTTAGCGTTGACTCTTGATCTTATGGGATCAGCGTCTTTTTGGGTCTTTGATCTCTGTCGTAAGTGGCGGGTCGATTAGGTCTAAGTGGGCTCTGGCGGCGTGTGGGATCTGAACACATATTCATAATAATTTGTGCTACAACATTAGTCAAACTTAATTAATATTGTGATGTTTTAGTTATGTTAATTTGCACCTTCGGTTAGATTAAGTTTCATGTTTCAATTAAAATTGGTGTCACGTTTACTCCTACCCAATTGCGAGTACGAATTGATGCTGGCAAAAGATGTAAACAAGCGAGTCGAAATTTGAATACCATCGGACTCGAGGCTCGGCTCATTAAAAATTTTAATTTAGAGGCTCGGCTCAAACTATAATAGTAGGTTTGAGCTTGACTCGATGTAAAATATTAGGTTCGCCCGAATGGTTCAAGTTCGACTCAGTGAAAAGCTCGTTAGCGAATTAAGCGAGTCACATTTAGAAGCTTCGACTATATTTGTATGCACACAATTTTAAACCAAGCAATTTATAAGAAAGTTTTTATTAAGTATGCACGGGGGGCGTCTTATTTCTATAGTATATTTTAGAAATTTATAACTTGTTGTACTAAAATTTATGATTTTTTACACTAAAAATTATAATTTGTGTTCATAAAATATAATTGCACATTTAACAAATCATAAGTTGCAAAATTTTAAAAATCGTTATAAAATTGTGCAGTCTTGCTTTGATGCTTGTGGGAAACAGACCCACCCGGTAATTGCATAAAGTGAGTGAAGGGTGTGAAGCGCGTTGGAGTTAACTCTGGTCCTAACTCATAACCGACCACCAACATTTAATTTTAAATTGTGAACAGCTCACTGCATTTATGATTTATTCATCTCTACTTATTAAATTTTGCTCTTTTCTAAAGTTGTTTTGAACACTTGCTTGGACCAGACCAAGTCTATACATAGAATGCATTACATGCAAAATCTGGCCCACAATTAATGGTTTTCTTTTTTACAAAATGAAATTGTTTTATAGTATGGTTTCTAGCTTCAGCCCCCCAAGGCTCGTGAGTGGCGTAGGTTTGAGGCTTGGGTATGTTCGTTTTGGGTCTTAAATTCAAAAAAAAGAAAGGCGATTAACTCTTAAGATGGATCGATTAAATACGAGTTTCTTTCACAATTTGAAGTGCATTTTTCTTAAGTGGACGGTGGGATTTAGTTCTCCGGATGTCCGGTCTTTGGATGGGAATCTTAGGAGTTATCAAAAGAAAAAAAATATATTTTTTCTGGCTTCTTTTTGAGAATAAGAGTGTCTATTTAGGTATGAGCTTGGGAATGAGAATGTGAATGATAATGAAAGTATCGTTGAGGTCAATCACTAAAGGATTATCGATTACGTTATTATTCTTGGTTAGAAAATCAATATTAGGTATCATGTGAGATGTGAGGAGATGCAAATTCTTTCTTACAATTAGCATTACAAAACACATTAAAACTGTCAACCCCAGAATTAATACAAACAATTCTCATTACCCTAAAAAAGAGCCCCAAATTTTGGAAAAATATGGAACATTCATGTGTTTAATCTTTTATTCTACCAGTAAGGAACTCAGGGTGTATTATAGACTCGGTTATAATGCAATGATTAATGTATAAATTGTCACTATTTAAACTTATTTATTATTTTTAACAGTAGCATTTTTTGTACAATATACAACAATATATACGCATAATAATAATATTTAAAGAAAAAACACTGTAACTCATATTCACATAAATTCTTATCATTCAAGATTGGAGCATTTTCTTTTTTGGTGTACTGAAGGACAAGTCATGGGCTATGAATTCAATACATAATTGAAATTATGGGAGTTTTGGTGTACTCAAATTTTATATGGAATTAAGGGAGTTTCAAACAAAATAAAAGAGATTTTATTATTTGTACTTTTCATAATTAATTCGTTTTTTTTCTATATATTGTTATTATTTTCAATTATCCATTTAACACCTCTAAAAAGTAAAATGAATTAGTGTATGCACGGATCAAAATTAATAAATAAAGGCCA
Source organism: Stenogyne calaminthoides (assembly GCA_037126765.1). Lineage (NCBI taxonomy): Eukaryota > Viridiplantae > Streptophyta > Magnoliopsida > Lamiales > Lamiaceae > Stenogyne > Stenogyne calaminthoides. Next base: position 1,590,329 of record JBBCBC010000040.1, read on the forward strand.
CAGGGAAGCAGATTGGACCTTGCTCATAATTGGGCTAAATACCCCGGTCATATAATTATTAAAAAGTGGGCCTGAACACCAACTAAATCAATTATATTCCTTATTTGAGGATTTAAAATCATTAAATTAATATTTAGTATATAATAAATAATAAAAAATTGACCTCTTTCGCTATAATTTTAAATATTTATATTATAATATTACATTAAAAATCTATTTTAACTTGTTATGTACATTACGTGAAACATGAACATTGCATTAGCAATAAGTCCATAACTAATCTTATCGTGTGTTCTTAACTAACAGGTGTTTCTTTAGTCGGTCGAGGTGTCGTCTTGTTGTGATAGTCGATTAATTTGAGCAGGTAGATTTAAAATTCAAGGCTTAAATTTAATGACACGTGACTTATTGTCTACTATGTGTCGTCTTGTGTCGTCTTTGGATCGTCTTATATACCGAATTATGTAGCCGTCTTGTCGTCTTTGTTATAATAAATAAAATAATTTAAAATATATAATTATCAATTTACAAAATTTGTCCTTATAATTTTTTTTATTAAAAAAATTATTTCATTCTTCTTTTTTGAAAGGACATTTCAAAGCTGCCGGAAAAATTCTAAGCAATTCGCCTATTAGTATTATAATGGGCAGGCAAATGGCTGCGGCCTTTTCATCTTATCAACAATGGCAACAACATCTGGCAATAGCAGAAATTCTCTGGTTATAGCGAAAAAATTACACTAGAAAAATGGATTTGAAGTTGAAATGGTTTTGAAGGATATGTTATGTGAAAGTTAAGATGCATATGTATTCGGTTGATACTTACTGATGCATGGTAAATTGATGGAGTTTTAACTCCATTTTGTTGACATCTACTGTGCGTAGTAAAATTATATAATTATATAAATAATTTAGACTTATCTAAAAAGAAACCTGCAACTTTTTTATTCTCATTTATTTTATTTTTTGAAAGCTCAGTTAGCTATGCTTATGGTTATATGAAGTTGCTGGACCTGGATAATGCTGCTGACGACGAAGATATATCAATCTCATTTAATTTAATTTCATCTTTTAGATTAAGTTATTAAATTTTTAATATTTTCTAATAATTTGTAAAGGGGATATAAGTGGTAATTTAAAAAAATAATTTAAAAGATATTAAATAAGTATGCTCTTAATTGGTGGCGAGTTAATCTGCAATGACATCTGACGGCAAGTATAAGCGCGTTATGAAAGAACTTGACTATTGTCGGTCGATTCTGACCTTGGTAGCGTAAACATAACTTACTTTTAATGCAATACTATATGACAAACAATTAGGGGTGCTTGGTTGATGGCTTTAGAATTAAGGAATGGAAATGGAATGAAAGCTAATTGTTTGGTAAAAGAATAAAACCTTGAATAGTGATTTGATATCCTAAAAACTAAGCAATGAAAGTTATGGATCCATACCTTAACATTTTGGGGGAATAGTGATTCCTCCCAAAATTTTATTTTTATATACTAAAAATAATAATTAGTCTTCTAAATTGATTTTAATTATTATATATAGTATTTTTTTAAGCATGGTTAATGCATAATATATTTTTTAATATTAATTTTTTTAATTACATCTTGTATTGTGAATGATTTTCTTTGAGCAAAACCCAGCCCTTACATGACAATGATAGTCGTTCACATCTCTGAAACCAAAACAGCGTAATAACAATGACCATACCCATTGTTATTCCTTCTACTATCAAACTCATTGTCATTCTCATTCCTTTTTGAAAACCAAAGCACCCCCTTAATATTGTTAAGGTATACAAATAAGACAAACTCTTATATACTTGCGTGTGTCTGCAAGAGCATTTCAAATGAATTTTTAAAATATGCGATTTGTTTATCTTCAAAAGCATTCAATTTATTTTACATTTGAACAAGTTAAGCGTTTGATGTAATTAAGTTGAATGTTAAAAAAAATAAGTTGCATATTTTAAAAATATTAAATACCTGATTGGCACAATCTTGAATGAGACCCCTCTACTAATAATATAACCTCTATAACCAGATTTTTTAACCTGCAAGATTTTTATTTCTATATTTATCACATGCATTCAGTAAAAAGCTAGTTTTTTACGTTCTTAGTCATTAGTCAAACTTAATTAATATTGTAATGTTTCAGTTATATTAATTTGCCCTTTCAGTTAGAGTAAGTTTCATGTTTCAATTAAAGTTGGCGTTATGTTTTTTCCTCTCTTTAATTGCCGCTGGTGCAATTGATGCGGTAGAGATGTAAACAAGCGAAATAAAATTTGAATACCATTAGACTTCGAGCTTGGCGTTAAAAAAATTTTAATTTCGAGCTCGGCTCAAACTATAACCGTAGGTTTGAGCTTGACTTTCAGTGTAAAATATTGGGTTGGCGAATGGGTCAAGTTAGGCTATTGAAAAGCTCATTAGCTAATTAAAAGAGCTGGTTCAAGCTCGGCTATATTCTGTATGCACACAATTTTAAACCAATCAATTTTATAAAAAGGCTATATTCGATATGCGAAAAAAAATGCGGCTATATTATATTTTAGAAATTTACAACATTTGCGTTAAAATTCTGATTTTGTTACATTAAAAACTATAATTTGTGTTCATAAAATGTAATTGCACATTTAACAAATCATGATTGCAAAATTTTTAAAATACTTTTTATAAAATACTCTGATCTGCTTTGTCACAAAAAGAAACCCGTACGATAATTACAAAAGTAGAAGATTGTGAAGCGCGTTGGTCTTAACTCTAACTCATAACCGACCACCAACATCCACCCGCGCTTATATAAATTTAAATTTAAATTGTGAACAGCTCCTGCATTTATGATTTGTTCATCTCTACTTATTTAATTTTGCTCTTTTCTAAAGTTGTTTCAACACTTGCTTGGACCGGACCAAGTCTATACTTCTTTTTTTTGACAGGGACCAAGTCTATACATAGAATGCATTATATGCAAATCTGACCCACAATTAATGTTTTTTTTTCCCTAGATGAAATTGTTTATAATTGTCTAAATTAATTGTAGATTTGAGACTTAGGAGTGTATGCTAATTTTTGGGTTTCAAATTAATTTTTTTTTAGTGTGATTAGTTCTTAAGATGGAATTGATAAAATACAGTTTTTCTCGATTTAAAAGTAGGACCCTTGCTAGTCGGTACCGATGGTTTTGGTCTCCGGATTAGCCCGGTCTTTTGATTAGAATACTAGTTAAAAAAAAAAAAAAAATATTCTAGCTTCTTTTTGAGATTAAGGGCACATTTGGTATGATTTGGGAATGAGAATGTGAATGGTAATGGGTATCGTTGAAAGTCGATCATTTCATGAAATTATTGATTACATTATTATTGTTTAGTTAAAAAATTAATATTGGGTATCATGTGAGATGTGAGGAAGATGTCAAATTCTTTGCCTATGGCATTACGAACACATCAAAGCTGTCAACAAAATTAATAGAAATAATTAAGATTACCTTCTCTCATACCCTCAATCAAAGGGGCCTAAATTTTGGGAAAATATGGATAACATTCTCGTGTTTAATCTTTTAGTCTACCAGTTGGGTTCGAAAAAATCTTTTATTCTACCAGTCAGGAACTCAAGGGTGTATTATAATGCAATAATTTACATACGAATTGTCACTATTAAAATTTTTTAATAGTAACACTATATGTACAATAATATATATGTATAATAATAATATTTAAAGAAACACTTTAAACTCATATTCACTAAGAAATTTTATCATTCATGGTGGAACATTTTCTTTTTTTGAAGGAATGACGAAAAGTCCCCAATTGTGAAAATTTTTATTATATAAAACTAAAATCTCCTAAATCATGGCATATTAAAGATTGGATTGAGCGAATTTCACACATATCTATTTAAATAATGAACCTTAATCTTGCTACCAATTAATTGAATTGAGCGAAAATGAACCACTTTCAGGCGAGTGAACAATGGACCACTTGACTTTGCTCTTACGCCCATAGTATCACGAGAATTTGTTTTGTAAATAAAAGTTTTTTAATTGTATGCGAAATTTTTATCTTAAACTTTGTCAATTTTTTATACTAAACTTTGTCAGGACAAATCATGAACTGAAATTCCCAATACATAATTGAAATTATAATTGAGTCTCTTTGTCTTATTTTGAAGTCTTGTTGTCTGTTTTCTACAATTGAATGGTCCTTTAAAAAATATTTGATGCATTGAATATATTAGACATGTTTTTGTGGATATATGGGTAGAGTTGGTATCTCTTGAATCAGGTCTTGCAAATTCTTGAATTGAAATTTTTTTTGTCTTTAAATTATTGGAGTTTTGGTGTACTCATAAATTTATTTGGAATTAAGGGTTTCAAACAAAATAAAGAGGTTTTTTGTTTGTACTTTTCATAATTAATTCGTTTTGTTCTATATATTGTTATTATTTTCAATTATCCATTTAACACCTCTAAAAAGCAAAATGAATTAGTGTATGCACGGACCAAAATTAATAAATAAAGGCCCAAGAAGCAGATTGGACTTGCTCATGAATTGGGCTAAATACTGATCATATAATTATTTAAAGTGGGCCTGAGCACCTACTAAATCAATTATATTCATATTTGAGATTTAAAATCATTAAATTAATATTGCGTATATAATAAATAATAAAAAATTGACTTCTATCACTATAGTTTAAAATATTTATATTATAATATTACATTAAAAAATCTATTTTAACTTGTAATGTACATTATATGAAACATGAATGTGCATTGTAATAACTAATCTTATACATGTGTTACTTAACACTTTTAATGCAATACTACATGACAAACAATTAATATTTTAAAGGCATACAAATAACACAAGTCTTATATACATCAGATATATGACGTCTCAAATGTATTTTAAAATATCACAATTTGTTTATATTACAATATTTCAATTTATTTTTCACGTTGACACGAGTTAAACGTTTGATATGCCCAATTTGAGCGTTTAAAAAAATAAGATTCATATTTTAAAAATAATTCATTTCTGTGATCTTGTGCACGATGCAAATGAACAGCATCTTCTAATAACATAACCTCTAACCCGATTTTTTAACACGCAAAATTTTTGTTTCTATATTTAAAAAAAATATATATTGTATATAAGTGCGTGTGAAAATGAGATTACTAAATAAAAGCACAATTAAAAAACAAATTGATTAGAATATTTCTTTTAAATTGCCTTATTGTACCTGTAATTTATTTACGTGTGAAAAATAAGAATTAATAAATAAAAGCACAATTTTAAAAAAAAATTGATTAGAATATTCTTTTAAATTGCCTTATTGTACCTGTAATTATTTTACAACATTATGCTAAGCTTTAGAAGTTTTTTTTGTTTAAGTTGGTGGTCCACTACAAAGTTCAATGATGGAAAAAACCTGCAATCATTTCTTACCTTATTTTGTATAGGCAATTATTGGTGTATTTGAGTTTCATAATTATATTTTATAATCTTAATCATGATACATTAATTAATTTATCGCATTCATTTTATGATGGGATGATAAGAAATTGCGCAGGATTCAATCTCTGGCTTTCATGGCCATATTTATATTTATATATAATATATGAATAAAATTCAATATATGTATTTAAGTTAGGTTCGATATTATTTTTTTATTTTATATTTAATTTACAAATTGCAATCTAAAATTAAAGATTATCTCCACATTCTCTGTTTAGTTATTAAATTAAATCTGTTTTGATATAAATTTATTTTTCACGATCATCTGTGTCTCTTCTTTTTTTTGTTTCTTATTATAATTTAATTAAAGTATTAAAACACAACAAAAAATTATTTTATTAATAATTTTGGATATGATTTCTTGAGTTTCTCACACCCCAAACATTTAGAGGTTTAATCATGTGAATGTGGTTCTATTTTTCTTTTAGTATTTTTATTTATTTAAAAGCATTTGAATATTAAATATCTACATTGTTCTCTCAATTTTTGTCTTTTCTTTTGAAGAATATGTTTTAATAATTTATTTTTTATTTTGTTTATATTATGATAATTGATAAATTTTGGCCACTTTAATATTAAAAAAAAGAAAAAATTATAAAATGTATTAATGTACTAAACATGAGTTAAATGAGATATTTTTAAACTAATAAATATTTTTTGAAATGATTAAAAAAATATTAATTATAAGTTGTATAATTTTGTATTAACTAAATATTATTTATTAATAGAAAAAAACAACATATTTTATAAATAGACAATCTTTTGGACTATAATTTTGTTAAAAATATAGATAAATTTAGGCGTAATTATTGATGAGTTTTATGTTTTGAGTACCATATGACACTACTTAAATTAATATATTAAAAAAATGATATATATAAATATAAAATTTTAATGTGGCCAAAACTTTAAAAAATTCACCCCATCGTTAAAACCTAGATCGATCACGATTCATTACATGTTTGCACTTATATATTATAGTACATTTGCACTCCATTAAAATTTGAAGTGCGCCTAATGAATTATATTACACACTACATTTGCATTTCAAGTTCGTTATTGCATAATGTTTATAGGAAAAAGACTAAAAACATATCTCAATTTTTTTATTTATTTATAGCGATATCTTGGATCACGCGTAAGCTAAATTCGATTGATATTTGTTTTAGGGTTTTTGAGCAATGTAATGGTAGATTTATAACACATATAGTAGTGATAGTTTTTAAAAAAATTAAAATCCTTGAATTAGATATCACCTTAGGATAACATTTGTGTGTATCGCGATTGTAACATTTAACTAATATTGTTCAAAAAAATTAATTAAATTTGTTATGTAAAAATCACTAATATAGTGCGATAAAAATAAGAAAAACTTTTCCTTGAAATAACTAATTTATCCCAATAAGTAATACTATTAAGTTAAATAAATAATAATAATATTTAAGAAAATAATAATTGCACCATGCAACTGACTATGATATATAGAAGAATTTGACATTCCCTTAATTTCTCCCAAAAATATAATCCAAATTGAAGTCCCAAATTTAAAAAGAAGCACACCATAAATGGCTTAGTTAACAATTGGGTCCAAAATTTGTTTCAAAAATTGAATTTCCCATAAAAGACCATACCAATCTTATATGTCCATTATTTTCTTATTTTCCACCATATTCGCATCATTATATGTGCAATAGGAAAGAGATGGTTCTCCATACTTTTCCTTCATCCATCATTAGTTAATTCGGCAAAACCACTAAAATATATAATCAGAGGTATTAATTTATGACAAAAAAAGAAATTTATAGATTGAACAATATTAATATTTTTTCGACATATAACTATTATTTTAAGAGTTGATATACTGTGAAATTTGTTCGCTGAAGTGAAAGCGATTCTGACATACTCTTTAGTGATATAAATCACAACTTTTTAGTAATATAAATCGCGTCGCTTGATTATATTTGATCACTTTCTTATAATATAATAATTCACAACCTTTTATGAGTATCTGGCTATAATAAAAAGTCACACCGCTTTTATAATAAAAGTCACACTCTTTAATAATATAAATACATATTTTAAACTCTTTTGCAATAGTGTGAATGTTTTTTTTTTTTTTAAAGTTAGTCTTACCTCTTTTTTTTAAAAAAAGTGACTCTCATTAATACAAATGAGTTTCAAAACACCATTAAATCACATTCATTATTAATTTAATTGTGAAGTTTTGTATACTTGTCTTATTTAATGGTATATTGACTTGATTTTTATTTTATTTTTTTTGGTATTGGAGTTCTTTTATCTAAAAATTTACCCAACTCCAATTATAAAGTGTTACGTGATCTAATTCGTAACTATTAAATAATTAAAATAATTTGTGAAATTTGTTTTATAATACAAAATTAATATTTACTATATTTGTAAATTAATATCATAATTTTTTATAAACTAATAATAGTATCTAATGCTATAATAATATTAATTTATAAGTGTAATAGTATAAATTAATAAATATTATGTTATTAGTTTATAATTACGATAATATTAACTTTATATTGTGAATAAATTTCATGGAGTAATAATATTTTTTAGGCCGATAACTTGAGGGATTGTGTTTTATGGAAAATAATTTTCTGAAATTGAAAAATGTATGACAATATGTTAAAAAATATAAATATATAGAACGATATATTAAAAATGTAAATGTAAGATAATTGACACGAATAATCCCCAAATCAATTTGATTTTTTCAAGATTACCACTAAATTTCTGATTTAAAAACATAGTGTCATATATTTCAAGAAACATCTTGTGAAAAAACCGTGCAACTCAGTGATCTCAATTCAATTTGGGTTTATTAGGACGATTATATACGTTTACGTATATTTAAGCATTATTATAAAATAGATTTATAAATTTGCAAAATTATTATCATTAAAATCTATTACATATAAAGCTATTGACTTAAAAATCATTTATAAGGTTATAAAATATCAAACATATATATTAATAAGCTTTAACCAAATGCTCTTTAACACTCTCATTAATGATCTTTCTTTTCTAATTAACAACCACTAATTATGAAACTTATCCTAATCTCGACAGACTGGCAGAGGATGTGATATTACAAAGGGGCCCATAAGCTGACATAGTGGGCCCCATCTAATTATGTCCTCTTACAGTCTTTTCTTATATGGTCCCAGTAAGAAATGACCATCTAGCCCTCCACCTTAAATAATATTCAGTTTTATTAATTTCCTCACAGCTTTCACATGTTCAACGCAAAAATTGTACTATGATAGCCATCCTAATAATTTACAAACTTTTAATTTTACTATAATTTATAATAAACTTTAATCTTAATGATATATATTGTACTACATACGGAACACATTACGTCGAATTTTTGGAGACACGAAATTTAAAAAAGTATAATAAATATAGTATTAGAGGTAATTTTATAAAATTTGTATTTATAAAAATAAATAAAATAGTTTGATTGAGTTTATTATGGATCTTAAAAAAGTAGAATATTTATAAGATGGAATGTGTTGCGCGGAAGCGGAGGAGTGTCTCCAATCTTAATACTTTCATTTTGAATCTTAAAAAAATTTCGTTTATCGACTTTATCGAATAAAATATTAATAAATGATTTTTTACAATATAAAATTTTTATCGCATAAAATATTAATAAATAATTATTTTTTAATAAATTTATAAGCTGTTTTAACGAATTTTTTATGTACATAAGACTTTCCTTAAAATTAAGGCGGATGAATGTAAAATATAGTATTTGAATATTAATTTTAAGTGTTCATTATAGTAAATATTATTTGACATTTTTAAGAGTAGGTATGATGTGAAATTTTTCGTGTATGAAAATCTAAAGATGTCTTAAATCAATGTCTATATTTTAAATCTTTAAATAATGAACCATAAATTATGACTTTATTAGATGCTAGGATTGAGCGAAATGAATACATGGTAGAATGAGAATGAGCCATTTCGATTTTATGCTACATTACCATGGAATTCTGAGAATTTGGTTGTAAATTTAAAAAAAATCGTTATGAGAAATTTTTATCTTGAAACTTGTCTTTTCGTTTAATCATGTAAAATTTAGAATATTGCGGACAATATAAAATCTTTTTTTTTTTCTTAAGTGGAGAATATGCCTATTTATTTTCTCTAAATGCTTTTATTTTCTTTTCCTGAAAGCGTGGGACATCAGGTATAATTATGATTAACACAATAGTAATTTATGTATTTAATATTTAATTGGGCCCCCAACTTTTAAAAATGTGCATCTAAAAAAGATATCTATGTCAAAAGGGGTAATGAGGGTGATTAATTATTGAGATGATCTAAATGTACGCTTACTTAATGGAGAAAAGAATACCATGACTCTTGTCTTTTATTTTTCAACCACACTTTAACCTCGTAGTTTATAGCCCTAATATTTTTCTAATCTTATAAATAATTTTTAGGCTCTTTGACTTGTTACTTTAGGCTCTTTATTTGATACCAGGTGCAATAATTGAATGTGATCAATATTATACAATTATTTTTAAAGGCTCCTACCTTTTAACAACCTGAAAATGATAAATAACCAAACTACATTTTTGAATTACATTTTGAAATTGGTAGACATTTTTTAGGAAAACCATCTCAACTTCTAATTTTGTGACTCTAAATTTTTTACTGTATCTTTTTTACAATTTGCATATTTTTTTAATATTTTTATTCTATTAATTTTCAAATTTCGACTCTTGTCATGTAATTCCTTATGAATAAAAATTGTAAGTTAAAAAAAATTAATTTTAAAAGTTAAAAATAAAAAATCTATAAATTAGAAGATAAAAAATCGAAAATGTAAACATTAATAAAACAAAAACTAAAAAACAAAAAGTGATAGAAATGATAAAATAATCGGACGAAAATAATAATATTTCCTTTTTTGAATTAGGTAAAATTGAACTTATATTCTTTTTGTAAACTCAAAGTAATACTAATTGATTAATTAGACAAAGTAAATAAAAAGATATAAAATAAAATACAAAATAATATTTTCCATTTTTGAATTAAGGTAATTGAACTTCATATTCTTTTTGTAAACTCAAAAAGTAATACTAATTGATTAATTAGACAAAAGTAAATAAAAGGGATATAAATAAAAAATACGAAAATAATATTTCCATTTTTGAATTAAGGTAAGGTGAACTTCATATTCTTTTTTGTAAACTCAAAAAGTAATACTAGTTGATTAATTAGACAAAGTAAATAAAAAAGGATATAAATAAAAAATACGAATATAATATTTCCATTTTTGAATTAGGTAAGGTGAAACTTCATATTCTTTTTGTAAACTCAAATAATACTAATTGATTAATTAGACAAAGTAAATAAAAGGATATAAAATAAAATAGAAATTAAAAAGTACATAAACTAAAATTGATGGTATATCTTACAAGTGGGAATGTAACAAGACCAAAAATATCCATCAAAGCTTATGGCCTTTCATATTAAATTAATTTCCAACCCTTTTTTTACAGAACCAACCCGCCACCCAATCTCCACCACTCAATGGCGGTGGTGCTCAACACTCCACCGGCAGCGCCAGGAACCCTAGACACATGGAACAATAATCATACACCATATGATTAGCCCTCACCCACCAACAGCTGGTGGGTCTGGTGGAGGTTCAGCTCCGACATGGTCGCTGGTCCACCAGTACCGCTTCTCGCCGCCGCTGCACCTTCATGTTCTCGGGGCCGCCACCGCGTCCAGGCACTCGCAGCCGTTGATTTCGAAGCCCCTGTGACGCGATGAAGGGCGCGTGAGACCCAATCGGTCTTCACCTGCCTCCTGTGGCCCAATCGTCAGCGTTCAGATTGAGCTGTAACACTCATGGCGATCTTTTTGATAGGATCCTTTGTGCTCAAGTTTGAGTGCACTCTTACAGGCGTCTCATCCACCAGAATCTGCACTTATATGAATGTATAAATAAATAAATCAATGATACCCCCACTTTTAATCTCAAAAAAATTGAATTGTGGTGAGAAACCCATGAAATAGCAAAGAAAAACATCAGATTTCACCAATAGTGAAGTTAATTGCACAAGTATAACTACTCCAATTAAACACATTTTTTGGAATTATGCGGTGTGCAGTTTCGAGAAAATTCAAGAAAAAACAGAAAAAACATCAAGATTTCACCAATGGTTATGTCCCAGTTTTTATTGTGGATACCATAAACAGAAAATGACACAGTGAAATGAACAAGCTAGAATACACAATGCTTATAAATGTACTCCCCATTTTTCTCAATTTTTTGGAAATTAATGTACAGTCTGTAGAAATTCAAAAAAAAAAAAAAAAAACGTCAGATTTCACCAAAACTTATGTCCCCTGTTTTTTTGCTTTGATTCCATAGTGAAAATGACCAAGTGTAAAACTGATTGTATTGAGAGTGTATTTCATCAACCCAATTAGAACTAAATAGACCTAATATAAGAGAACTAATCTAATAAAAAAATACACAACAATAGATTATCTAATATGCATGGGATTAGATTTGCACAAAGGGGAGTCAAGTGGTGCTTTTAACTTTTAGCTTTTACAGTAAAAGTTACATCTGCATGGGCCATTTACACAATGCATGTTTCATGTATGTTTAGAGAGAGAAAGGAAGACTTACAACTTGGCGTTGATTCAGAAGGGGTAGGAGTGGAAGTCCTTTGTGGGGTCAGACAGGGTTAAGCCTCTGTTCTCTGTGCCAACACCATTAACAAACACATTCGTTTTGAACAATGTACGGTTCGCAGTAGTATTACCCAGGAACTCAAAATCAAACTCATTTGTGATACGGACCTCAGATGACATCTGCACCCAAATCATCATCATCAGCCGTTCAAAAAAAATTGCAAAAATCAGATAAGCTAAAATGTGGCAGATATTTTTATTCTATCACAATATTGATGAGCCAGCTGTAATTTGCAGAAATCACAAAAATTGAATGCACTGTAAAATTGAAGAATCCCAGTAAAATAATTTCATAACTCATAGAAAAGCAGTTACGGTCCCAGCAGAATCGCCTCCAACGAGCTTAATCTGAACAATAACTTTCCCCAAACGAATGCTTGCTCTTCGACGAAAATCCAGCCCCTAAATTCCACCCACATTACAAAAAAATTCATCAAAATCGAGAATAATTCCATCAAAATACAACAAAAACAGACGATTAAACACAACAAAAATCCGATTAAAACAGTACCAGAGTGGTTATCAAGCTTCGCATATGAAGAACATCATCCTTCGTAAGGTGAAATGATCGAAGGACCAATTCGGCTTGTAAAGAAATCAAATTTCGACGAACTCACACACACGCCGCCATCATCGCAAATGCAGCAAAAAGCTCACACACAATCAAACCCTTCGCCATTGGAGCTTGTTTGTGGAGAAAATATCAGTACTGGTTTTTGCTACTGATATTTCAGTGTGAGAGTGAAAGAGAGAAAAGAAGTTGTGTGTGGACCTAATTGGGGGAAGGGAGTGTGGGTTAAATAAACAAAATTTGGCTTCACAGAAAGCCACTGCGCCCGCGTCACCGTACATGTCAAGGTCGTCGGGGACTGTTCCCGATATTTAATCATGTACGATGGAGCCGTTTGGTTCATTGGTAGCTTAATCCTGATTTTTGCTCAATGGCTAATCCATTTTGAGTTTCGCATGGAGGGACGTTCGCAGTTTTTTCTGATGTGTGTATCCCCAATTTAGATATTTACTTTAATATTTTTGGGTGGGATGAATATTAATTTGTGATTTATCTGCGCATGCCGTATAAATTTTTGTCTTTAAAATGGACCTATCATTTTTCTTTGCAACCTCAAACAATTGAGTAGGTATTGATTATGTCGTATGCTGGCCGTGTAATTGAGTGAACGTTTTGATTGTGAAAAAATTAAATACTTTAAAAATATATTTCCGTTTTCCTGTTACCATACCAAAACTTTTTGTACTAATAGTTTGGAGATTAAACTCTGAGTAAATTGACCCTGGTAATAAAGTTTGGTCCCGAAATTAGAAATCAAATTTTGGAACGTTGGCTCAACTTAGCTGGCTGTGGCGGGGGACACACAGTGGGACTGGTCGCTGTTAAATGGAAAGATAAGTTGCCGGATGAGGGCGAATGGGATCGCGACCCGTGGGCAATCACAGCTGGGATAGAACTGTACATTTGTCGCGCAATGAGTTTTGTTGGGGAAGTGGGCCCCCGCTTCTGAGCCACTTCAGACCAATTTTGTTCGCGTGTGTGCACCACCAATGCCGTATTTTAAATTTTTAAAAAATGTTTTTCTAGATTCAAAATTCAATTAATTCTTTTTAATTTTATTGTCTGTTTTGTCCTTTTATTTCTGTTTCTTTGGCTTTGAAATTGAATTACGTGCTCCTTTTTATTTATCTGTTTTGTTTTAAAATTTTGAGAATTTCGGCACATTTTAAAATGGGCGGATGTTTCAAAAAAGTGGTTTGATTAATGCCCCGATTTGTAACCTTTATTGAGATATAAAACACTTTTTAAAAAAAAAAATTTGGGTTTTAAGTACCTTAAATTTAACTGAGTTTCATTGTTTGAAACATTAATTGAAAACAAGCCCTAAAAAGTAGATAATAATTATAAACATACTAACGATATCTACATTATAAATAAGTGATATTTAAATGAAATAAATTAATAGCTTCGAGTTATATGATTTTTAAATTAGTTATATATATATAAATAGGTAGAATACTTTAATCCTTACGTGAACTCAAATTCACATAAATTCTATTTTTCAAAGTATTTTTCCTTTTTTATTTAGCGTCAATGTCATTGTGGTGATTTTGATTAAAATAATACATAAATTCAATATTTTAAATAATTACATTGTAGTGATTTTGATAAAAAAAAAACAAAAAAAAAAATATTTAAAAAAGTTAGTGCGATATTATCTGAATTCATAAAATTTATGTTAAATAGTGACATTTTGTACATTAAATAATAATATTTTTAAAAAGAATAGTTCGGATATACAGATCGTAGAACTTATGTTAAATAGTGGTAACTGTATATTAAATGATAATATTTATAATAAAAAACTGCGATGAATTAAATTCCTTTGGCGCTTAGAAGGTGTTTTCAAGTGATTAGAAAACAATGAAAGACTGTAATATTGAAAAATTGTGGGGAGAATGTTTAATGGGAAGTGATTATGGCATTTAAAAATCAGTATTTAACTATATTGTTTTTTGATTGGAAGGTCACTTCGATACAAAAATACTTCATCTTTCGTTAAAAGAAATTACAAAATACATGCTTTACTCATGTTTTTATTAAAAAAAAAATAGACAATTATTCTATCAATATTTTGTATATACGAACTCATAAGTATTATCCAAACATTATAATGTCAATATAATACAAGTGATTAATTGATTTACAATTACAAAGCATATTGCGTCGATGTGTTGAAATCTTTTTGAAGAATACAAGCAATGTCTCATCTTTTGGACTTATCACAAACATTTATATGGATTAAAGGGAATAACTTGCATATCTATGCAAGTATAAGTGAGCCTGTAACATAACTGAATTTTGTATTAGTTTAAATTCTTAATTACTAAATTAAATATTGCTTCTCCTATTTGCAAATATCCATTATTACAAGAACTTGTAAATTGATAAAAACCACAATAAATAATTTTTTGGATTCATTTAAATAAAATGAATTTAAATTTATAATCAATCATTCTAATTTTTAAGTTATGTTTTAAAAAATTTGAAACTATTTGAATTTCTCATCATTCTAAATGCAGCCTAAAAATCATTGATTCGGTAAGTTTGGCCAAAGAAAGAATGATGGGGCATCACTATTTAGGTCGACTTTGTTTTTTATTCGAAAAAAATATTCTTGATGAACCATATCAGCTGGACTGTGTAAGCACTAAATACTTTGGCATCTTTTTAAGATATCTCATACATTTACTCTCTTTAAAAAAAAAAATTAAAATCTAAAGTCCTCTAGTTTTTTAATTCTTTGATAAAAAAATCAGTGCATCACTTTAACAACCTAGATAATTATTGCATTTTAATTTTAATTATTACAATTATAAAGGTGTTTTTGATCATGAAGAAGGGAATGAGGGGTGCAGGCAGAGACAAGTCCCAGAATATCCTCTTCACTAGATCTATTCAGCTCAATAGAGTTGTTTCACCACTTCTCAATTCGATTTATATTATTATAATGCAATATCGTGTTATGCGATAAGTCAATATAAATATATAGTAGCATTTTTTTTTTTAAAGTTTAAAAACGTTAAATTCGCTTCTTTTGGCTTACCTTGTGTACATTATATTTTAAAAAAAAATTGATTTTTGCTATTTTGTAAACTTTTGAAGGATTTAGTGTGTAAGTGTAAGGGTGGAAATTGTAAATTTGAGATTGTGGTATTCTTTCCCATTTTTAAGGGTGTGCGAAATAGTATGATTAGCAGACAAAGCGGAGGGTACATTATAAACCCGTGCAAATTTCTTGCCTAACTGTTCTGATGATGAACATAGAATCCATATCAATGCAATATACTCTCTTCATTCGTACTACTCCTCATGTTTCACTCTATTTCTCATTTCTTTGTTTGTTTTTTATTAAATGTAAAGTTGTTTATTAATATTTGAGGGTAAATTGGTTTTTAAAGTTAAGGAATTGTGGACCTTTCAATTTATCATTAAAATAAATAGAAAGGCTAAAGTGGTTTTAGTGTAATTATGAGATTTAATTTTGAAATGTTAAAAAGATATATATTTATAAAATAATTATGTTTTTTTATTGTTGGCATGTATGAAAGGGAAAATAATTACGGGATGATTAAAATGAAAAATTAGGTATATGATGGAGGTAGTTATTATTTGTGACTTGAGTATGTCGAATATGAAGGCGTGAATCGCGAAAATTTCAAATCTAATAGAATGAGTCCGAAAACTAACATACGTAGTGCCAATTCAAACTCAATAACAAGTTGGGACATGTTATTTCACTATAATCTTAAATAAATAAATAAAAATTGAAATAACTAAAATTGTTTGAAGCATCATTTGAGAGGCGGAAATAGGGATTGAGAAGAAGTGATGATATAATCTAAAATTAATAAAATTTTGATAATAAATTCAAAATAATATAAAAATACATAAATATATTATTTTATTAAAATTTAGAGCGTGTCATTTGCATGTATCGAAAATAAATCTATAATTGAGTTAAAAAATATTGCGATTTCTTACCAATATACGCTAAAAACAAGTTTTAAAATTAAATTCATGCGTTTATGTTTTGAAATGTAGTGCTTGGTAAGTTAATATGACTTGAGTTTAAATAATAGTATATAAAGCGGGAGTGTAAGAAACAGAGTTGTCAATCTAAACAACAAGGGTAGTGGTTTGATCCAAATGATGTAATTCCATTTTAAATTAATATTCAAAAAAATTATATAAATTTTGAACTTTAAAATTTAATGTGGATTTGACAAAGTTTGGGGTTTTTAGTAAAATAAAAATTAACAACCCCAAACTAAAATTGGGCCGAAAACCATCAGGCCATCACATTTCAATAAATAATCCAATAAACTCAATTACTAATACTAAAATGATCTAATTAATATATATATAGTTAAAAAAAAAAAAAAAAATGGGTGGGGGGTGTGGGGTTGGGGTGGGGCCCTAGGCATATACATACCTCGCCTGATCACTGCACATGCCTAAAAGGCATGAGTTCAGTCGTTAATTTGATCTTTGGAAAAAAATCCTAAATAAATCTTTCAATAGAGAAAAAATTATGTGTGAAACTTTTATTGTCGAGTTTTTATTGAAGCGAGTTATTTATTAGTATTGAAATGATAAAATAATTTTTAAAAAAAGGTGTATAGATTTCTTACCAAATACATTGCAGTATCTTTAAAAATTATTTTTATTATTTTAAATATTAATAAAATTCTTTAAAATCATTGAAAAAATAAGCGTCTTGTGTTTTTGGGATGGGAAGTGGATAAAAACTGAGAAAAATGATGCCCATACTATATTATTTTAATGATGGGTCAGTCAGGGGGGTATGGAAGTAAAAAGTCATTACTTGTTGCCGACTTGTAATTGAATTTAGGGCAGATTAATGCTTGATTTGTCTTTATATATAGTACATGCAGATGTGTAGTTAACAGTTGAGACCAGTTTTGATGTGATTTGTCCCCATCTCCAACTTTTTATAAAATCAGCTGATCATAACCGTTCATTTTGAATATATTGTAATGAGTTTTTTTATTTTAAAATTATATGGGTGGTGGTATGCCGTGTGCGTTCAGATTATGCTGGTATCTTTAAATCTTGTCTTTTAAAAACTATGAGCTTGTTGTAATGAAATATGCAATTTGTTTTAACACCGTGCAATTATTTTTCGTATTAATAGTTATGCGATTCGATATCAAGCAGTGTATTATAAATCTGATATAAATTCGCGTCGTTTGAATATATACTAGACTTAATCTTTATCCGATACTCATAGTATAATTGGACGATCACACACTAGACTTCCTCCTTATGAAAATTGGAAGTGTAAAGTATTTAAAAACAGGGGCATGTTTGATTGGGGGTCAATGGGGTGTTTTGTAAAGGGAGGAATGGAGATGAAGAAAACAAAAATATATGTTTAGTACATGACTTTTTCATTAAAATATCTCAATTTCAAAACTAAAATGCAATTTACAAATGAATTTGTTTATGGAATACACTTTTGTAAGTAATTTGTTTTAAATAACTAAAATGTTCATTCATTTAATAGTGTCTCTATATTCCAAAAGTACGTGCGTAGTCATGTTGAAAAGTAAAGGTAGTCATGTTGTAAAATATTTAAAAGACACAATTACAAATGTTTTACTAACTATAATAACATTACTAAGATCTCGTGGTCTTGTTGGAGTGGCATCAAACTCTAATTTTAAATGCAAATGATCGTCGTACCTACCACAATGGAGTTAAATAAATATTCATGGTGAAAGCGGCATACATTAGGCTCAAATCAAAAGGTTAAGCTACTTTTTTTTTCTTATTTATTTTAATTGAATTTATGTGATGGATATATTATTATTTATGTGATAGCAGAATAATTATGGATAACTTAGAACAAATTAGAAGATGCGAGGCTCTCATTTAAGCGCCTTGGTGCACTAATTGATCATTTGTGGGAAAACTATTCCAACTTTGATGTCGATTAATCTATTATATGTAATTTATATTTTTAGTTGTAATTTAAGTTATCATTGTAATTTAAATTTTAGTTTCTAATATTATGTTGAATTTTCAATTTTGATTTGCTCAACAAATTTTATCAATTTTATATTTTTTATTTAAATTTAAATATAATATAAAATTAATTTATATTAGAAAATAAGCATACAAATACATTATAAATATAGATAATTATTATATAACATAAAAAAAAAAAAAATAAAAGAATCTTTATAGAAATATTCCATTTTAGTTGAAAAAAAATGTGGTCTGGCTTCTTTGGAGATTTTGTGTTGGCTACAGAATAGAGTAGTCTTTGAATTAGCTCCGGAGTAGAGTCAAGCTATTTGGAGATGGTCTAAAGGAAAAAAAACATTTACGAAAGATGAAGAGATTGGTCTCCACCTTTGCTATTTACGAGAAGAAATTAGGTGGAATTTATTTGAAAAAAAAATTAGGGACAAATTTTAAACTCTAAAAAAGATACTTAGTGTGAAATGATTTTTTTAAAGGAGATACATTAAATATTTTGTGATTGTGTAAAATATTTGTAGATATGTCTGGAAAGGTGGTCTCATCTTATTATAGCTATTTGTGATATGAGCGAGACCCGCCTTTCCATATTCCCGACTATATAAATTTTCAAAAGCTTAATCTGAAGTCGATCCTCTTATGATCGATCTACGGGTGTAAATCTTTGGTATATCATAGACCGTTTCTCAACTTTTTCGAATTTGGCAACATATTCCGATCAAGTATATATGTTAAAATC